>JAVRXN010000001.1:43230807-43603307 GCA_033556935.1 Timema podura
CTCATTACACTTTTGACGCCGTTAGTAATCAGGTTTGGGTTAGAATCCTCGCTGAATTCATTGGCATCAACATCTTACCACAGTCGGTAGCGCGTGGGATAACTAGGGATCGAATTTTGCCTACTTGCCTTTTTTTCCTTTATGCATAAAACATAGGCAGATATATGCATTTCATGCTATTACGAATACAATATATTTATTTTATAGTGCGTATAGTTGCCTATTCTCTTGGTTTCAGCTTATTTTATGAATAAGCGCCTTAAGGTGGGGTGGAAGGGGACGCGAGAAAAGGCCAATGTTTTTGCAATTTTTATGGCAAAACTTCTTTTTGGCAATAATAAATAAAATATTGTTCCAGTAGCAACATAGAATTCTGTCATGAGCATAGCGGCATTAGATGAGAAACTTTTTAAACAAAGAGAAAAAAAATTATTATTATTATTATTATTAGCACCGCGTCTTACTACCCGTTCAGGTTATACGCACTTACGCTAATGTGTAATGGTAGGGTGATTGTGAGATGAAATGGAGGACCTACAGTTTAACGTGGAATCCGAACCACGGTGGAGGCCTGGCATTCCTCACATTCACAAGTTGTGATTAATACACATCTTGGAGAAAAAAAAAAAAAAAACAAAAAAAAACTGTCATTGAATTACAGGACACTCTTGACAGATATTCAAGAAATTTTGAGGTCACCAGGTAGAAAATTAAATTCTATATTTGTACTGGAGCAATATTTTATTTATTTATTTATTTATTTTGGCCATAAAAACTGCAAAAACACCATTTTTCACGCATTCCCTTCCATCCAACCTTAACGCGCCTGTTTCGGCTTTGGCCTCTCTCTCTTTTTCATGCGGTATGGATTTTCTACTGAAAGAGAAAGAAACTAGAAATGGTTAAGTTGTGGCATACGTCTTGTTTGGAATAGGTTTGAAAATCGACACTCGTTAAATAGCCTTCAATGAGCGTAAATTATGTGGAGGACAATATCATTGGCCGACATCTTTTGGGAGGAAACGGCATACCATCGCAGGAGAAAAGTTCAACTTCTTCGGAAACGACAAACGTGAAATTTTGTTCCTTGAAATCTTGTGAAGTAGAACTATAAGCTTTTCAAATTATTAGAAACATTCTATCTAAAAATACAACCTATTTCATTACTGAATGTCTAGAAAATTATCTAGTGATTAACAGCATGTGACTCGCTTCAGTGGTCGAATGGGCTAAGATGTAACACTCGTAGTAGACTGAATTGTCAATAAAACAGGGCCCGGTCCATTGTACTTAAGGTGTTTTAATGTGAATTGGCTGTAGGTAATAAAATAGTGAGGTAGTAAAATCAATTTTACATTGCCTATTGTGTGTTTTTTCCGCTCAAGTGTATATTCTGATACCTAAATCTCATATGTTTGTTTAATGCCTATTTGCCCGCATATTTAAATATTTTTGGTGCCTAAGAATCCGTTCTCTAATGATAACTGTGTTAGGGGTCCGGGTTCAATTCCTGTTTTGGTCAAAGATTTATTATTAATAAATTGTCGGATGGGAGACTGGATGTTGTGTTTTTCTTAGTGTTAGGCTAGTTTGTAAGTCATATGTTTAGTGTTCGAAAAATGCACGTAAAATACACACCATAAAAAAATTATTATCTGGAGTTGGTTTTATCGATTGATTTATCTACAGTTCCAGACAAATAACGGTTCACTTTTTCTCAGCAACTTTTCCCATTCATAAGACATATTTTTAATTCAAATTAGTACTTAAAAGTTGCTAATAGCTCAAACACAGACGCCAGACGTAGCACTACTGTACGTGTAATTATAAAATTAAAGCTCACCAATGAATCCCCACCTACTGATAACAGTTGGAAATGTGATCTAATGTCCTCTTGAAAAGGCCAAACACATCTTTTTAAAAGCCCCTCAGACGTCTGTCTACCAGTTGTGAGATATTAGTGTTGTTTTAGATCTATACTTTGATGTTGACCTAAATGGTTTTTGGTGATTTAATCGTAATTGTTATCGAATGTAAAACTAATGTTATAATCGACTAATTATATTATAATAAATCTAATAAGGTATAGATGAGTTAGGTAATTGTTTAAGAACGTGCATATACATTCGCATTCATAGAGGGTAAACGCGCGCTTTATAGGACCTGTATTGCAATTTAAGAGTGAAACAGCCTATAGTTTTGGTATTTTTTAAGCTGTGATCAAAACAGTACCTGTATTTTTTTAAAGACGGGGGTGAAGGGGTGGGGCGGATATTTTACAGTGACTTGTGGGTAAATCCTCCAACAGAGGGCGGAGGGGGATTTTTTTTAACAGTCGATCTTTCTTGGAGTAATTTAAATGTTTTTTCAAACAAAATTGGGCCTGTAGGCGTTATGAATTTTATAAGACTTCACTTTAAGCCTTCACTTTAAGCCTTCACTTTAAGCCTACACTTTAAGAAGGATTAAAGTAATTATTAATAATAAATTATTATTATTATTATTATTATTATTATTTAGCACCGCGTCTTATTACCCGTTCGGGTTAGACGCTTAAGTACACTAATGGATTAGGAATTGGGAAGGTTGAATTTAGAGTAAGTGAACCCGCATTTGCGTGAAGGGAGAATGGAAAACCATTTAGGAAAAAAACCCTCAATTCACCTGACCGAGATTCGAACCTCGATCTCCCCGTCCTTGGTGATCTAGCTCAACACGACTGACACGTTAGCCAACTACGCCACCGAGGTGGGTAATAATATTAATAAAGCTTTCGTAAGGAGGGGGGGGGGCTATTGAACTCCCAAAACACCTTTGATACGACGCCTCTAGTTGTGCTGCTTACTAGATGATCAACTACAGTTTCTCAACCTAACTGGACTGTATTCCAGCCATCCAGAAAGTCCACCTGATAGACGGGTATGTAGTTGGTTACTTAGCAGTGGCATCACGCACACCATTGACGTCAAACTTTGGTCGGGTCGAGTCGTTGAAACGGCCGCAAGATGCGAGCAGTGTTACACGCATGCGCGCTACCATCAAGATCATTCTCAACAACGCCAGGACCACTGGGATGATGAGGCGGGCAAAACATGATTATTCTCGTGGACGAGGACAACTCGATTTCTATAATTTAATCCTATTCTGTCCCATTAAAATTTAAAGCCCGATCATCGTTGCTTATTGATCTTAGGGACAGAAGGTTTCTGGTTCGATTCCAGGGAACGGTTATATATAACCTCTTGCGTTTTGATTTTGTGTGCTTGTTTTAATTTAGCACAAAACATTCCTGGGACAAGAATTGAATTATTATAACTTCCGTGCGGCCCACAATTTCATATTGAAATAATTCAAGTCCCATAAATAAACAAATTATACTCTTGAAGCTGACGTAAATGCTCGCTAACTTCTATTTAGTTTACAGAATCGTAAGTATAATGTTATTTGTGTAGTGTTTGTATAGATGGATGGATGGATGGGTGTGAGTTTGGGTATGTGTTTATGTATATGTGTGTGTGTGTGTACTATACCTATATGTGCACTACCTATCAAGTATGGCCCTCGGCAAATTCCCCAATAATTTATACAAGTTAAATTAGTTTGAAAGTCGTGCGTTGATATATTATGTGAGTTTAGAAAGTGCACGTTAAGTGTGCTAAGCCCCCTCCTATACCCCTCCTCCCCCTTCCGGAACAAAATAGTTGTAAGCCTATGTTAGCTAATTCTAGCTTTAAGGCTAACGAATACAGTTTTTTTTATGTATACACTAGAAACCCATATATCCGAATCGTGTTCATCCTAAAATCTTGTTTATTAGGAGCATCCTTTTGATTAAAAAAAGCTTTATATCGATATTAATTGAAATGCCCCGATTACAATCATGTCCAATAAAATACAGTACAGTGGCGCTACGGTTTCTGTTAAAAAAAAGGTAGAATTTATTTAATTTTTTAAAAAACAAGCTGTCGGCATTATTTTGCCTTTGTTTGTAAACCCAAAATCACATCTTATTCTTCACATTTTATCATATTGTAAGTAAATAGGTTGTCATTTTCTTGACATATCAAGCACATGCCCAGTTTTGTACGTACCCTCTTCAGTCGCCACGTGGTCTAACGCGCTACTCTCGTGTTGGACTGGACTGCTGAAGACGGGGAGATCGGGGTTCGATCCCGGCCGGGTGCACTGAGGGCGATTTTTCCTAAATGGTTTTTCAACGTTCCTTCCACACAAATGTGTTTGTACTTCATCTCAATTAACCCTTCCTAATCCCTTAACCACTGTTGTAATTAGTACATAGGCGTGTACCCCAAACGGTAGTAAGACGCGGTGCTAAAAAAATAATGGTACGTCCTTGACATTGAAAAATCTCCCAAATTACAGATTATCCAGATTGAAGCTGTTTCAATCAAATTCGGACTAATGATTTTCTAGTGTATTTTCAAAACACACTTTGTGAGAGCGTTGATTTCGATTACCTGGTGGGGCAAGTTAGAGAGAACAAATAATATGTCTATAGAATCGTCGGCAACATGTTCGAGCGAGCAGCCTTGGCCCGGTTTGCTTGTCCACCTTGTAGTCACGCCGAGCCAATAGATACACGATATGTTGAGAGTGTGCTCTAGAGGACCATCTCGGGCTTATTATACTGTCTCTCCCCACGGGCCCGGTTTGCTTGTCCACCTTGTAGTCACGCTGGGCCAATACATACACGATATGTTGAGAGTGTGCTCTGGCTAAAGGACCATCTCGGGCTTATTATACTGTCTCTCCCCACGGGCCCGGTTTGCTTGTCCACCTTGTAGTCACGCCGAGCCAATAGATACACGATATGTTGAGAGTGTGCTCTAGAGGACCATCTCGGGCTTATTATACTGTCTCTCCCCACGGGCCCGGTTTGCTTGTTCACCTTTTAGTCACGCCGGGCCAATACATACACGATATGTTGAGAGTGTGCTCTGGCTAGAGGACCATCTCGGGCTTATTATACTGTCTCTCCCCACGGGCCCGGTTTGCTTGTTCACCTTGTAGTCACGCCGGGCCAATAGATACACGATATGTTGAGAGTGTGCTCTAGAGCAGAGGTTCCCAATTTTTTTTGGCCACGGAACCCTAATTGATCATACTTTTTTTGGCGGAACCCCATTTTGATAATAACAAAAGTGATTGTACCTTGTAGTGTAGTTTGAATATTTTCATGTTTGACATGAAAAGAAAGAATAATTATAAATAAAAAATTATTATTATAAGTATTATAAAACATTTTTCGTACAAAAAAAAGTAACTATTTAATGTGAAGAATGAAATTTTTTCACATATTTTCTTATAATAGCACTAATAGCGCTGTCTCGACAGGTGCACCGCCCCGCCACCCCGCTCCGCCCGCGCTGTTTGATACTAGATATACTTACAGCGGCGCGGCTATGTTATGACTGTTTTCTACGAACGTTTTAGTTAATTCTCAGACAAAACTCGGAACCCCTTTGACCCTTCCGCGGAACCCCAGGGTTCCGCGGAACACCTTTTGGGAAACGCTGCTCTAGAGGACCATCTCGGGCTTATTATACTGTCTCTCCCCACGGGCCCGGTTTGCTTGTTCCCTTGTAGTCACGCCGGGCCAAAAGATACACGATATGTTGAGAGTGTGCTCTAGAGGACCATCTCGGGCTTATTATACTGTCTCTCCCCACGGGCACGGTTTGCTTGTCCACCTTGTAGTCACGCTGGGCCAATACATACACGATATGCTGAGAGTGTGCTCTAGAGGACCATCTCGGGCTTATTATACTGTCACTCCCCACGGGCCCGGTTTGCTTGTCCACCTTGTAGTCACGCCGAGCCAATAGATACACGATATGTTGAGAGTGTGCTCTAGAGGACCATCTCGGGCTTATTATACTGTCACTCCCCACGGGCACGGTTTGCTTGTCCACCTTGTAGTCACGCCGGGCCAAAAGATACACGATATGTTGAGAGTGTGCTCTAGAGGACCATCTCGGGCTTATTATACTGTCTCTCCCCACGGGCCCGGTTTGCTTGTTCACCTTGTAGTCACGCCGGGCCAAAAGATACACGATATGTTGAGAGTGTGCTCTAGAGGACCATCTCGGGCTTATTATACTGTCACTCCCCACGGGCCCGGTTTGCTTGTCCACCTTGTAGTCACGCCGAGCCAATAGATACACGATATGTTGAGAGTCTGCTCTAGAGGACCATCTCGGGCTTATTATACTGTCTCTCCCCACGGGCACGGTTTGCTTGTCCACCTTGTAGTCACGCCGAGCCAATAGATACACGATATGTTGAGAGTGTGCTCTAGAGGACCATCTCGGGCTTATTATACTGTCACTCCCCACGGGCCCGGTTTGCTTGTTCACCTTGTAGTCACGCCGAGCCAATAGATACACGATATGTTGAGAGTGTGCTCTAGAGGACCATCTCGGGCTTATTATACTGTCTCTCCCCACGGGCCTGGTTTAGCTTTGTTTCATTATAACGCGCTAGTGGCCCTTCCGAATATATAGTAGGGCTTTGGTTGGGAGCACCTTTTAGAAAATATGAATATATTTTATTTACAGTCAACATTTATAATATTTTACTATATTGTTAGTGTTATTTTAAAGATAATGATAATACCTTTCAAAAGTGACAGCTGCAGATCACATTACCTGACGTGAAAATAAATCTGGTAGTTTTTCTAACTGTCTGATATCAGCTCTTCCGTTTCATCAGATGAGCTTCATGTTCACGTTTAATTTGGATAAAAATTCAATTGAAATGGGTTTCAAAAAACTGAAAATACACATTAGTACAATATTATACTGTTTAAAATAAATGGTAAGGAACTCCGCACGGACTTTCTCGCTCTATTGTTTAAAAATGGAAATATTTACTTAAAACTCGTAAAATATGTGAAACAAAATAATAAACACTAGCAAACCCGAGCTATTTCCATAATTTTATTAGAGTTTGCACATATTATGGTTATCGCATTGCTATTAAATTTCTTATTTATAAATTTAGACCAATAAAAAAGGTAAATATTGACTATTGAGTCTAAAATGATAGAGAAAAATTATTGCTGTACCAAATTTTCCCCTAGGAGGTTAAATGAAAAAGAACATAAACTTTTCGAGAGACTTATTTACTTACTCTACTGCATTAGAGAATTATTGCGTTAAAACTTAAGTAGTATCTCTGTACAACTAAAGAACACAAAATTATATTAATATATTTGCCAATATTATCTCAGAAACTATGGGTTTTATAAATATATATTACAAATAAAAGTTTTTTACTTTTAATAGTATTGCAATTTTGCAATGATACATTTTTTTGTATTTAGAAATATTTGCAGATGTACGGAAAATTCCGCTTCTGTAAAATACCCTAAAAGTAATTTTCATGAGGAAATGAAAAAATAAATTTTATTTATAATCTAAATCAACGCCTAGATACGAATTTTAATAAAAATCCTTAGAGCTGATTTGGAGAAAAACGTTCTTTTCTCTTTTCGCCCTTTAGTAAACTACTCTTAATTTTATGGTTAGACAGACAGATGGCATTGCAAAAACCACTTTTTAGCGTTCAGGGGGTCATGAAACGTCGACATCCATCAAGAGCTCGGGCTGGATTTTTTTGACGTTCGCAATACTTTACCGTGCTGGAAAAGTTATATATATATATATATATATATATATATATATATATATATATATATATATATTTGCATATAGCTTGAAAATTATTGGTTTTATAAAAATAAGTTTCAAATAAAAGATTTTGATTATAAATAGACCTACATATTTGCATGATAAGTAATTTTATATCTCAAAAAGTTACGGAAATATGATAAAAATGAGAATTTACGCATCAAAACGGAGCCCTTAAAGTCATTTTGGCGAAAAATTGAGAGTAGCCACTTTGTAATATTGATAAGTGAAAAAAAAAAAATCAAAATCGTTAGAGCTGATTTTGATTAAATCAATTTTTTCTCTTTTCGCCCTTCAGTAAACTACCCTTAATTTGAGGGTTGGATATCCAATTCCAAAAACTCCACGAGGCAACCCTATGACAACCCAGATACCAAGTCTTAGCCCGATCAGTAAAATAGTTTAGGCTCTATTCTGGGGTACAATCAGCTAGACAGACAGACGGAAATTCAAAAACCACTTTGTAGGATTCGGGAGGTTATGAAACGTCGAAATTCATCAAAATCTTGAGTTCGATTTTTTTGACAATCACAATACTTTCTCTACCTTTAAGGTAGCGAGACGGTAAAAATGAATACAGCTTATCACCCCAGTCTTTAAATTACAAATATACTATCGGGACCAGATGAAAAGTACAGGGGAAAAGGGGGAAAGTCTAATTTTAACTTAAGTTGAGTTAGTGCTGCCATCTGTTAGACAATCATGATACCTTTCCAATGCACTTTAGATTATAGTTAAAAGATGTATCTGTTATATTTAAATTCATTAAAAAAGTATTTACTGGGTTTTTTATGGGGTTGAGATATAAAAGTTACTGGCCTGGAGAATGTGTATTATGTGACTTTCCCCCTTTTTTCTCCTCTCTTAAAATATTTTCTTTAAAAAAATACTCATTTCTCAATATTTTATTTCAATAGAAACCTTTTGTTTGCCTGATAAAGGTTTTTAACTATAAATGCATGGCCAATTTTCTTTATTTTATTCGAGCTAGCAAATTATGTCAGTAAATGTTTAAAATAGCCGGCTGGGGGTGCTACTGGAGCTCTGAGGCGCATTAAAGATCTATTCATAATTCCCGATTTATTAAAGAACGTACCTCTAATCCAGTCTAAAGCTTGATTCACACGTTCGCCGAAAATAGAAAGCAGAATCTGTCTCAGTGGCGCAGTAATTCATACTCTGTATGTTGACCCATGATGCATTGTAACACTTTAAAACAGCTGATTATCAACATATTTTATTTTCTAATGGATTAACATATTTTAGATGATCCTACCGATGGATGTTTTCAAATTATAATCCTGTGTCGTGTGCAAGTTATAATGCTGTGTCCAATAAATCGATAAACACGCTTTACAATAACGGGTTATTTCAAATCTCCTCACAAAGGCCAATGAAGCTGTCTGCTTGCTTCTGGCTGTATTTTTATTTATTTAGCACCGTGTCTTACTGCCCGTTCGGGTTATAAGCTTGACTACTATTTTTACGCTAATGGATTAGGAATTGGGAGGGCTGGACTCAGAAGAAGTGAACCCGCATTTGCGTGTAGGGAGAGTGAAAAACCATTTAGTAAAAAAAAACCGCAGTTCACCCGACCGAGATTAAAACCTCTATCTCACCGTCCTCAGAAGTCTAGCTCAACTAGACTAGCGCGTTAGCTAACTACGCCACCGAAGTGGGGTAAATTCTGGCATACTTAAACCCTCTAATCTCCTGAGACAGGATCAGGGGAGTGAATTTTACGGAGCATCACCTTATGAGGTGCTGTAAAGTAACACTGAAGTAAATAAAAACCATCTGTTTTGTGTAAAAAAAGTACTTTGATTATATAACAGGTGACCTGGTGGTCTAGGGGTAAGGTGTCAGACTTCTGTGCTGAAGGTCCGGGGTTCAATCCTCGGTCTCGGCACAGATTTACCTGATTGACAAACCCTTCCTTCACCTCTGACAAGACGTGTATTAGTCCCAACTTTTAAATGTGAGGAATGCCAGGCCTCCACCGTGGTTCGGATTCCACGTTAAACTGTAGGTCCTCCATTTCATCTCACAGTCAACCTACTATTGCACATTAGCGTAAGTGCGTATAACCCGAACGGATAGTAAGACGCGGTGATGATAATAATAATAATGATTATAAAACTGATAGCTCAGAATATTTTGTAATGAAATTCTTTGCAGTTATTATCGTGTGAATCTCATTTTGTGAGCTTGCGTATTGCGCTATTGGGGGTTTACCACTTTTATCCACAAATTGGGATCTGGAAGGAAGAATTTTTTTTCTGAGATGTAAAAGGGATATTAGAATATAAATCCCTTGCCCTGTTCTTTGTTTTATCAGACATTGTGAAGGTCATGAGATCATCGTAACATCTGTGTTATTAACCATTCAAACACATTAGGATTCTTGTTGCCCTATCATACTGTGTTTAATTCAAATACATATTTTTGTGTTAGTTTCTAGTCAAATGTTTAGGGTCTGATATTTCGTTCTTACATTTTTAATATTTTCAATTTTTGTTTTTATTTAATTTAATTTTATATCATAGCTATTAATTGCTTGTTCGAAGGTGTATGGATTATAAAGGGAGTTTATTGGCAGTGTATCGCATTTTCGTGGAGTTTTATGCAACTCACATTGATTAATCTGATAATACAGGAGGGAAAGACTTAAAGGTGCCTTCAAACGGGCCGTATTTTACTCCAATGTGTTTCTGCAATTATGTTGCCGGTATGTGGGTGGCTATATTGCAGCCATATATTGAAATATTTTCGTATAGCCCGGCAATATAGCCGGTAGTTGTTGACTCGCAGTTGTCCGTGTGTTGTCTACTTGGTGTGGACAACTTTTCGAATGGTTCGACCATATCTATTTCTGTCTCCCTCTTTGACAAGTACCTCTCTCTCACTCTGCACTCTGAAAGCCTCCTTTATATTGTAACACAACATGTTGGCCAACACGATCCCAACAAGTTGTGTTACAATATAAACGCATTCCCAACTTTTTGGGGATGTTGGCCAACAAGTTGTGCTGGGTTGTGTTGGATCATTTGTTGGAGATAATAAACGACCAACCCAACATGTTGGCTGATTTGGAAGGTTCAGCGTATGCGCTAGAGAGTCGAGTCAGTGTCTATTCCTGGCAACGTACGTTTTGTGGCTGTAGATAAGGCTCCCATAAAGCGCAGAGTTGAAGCAAATTTTACTCCCGGAGTCACAATTTTCCTTCCCATTTTACCACGTAAATGAGGATACAGAAGTGTAACTAAGCATTCAAAGTCTACATATGACATGTCTACAAAGTTATCAAATCCCCTTTGCAAATGTGGGTCATTCAATATTCCCATGTACGCACCTTTAATTTGACGTTTAGCCAAAAAAAACTTCAAACCCCCCACCGTTTCTTACGTTTTGGTTTTTTCTGCAAAAGTACACTTCCTGTCAACACAATAAATGAAGAATGGCAAGTAATACGATGTTATCCATGGCTAGAAATGTGTAGACTGGTTAAACACTAGCGGAGGACCCAGGATGTTGGTTCAAACTAGTTGGCGACACAATACGCAGCTTAATTTTCCTCGTGTGTTGTCTCCCAACATGTTGGGTCCAACTTGTTACATAATAAACGAGGCTTAAGTGCATCATCAAACTATTGTAGGAATTTCCAGGTGCCAAAAAACTGAGAGTGTTTGCCAATATTGTAGTATTTGGTATAGCTTTCCTCATATTCGTATATTTTTTTATATATATTATTGGACCAATTATATTCAATAACAGCTCAAAATAACTTTTTGATATTCTTGTAATTTTTTAAAAATATATAACTGTCTAATGTTAATTCTAGGGTTAATTATTTATTTATCACGTTTTCCTTAAAAAGGACGCATCACCATTTCTTTTTTTAAATTTTATTTAAAGCAGAATAAATGCTGCAGAAACAAGTACAATACTATCCATCTTGTGTTGTTTTGGCTTTGCCAATTCGCCACATATCTCCAAGAGTTTGTAGCAGTGTAAACAGTCAATCATTTGGCAATGTGTGGCTGCAAATATTGCTCAGTAATCCCAGACGAAAACTGTAATATTGCAGAGCAATACTTTTGGGAAATATTTTCGGCAATGTGCAATTTTAATTACCCGTTTAGAAGCACCTTAAGGTCTAAGTAAACTATTAATGAAAATAAACAGACTGCTATTCTAGAATTTTATACACCGGCCTTCAAGATGAAAGTCAAGGGCGCCAGCGCTTTATTAACTCTAATGAGTTTTTAGTGAGTGATTATTTTGTTATTATTGTTCTCGGGTGACTTAATCCACTTTTCCTGCCCGCTCAGTAACTAAGTGATGTATGATCGATTTAAAGGTTGATGCTGCAGCTACCAGCAGGTGATTTTGTTTGACGCACAACATTATGTGATGACGTTCAGGGTTAGGATGTCTCGCTTGGTACATTCAATGTCGGTTAACTTGAGATGGAACGAGAACCAGCAGAGTCGTATCCTCTCTGGCGCGGGTTCCCTTTGTGAGGCGCTTCAAATGAGGGGTGAACGCTGTTACCTCCTACACCCTTACTGAACTACCCGCGCCGGTGGAAACACCCTCTGGTCTGGTTTGTCAAAGATGGGGAGATCGGGATTTGAATCTCTGTTGGATGTGCTGAGGAAGTTTTTCTCTAAATGGTTTCACACTTTCACTCTAGGCAAATTCGGGTACATTTTCTCTAAAATGATGATTTATTATGTCTATTGTAGATAGCCCGTACGGGTAATAAGGTCAGTGTTTTTTTCCAGTTTTTTTAATAGTTATTTTCTTTTCTTTTTGCTAAAATAAATCATATATTGCTTTAGTATGAGTTTAGTTGATACATCATTTAGTAATCTTAAAAACTTTGGGATATTTTCATTGCATAATCTGACACTTAAGCTCAGTTGTTAGCGTATTTGTCTACTGAGCTAAGGGTCCCGAGCTAGATTCCTGGCATGACCCAAAAAATGTATCATTGGTGAAATGAAAGTTTCCCCTCTCGCAGTGATGAATTAATGGGAGGGGCTTTATTTTGTGTTTGTTCTATATCTAAGTTAGTTTATAACTTTTGTGCTGATATAATTAGTCGATTCTGAGAGTGCACGTTAAATACCTCAAATAAATGAAAACTAAAAATCATTGCCTAATTTGACCAGAGCATTTACTCTTAAATTAGACATTTTCTGGTCAAATGCTGCGATGTTCATGACAAATATCCAACAACAAGATTCTCCCAAACCCCAATGTTTGGAAAAGCTTGATAGTTGGGAATTTCGTATTGGAGTTGAGATCTTGAGTTGGGAAATTCTAGAATTATTCTGCACCACTGTTATTTACTGTGGACTTATACTGACAAATTTTAATCTCCACTGATCTATACTCTTCAAAAGTTCCCAACTTCATAACTCATCAAACATTGAGAGGATATACCTTGTAGAAGATTGTATACATCTTATTTAATCAAGTTGGCAAGTAGTGCCGTTGTCACTGCTTACTATTTTTAAGGCTACTACTACTGCTACTACTACTACTACTACTACTACTACTACTACTAAGACTAGTCTTAGAAGGTTAAGCTTTAAGTTTATCCCTTGATAAAGCCTGGAATTTTTACGAACCGAAAAGGGATAGATTTCCTATACGCAAAGTTGGTGAATGTCAAAACAAATATCACTTCTAGCTTGAAAAATTCATAACTAACAAATAAATTTAAAAATCCATTTGCCTAAAACCTCGTTCCAAGGCCCAATAACTATAAGAACCTTAAATTATATTCTCAACGTTGCCCTTGTACTATCCCTGGTCACCTAGAAATGTTTCTAATCTCAGAACACCTAGAGTTGGGAAACTGTCTAACCCTCCCCGAAATATATTTTGTGCGACGCCTCTGATATTATAGTATCAGTATTTGAGCAGTTTTAGATAAAAAATGAAATGGAAAATGGAAATAAAGAACATATTTATTGGGAAAAAAAGGCATATTTGCAACGTTATCTAATATTATCGATAACATTTTTTATAATTTACAAACTTTGCATACTATACTGTTGGAAATAAGAATATTATAAAAGGTAACCGTTACAAATAATAGTAATAAGTATACATTAATTGAGAGGGATGAGCTTTCTTATTTTGACAGTAGCCTGGCGGTCTAGGGGTAAGGTGTCGGACTTCTGTGTTGGGAGTCCGGGGTTCAATCCTCGGTCCCGGCACAGATTTATCTGATTGCCAAGCCCTTCCTTCACCTCTGACAAGACGTGTATTAATCACAACTTGTGAATGTGAGGAATGTCAGACCACCGTGGTTCGGATTCCATGTTAAACTGTAGGTCCTTCTTTTCATCTCACAATTACCCTACCATTACACATTAGCGTAAGTGTGTATAACCCGAACGGGTTGTAGGAGGCAGTGCTAATAATAATAATAATAATAATAATAATAATAATAATAATAATAATAATAATAATAATAATAATAATCCTATTTTGACACAGTACATCCAATCTTGGCCTAATATTGAATAGCGAAAGTCTAATAGAATTTTCCACGTCGATTAGTCGCGAACGGTATTTCGTTTTTATTAAAACTGCTGTTGAAAATGCTCTCTCAAAATTCTGTGGTTGCAAATGGTTTGTTATTATTTGTAGCGACCCCCAGAATATGCGACACACAGTTAAAGAACCTATGTACTAAAGCACAATTTTCAATTATAAAAAAAGTTTTTGATTACAAATTTCAAATATTTTGTCACGTTCCCTTTCATTCCAATTTAAGACACAGAGAATGTAAAAAGAAAAAAAAAAAACTCTCAGCCGTAGTTTGACGTCAATGACGTGCGTGATTGCCTTCAGGCTAACCTGTAATCAAGTGGTCTTGTAAATAACTGCACGGTTTACAATTACGAAACTACTAGGCTTTGTGGCCGCATGGTCTAAGGCACTATTCTTGCAGTAGACTAGACTTCCGATGACAGGGATATCGAGGCTCGAATCTCAGTCGAGTATACTGAGGGTGGTTTTCCCAAAACGATTTTCCAATCTCCCCTCCACGCAAATGTTTGTACACTTCCTTTAGATATAGCCCTCCTAGTCCCTAAAACCACTATCGTAATTAGTACATAACCGTATAACCCGAACTGGTAGTAGGACGTGGTGATAATGTGTATGTACAAAACGAAACACGGGTGTGGCCGTGGCGACAATACTGGGCAGTTAATTTATCGCAGCACATATGATTTAAAAAACAAAACACGGAGTAATGAGATTGTTAAGTGGTGTTTTTAATTAGGAATATTTACCGTGTCCTACTTGCTATATTCGTGGGAAGAGGCTTATCACCTGCTTCGGTGGCCGTGTGGTCTAAGCCTCTAAAGGCATGTTTCGGCAACCAGTCGACCGCAATCTACAGGTCGATCTCGCGGCAATTTCCAGTCGATCACGTAAGAAAACTACATCGTCATTATAATATTTTGATGTTTGCTTCCTTTTTTAATCTCCAAATATACCAAGTATTTTCGAAAAATACTTGAGTGTGAGCAAAATAACCTTGATCGGTTGTAATCGGTAATGTCGTAAGATATACTCTTTTCCCCTAGAAAAGGGAAAGGGGGTAATCGTGGGACCTTTGATAAGTTAATAAGTCGATCGGTGCACAAAAAGGTTGCCAACCCCTGATTAAGGGCGCCACCTCTCGTGTTAGACTACTAGACTACCGGGGAGATCGGAGTTCAAATCTCAGTCGGGTTACTATGGCTGGTTTTCCCAAAATGGTTCTCCACTCTCCATACACGTAAATGCGTGTACAGTTCCGTTAAATGTAATCTTCCTTATCCCTGGCTCACTAGCGTAATTAATATATATACGTTGGGTGCGAAGCCCGAAAACAGCCAATGGACGGATTTATTGCTCAATTCCAGGCTTAGACATTTTAAAATGGCCAAAGCCCAAATTTCTATTCAATTTCGGGCTTTGGCCGTCTCCAAATAGCCAAACCTAGTATTGTGCAATTATTAAATGACCAAAGCTTGAAATAACATTTTAGTTCGTCTCTAAACCAGACTGATCAGATGGCGCGCGCCCAATTTTGAGCAAGCAGCACATGAATCCAAGAGAGCAAGTGGATTTCATTGATATGCAAACAGAACCGGACAGAGATTACAAATGTATTTTAAATTATCAAGAACACCTGACCAATTTTTTTTAAATTTTTTTTTTAACCTGACCTAATCTAACGACTATATTTTCAACTTTGGTCATTTAGTAAAATTGTACAATCCTAGGTTTGGCTGTTTGGAGACGGCCAAAGTCCGAAATTGAATACCACTTCGGGCTTTGGTCATTTTAAAACGTTCAATACTAGGATTGAGCAAAAAAAAATCTGTCCGTTTTCGGGCTTTGCGTACAACATAATATGCATATAACCTTAACAGGTAGTAAAACGTGGTGCTAAAAAAAGAACAAAAAGACAACTAACAAAGTTACCAAACCCTATTCTCTTACGACTGGACATATCTGACAGCTAGAAAAACTGATCTAATTTCACGTATTCCTACGCCATACATGTAAACTGCAGTTGTCACTTTTTATATATGTTATTTATATCCATAAAATAACATTAATTAAACATTAAAATGCTATCAATTTTGGCCGCAAAAAAAGTTTGTATTTTTTTAAAAGGCTGTACTATGAAAATCGGACTGAAAATCAACTGAGCATATTATGAACACATGACGTACAAGCTCAAAGAGGACTAAACATCATTATCTTCTAGTTTGGTTTGCCGGTGATCGACAATTTTTTTTTTACCCGCCTCGGTGGCTAAATGGTCTAAAAGGCATCACTCTCACAGTAGATTGAACTGCCGATGACGGGGAGATCAGGGTTCGAATCACGGTCGGATGTATTGAGGGTGTTTTTTCTAATTGGCTTTACTCTTATCCTCCACGAAAATAAGGTTAGGGTATACTTCCTCTAAATTCAATCTTACTTATCCCTAACACATTAGTTTATTAAGTAGATACATATAGACCTAACATGTAATGAGATACAGTGACAATAAATACCTGTAATTATATGTGTTGACCTTGAAACACATTTAAAACATGCATACAGCTGTACGTCAGCACACCAAACGAAAAATTAAGGTTAAATTAAGTGAGAAAATAATACAAGGTTAACGTGATTCAGTGGCCGAATGGCCTAAGGCGTCACTCATGTGTTTTTAGACTGGCCTGCTGATGACGGGGAGATCGGGGTTCGAATCCCAGTCGAGTCTACTGAAAGTGCTTTTCCCTAAATGGTTTCCCACTCTTCTTTCCACACAAATTCGGGTAGATTACCTTTAAAATGCTTCCTTCCTCATCCCTACCCCATTAGAGTAATTATCATACATGCGTATAACCTTAAACAGGGGATTACAATTTTTTTTAAATAAAAGTTTGTGCTTCGCGCCTTACTATTGCTCCGGCCTATCCGCACGTAGAATAGGAACGAAGAAGTGTGCAAAACACTCTAGTGTAAAGTATAACAAACAAAAAACTACTTTATGTGAAGAGTCTTATCTCATAAGTTGTGACGTGTCGCTTGGATTTGCGTAGTAAGATATTGTGGCGATAAAACGTATATCTCTAGAATTTTGTTATAGTCATTAATTTGTAATGATGTGCAATTAAAAAAAACTGTATCTGCACATGTGTGCTCGACACTACACGTGTGAAAGTAAAATGTACTACAGTCAAATTATCATAGGACAGTTAGAAAAGTTGTTAGATTTACTTTCACATATTCATACCTAAACGCACGTGATCTGGAGCTGTCACGTTTGATAGATATTATCAATATCTTTAAAATATTTATATGTTATCAATTAATAATAATAATAATAATATTTAGCTCTGCGTCTTACTACCCGTTCGGGTTATACGCCTAAGTACTAATTACGCTAATGGATTAGTAATTGGGAGGGTTGAATTTTAGAGGCAATGAACCCGCATTTGTGTGGAGGGAGAGTGGAAAACCATTTAGGAAAAACCACCCCCATTTAACCCGACCGAGATTCGAACCTCGATCTCCCCGTCCTCGGCGGTCGAGCTTAACACGACTAGCGCGTTAGTCAACTACGCCACCGAGGCGGGTCGATACGTTATCAATTAAAATTCAATTATATTTACTATAAGGCCGTTCTTATGAAAATTGGACTGTGCTAAACTCGTAGCAGAGGATCGACAGCACTTAAGCTCCTGACTCAGCTCCAAGAGGCTGGAACTCAAACCCCGGCTGGGTGTACAGGTTCTTTTTCCAGTCCCCATTAGTGGTTTTAGATTATTTTCCAATTTTCTGCGAATTTTAAATTAAGGTACTACCTGTGATTAAACCAGGGTAGAGATACAAGCAATGCTGGCGACCTTGTATATATATATATATATATATAATATATATATATATATATATATATTTTATTATTATTATTATTATTATTAGCACCGCGTCTTACTACCCGTTCGGGTTATACGCACTTACGCTAATGTGTAATGGTAGGGTGATTGTGAAATGAAATGGAGGACCTACAGTTTAACGTGGAATCCGAACCACGATGGAGGCCAGGCATTCCTCACATTCACAAGTTGTGATTAATACACGTCTTGTCAGAGGTGAAGGAAGTGTTTATCAATCAGATAAATCTGTGCCGGGACCGAGGATTGAACCCCGGACGTCAGCTCAGAAGTCCGACACCTTACCCCTAGACCACCAGGTCACCCGCGACCTTGTAGTTTATCTAAATTCTAAAGTACCTAACGGTTTACATTTAATACAATTTATTCAAAGCTACACTTATTTTTCAGAAAGATAAATCAAGCGGAATACCAACTATTTTGAGTTAAGTGTGTGGTCTTATGCGCTGCTATCCCCCCCCCCCCTCCTTATTCTCCTTAAGGTGTATCTAAGATATTCACTAATCATCACCATTAGTGCCAGTGAGCATTAATTAAAATTAAAAACTAAGTTTGTTTATTCACCTCCCTCATTTTTGAAATACTCTCTTATAATTTCAAACATGATTTGTCAGACTGCCTGCAATTTTAATGGATATTTTTTTGTATTAATATTTCAATATTTATTGTTTTATCGTTTTATTTTTTATTTATTTATTTAGCACCGCGTCTTACTACCCGTACGGGTTATACGCTTAAGTACTAATTACGCTAATGGATTATGAATTAGGAAGGTTGAATTTAGATGAAGTGAACCCGCATTTGCGTGGAGGGAGAGTGGAAAACCATTTAGGAAAAACCCCTCCCAGTTCACCCGACCGAGATTCGAACCTCGATCTCCCCGTCCTCGGCAGTCGAGCTTAACACGACTAGCGCGTTAGCCAACTACGCCACCAAGGCGGGTTTTATCGTTTTATTAAATGGCCCCGTAGTATAGTGGTAAGTGGACCTGGCTACGAGCTTAGAGGTACCGCGTTCGATTCCCGACTGGTTCCATGGGTAATTTTCCCGAAAGGGGAAATATCCCAAGTCACCAGGGTTTGGTTAGTTAGGTTTAAGTTAGGTTTAAGTGTTTCCACTTGTTCCACACCCTCATACTCACTATCACCATCACCTCATCTCATCGGGACATGGAAAGAGCCTCCACGGAAAGGATGTACGATTAGTACATTCGGGCGTCCCCTCATAAACGATACATTAGTACAATACATTAGTACTATTTCCACAAACTGGGCTACTAGTGATTTACTCTAGACACATATATACATATATATTAATATATATACATAATAAAATTATATAATATATATATAACATTATTATGTTATTCTATACAATGTTAGAGTTTAATTTTTGACAACATCGTGTTTAAATTTTGAGAGTTATAATACTTTTTTTTAAAACCTTTGAAATATATATATATATATATAAAAGCTTATAAAGCAAAATATATCTGTACAATATTTAAATATTATTAGTTTGGCTTTGGGGTGAGAAGGGGGTTGAGAATATTACTCTCGAGAATGACAAAGTACCTTAATCCGATATACAGAATAGTTACTGAAATTTGACATTGTAATAAATATCAATAAGTTAAAGTCCCGAAAGTTATTTAAATTTAATTCCCATAATTATGAAAATATCTTTGATGTTTAGAAAAAAAATACATTTAATAGTATTAGAAGTTTACAATAATTAACTAAATTAAAGTTAAGGGAAATAAAAATATTAAACGGCATTATCTTCAAAGTTCGGATTCTTAAATGCGGGTGCAATACCGAAAATTAGAATAATAATTTAAATAACCCCTTGTGTTGAGGTGGGATGGAAGGGAACACAAGTTAAGCTCAGTATTTTGGAAGTTTTTATCGTAAAAAACTTTTATTGAACAAAATAAATAAAATATTGCTTCGATAGAAACGTTTAGTTTTCTACACATAAGTAATAATTTCAACAATTATTGGATATTATTAATAATTCTCGAGGTGTTTTACCTTAAACGTCTTAGGGCCGTTTCACACGAGGTAACTTTCGCCGGTCAACTATCGCTTTGTTGATTATAATAGAGGTAGATTGGAGGTTTCACACGAATCAACAGAGTTGCTCGCCCCGTCAACAGTCGCCTCATAGCTTTCGACTCTTTTCAAGAATATTTCCATCATATTTTTTACTATGATTATTAAACATCTAGATTGAATTGTTTTACATTAAGGCTTGAAAATGCCATCAATTCCAATGAAATAAGATTCTGATAATTAATGTGTGATTAAAATTATATCGTTCGACGCCATAGCTCAGTTGATACTGTGTCTGCCACTGAGCCAAGGGGTCCCGGGTTCGATTCCCGGCATGGCCAAAAAAAAATTGTCATTGATGAAAATATGTGGAAGGCTCCTTTCACAGTGATGAATTGGCGGCCGGGGGCTGGGAGGTGTGTCTGTTCTAGAGTTAAGGAGCCACAAAAAAGAACCTTGTCCTCCAAATCCATGATAACTTATCTATTTTTTAGTGTACTCTGGTTAAGTTGGTACTGATTTCTCTTTTACAGAGCGAAAGTTTACCGGTAATTATTGTTGCCGGGCGATATTTGCCTTGTGTGGAACGGCTCTTAGATGTTGATAAAATGCTCTGATCAAATTCTACGATCCTAATGACAACTATTCAAGAAGGGTTGAGATTAATACATGTAGAAAATTTAATCCAAACGTATCAACTGAAACAATGTTTTATTTATTATATCCAATAAAGCTGTTTGTTTTAAATATCTACTGTAAAAACACCAACTTTAAATAGTTTCTTTCCACTCCATCTTGGAACGCACAGATTAACGACGTTGCCTACTTGGAGATTTCAAAGCTGTTTTGCAAAGCGGGTTGCATCTTAATTTAACGCACTTAAGCACTCTAAGCACTATCACACTCAGACGCTAATGTACAAAGTAAAAAAAGAGGGAAGAAAATAAAAAGTTCACCCTGAGAGGGCTCTTGTCTATGTGCAAATAACCTTTTCCCTCTTCCTCTCACGAGTTTATGCTTTTTAATTTTACCATTTTCTTGCTTCCTATTCTAGATATGCATATGCCACCATGGACTTTTTTAATCGACATCCTGCCAGGAAGATTCTTACAGGCCATTTCGTGACCAAGATAAATAGCCTAAGTTGAAGAGAATTCAGGATTGTTATAATTTTACCCAGCCCCAAAAAACACCTAAAAAACCCCACTTATTATATTTTTTATACAAGGGAATCGTCTAATAAAATTTTGAAAACCTTTTGGTTCAAACCTATTAACAATACATTAATTTATATATGTTGTTATACACAAGTTATAAAATTACAAATTTTTTTACAATAGACTAAGATACAAATTATAGGGGTACCTACCTACACTCTATTAATGCTAGGCCCTAAAAATAATACTTTGTCAAAAAAGCAAATGAGATAGCAAAATTTCTTACCTTTTATCTTTTAAGTTAAGGAAGCAGCAAATCAATTCTACAACTGACTTGCCAGTAATTTGATGCATGGTCTCCCCTCCCCCTCCCACCTCTTTCTATTCCTTTTACAAAAAGTATTTTTTCGACCTGCTAGCTTACAGTATTGTTGTGAATAATTACTTTGTTGCATTGTTTTCCTTTATTATGTCTCTTATTACTCCCTTCCTAAATATATTAAAATAATACTAAAATATGTTTCTCTGGATCCCGAATAATTAATATATTTGACTTATTGGTTTAATCAGATAACATACATAATATCTTTAATTAAACCACAAAAACTCCAATTAAAAAACATTAATATAATCCAACTGGGTTGATTTTTTTCAACCCTTAAGAGGATTTATAAAAAAAATATGAGGTCCGGTATATGAATAATGGAACAAATCCACACACAACTAATTCATTTGGTCACCAACTGAGATCAACCTAAGATCATTCTAGAACTCCATTCACTTTTCCTGACCATCATGGGGGGTGAGTTGAGAGGCGAGGGGGGGCGGGGGGGGGGGGCGGATCCTAAAATAAATAGTTATCTCGCTCTGACGTCAACAGTCTTGGCAGTGACCTTGTTATGTTATTAACCCAAGTGGGGGGTACGCGGGTCTCGTTTAGAATGTAGTAGTTGACCTTCCACCCGCAAGATAGCTTAGTATTGGTAGATTATCTAATAATCTAGGTACGTGATAGATTGATGAATCGCTCCAAACGAACATTATTTTGTTAAATATATAATAGCACCCCTGGCGACGGGATGTCGTCACATGACGTCGGTACGAATGGTTCGTACGTTGGAGCGGGAAGGGCCGCGTGCATCACCCGGAAAGTTGGGGCCCATTCCCGCCCGGGTGCAACGGAGCAAGGGCCAGTTACTATTCTCTATTATACGTACATACTGTGTTATATATTGCTACAGTAGCCCCACGACTTCTTTAGTGCTGACTGACAGCTCACAGCTGACGGCTTTGAAGAGCTACCAGACCAAATTATGTATCCCTACGCCGAACCATATGATCTGCAAAAAACATGTGTTTAGCAGCTGTCACTTCTGACAGTCAAAATTTAGGTATATATCTAAATGTTGACTGTCAGAAGTCAGCTGTGAACTGTCAGTCAGAACCAAAGAAGCCATGGGGCTACTGTAACATGCCCAAACCTCTTAACAACCAAATCCATACTTTTCAGTATGCAGATGATACAAAATTTCTGACGACCTCTGAAAAATGTCAACAATAAACGAATTACTACAAAGACAAAATTATTGACAAATTGATAGAATGGTGTGAAAGGTGGCATCTTTCAATAAATGCGGCAAAAACTCAAGTCATACTCTTTAGACCAACTAAACACAAATTTCAATCTTGCCAAGACCTATCTCAGTTTAATATTATTGATAAAAATTATAAATTAAAATTGAGTCTTACTTTAAAATACCTTCATTTGTCCAAAAAAGTAGGCCTATGTGCTGATGTTTTACGCCGCCTTAATTTGTTAAAATGACCTATAGGAAAAACATGGGGTCTATCTCCAAAGACTTAAAAAAAACGTACAAACAAAATATTCTACCCACACCCCCTCCCGTTATGATATATGGCAATATTTCATGGAGATCAGCCCCAAATGGCATTTATTAAATGCTACAGGTTCTGGAACGACACGCTATTCGTCTGGCATATCGAATAAGTTTACCAAGTCCTGCACCCCAACTCTATGATTTGATTGCCTACAAATCTGCTCCCATTTACTTAAACTCCGCACTCGCTACGTTCATTGAGCAGTTGAAACAAAAAACATCATCTTTAAGGAAATACTGACCATTGAAGCAAAACACAACCCTTGTCTTCAGCCTCCAGACTCTCATCTTATCAACATCTACCAAATAACAGCTCCAGACGATCATCCACACTAAAACCTGGACCCTGTATCAAATCTTCCTGCTCCAATATAATTATTATAACAGATATTTTAATGTGAAACTTTTATTCAAAAAACATTCTACAGATAATTTCAGATAAAACATTTTGTGTGGAAATCTGACATTTAAATTTCAACTTTATTTTACTAACTATATAATTATTAATATAAAATCAATTTTTTTTAGCACCTCGTGAAAACATGTAGAGAGCAACACAATTTAATTTTGCACCAAATCGTTAGAACATTTATTTTAAAAGAATATATCATAAAAACACTTTCTATCCGTTCGGGATATACGCTTTTGTACTAATTACGCTAATTGTTTTAGGGATTAGAAAGGTTATATTTAGAGGAAGTGTACCCGTATCTGCTTAAAGGGAGAGTAGAAAACCATTTAGGGAAAACCACCCCCAGTACACCCGACCGAGATTCGAACCTCGATCTCCCCGTCTTCAGCAATATAGTATACTGCGCCTTAGACCATGAGGCCACCGAAGCAGGTCTATACAAGTTGTATCACTGGCTGAAGGAAAGTCGTAACCCTTCAATGTACCTTTTACTTTATTTATGTGGTAAGAATGAAATTGCTGGGTTAAAAAAAAACATCGCGTATTTCTCATTAGGATCTTAATTAAAACTTTTTGTATGGAATTACATTGCTATGTAATTCGGAGTTCCGCTTCCGCCTAATATTCTAAAAAGCATTAACTACCTCACTCATCACTGTCTATATATAACTTGTTTACTGTTTCTTTAATATCCTCACTACTACATAATGTTCTAAATTAACTATTTTAATTAATTTATTGAAGAGTTTGTCTGTCATGAGTATTGTGTGAAATACACTGAACCCAAAGGTCTGATATTTTAAAAATTAGTAGCCCCTTCCTGTGCACGAACATATACACTTTGAAAACAAAATTTTAAGTTTCTGACTCAATTTTATCTAATTAATTAAAAACCCTGTCGGAAGCAAAGAAATATTAATAAAATAAATAGAGTTTTGTTGTCACGGGCAACGCGCGGGTACTTCAACAAGTTATTTATTAAAAGAAAACTTTTAAAGGGTTGGCTTGCTGTGAAGTCCCCCAGCAGGATTTTTTTTTCTAAACATTGAATCCATTTTGAAGTAAATAAAGTTTTATTCAAACTTAATTGAAGTTGTAGACGCTATGAATTTGGAAGACATAAACTACGAAGAGGTTGTTCTTAAATTATGTTAGGTTTTTTTTGTGGGGAAAGAGGATTCAGTATTAGCCTACATTTCCTTACGAGAGCGAGTGAAAGATGGGAAAGGGGGGGGGGGGTAGAATCATCTTACTTAAGGTTTTTTTTAAGCAATGTTCACGGTGAGACAAATTCAATTTTTTTAACAGAAAATAACTATATTAATCATAAAATTTCACTTGTATTTCATTTACTTTATGATGTGTAAGGCTGGGTTTACATTCGTGCATAACGCATGACTAATAGTAAATATAGTGTAGGTAGAGCGTACATAAGAAAAATACATAGGTTTATAATGAAAAGTAGTGCATAACGTCTGACTTGAATTTATTGTCCTTTATTAAGAGAAAATCCCCTAACCTATTTTTACTACTAGCTAGTGTTCCTAAAAATATTTAAATAAAGGGTTCATTCGAAAATCAACGTTAACTACGCTGTATCTTTTGAAACTTGAATTTAACTTAATTTAAGTTTTGTCTGTAATTTAAGTTCTGTCACATTCGATTTTATTTCTGTCATGAATATTATAGTAGATCTACTTCTAAATAACAAAAAAAAGTAATATTTTTGCTTTATTTTTAATCATAAAGATAACCATAATCATTGACACTAACACAAAATATAAAATTCGTGAATAACAAAATGTATGGCTACCACAAGGCATTTCAAACATAGAAAATAATCATTTTCTTCTGCTTATACACTGGCGTTTAGTTTTCTATATCCTCTTTACGCATTCTAATTGGTTGATACGTCTCAAGCTCAATGATTATTTTCACTACACTCCATACATAACGCATAAGAAGTTAAAGTTGAATCAATTTTATACATTGTACGCTAGTCACTATTTATCGATTATAAACGCTCTAATTTAAAATAATATATTTCAACTTCTTGCGCACTATGCACTATGTGCTATACACTATTCGCTATTAGTTATGCGTTCGTTATGCATGATTATGAACACAGCCTTACAGCTAATCTTACGGCAATTATTATTTAAAATTCCATATCACTCGCTTTGTTACCAATCCTTAAGTCTAAAAATAATCAAACGATTAAAATAATCTAATTTACCAAATCGTAAAAAAATAAATTAAAAAAATACAAAAGATAAAGGGAGGAGGGGTGTGACGGGAAATCTCATAATCCTTTACGAAGATGTAGGGGACGGGGATTGAGGGGGGGTCGAAAACCATGAAAACAACAACAAAAGAACCTTTAAATAACTTTTTAAGGAGGAGGAATACAAAATAAGAAGGGTGAAACTCCGATCCCCCGCAACCCTGTCGGTACGGAAGGAACTGCTGCAAATGCGCTTGAAAGCCGCCGCGAGTTTAGAGTTATGATTATGTATGTGTCTGTCAGCAACAAAGCTTCTTATTTATGAGAAAACAGATTGAACCGACACTTACGTCATTGATGGGATGAATGTTTTATTTTATTTTTTAAAGAGGTCAATAAAACATTTACGTTAAATGTTAATTAGATAACTTTAGTGTTCTATATTCGTTTATATATATTTTTTATGATGCTTACTTTTTGTTAGTTGATTTTATTAAATACAGGCCTATTAATAATAGCTACATGCTTATAAGTTTAACAGGTAGTAAGACGTGGTAAATAAAAAAAACTACAGGCTTGCATCGGTGATCGTCTATTATTTTTTTCGGTGTCTCGACAAATGGTACCAGTGAGATTTCATACCACTCGATTTTTCGCGACATTTCGTACCACCCTACCTGAAAAGGGTCTACTAATAATGACTTTAAAATATTTACGATGTAACAAATGGTACCACTTCTATCTATTTAGCCTAAAAAAAACCGAGCTAATATGTGCAAGCAAGGTTCATTACTGGATAGTCGATAGCTGAGAGAACGTCGAAATTTCAGTTAGTGTAAGTTAATTAGTGAGCTAGGTTATATAAGTTTAAGTTAGGTTAGGCTTGGTTAGGTTAAGATAGATTTCAAATACTTGAAACGCTCCACTACCCTTGTTATTCTCCTTTGCGACGTGACCTTGCATATCAGAAGCATCTTACACACTAATTAAATTAAATTCGACTAAATGAATTTAAAACTGAGGCCTGGTACACCTTCCTATCAAGTGATACCATTTGTCGAATCGTAAATATTTTTAAAGTCATTAATAGACTGCCCATGTAGCCATCCACCTGAGAGGTACAAATAATGTCGCGTGGTACGAAATGGCGCTGGTACCATTTGGCATGTATTTACTTTTGCTGATACCAGCCTATGGACTAGGTTATTTTTTTATTCAAACCATTTATTTTCCACTACCGGCTGGCTAGGCCTCTCGTAACTTCATATCTAACGTAAGACAAGGACAGGTAAAGCATCCAGTCCCCTAGCCGTTAATTCATTAACGGGAAAGGCTAAACCTATATTTTCATCTATGATAAATTTTTGACTTGCCGGGAATCGAACCCGGTACCCTTAACCCAGTAGGCAGACACGCAACCGACTGAGCTAATGTATCGAATGGAATAATTACATATAACTATGCAAATGTGGTGGGGATGAGGAAAGTATAATAACGTAAGAGGAAATGCATGCATCCGCATTTGCGTTAAGGGAGTATGGGAAACCATTTAGGAAAAAAACACCCGCAATACATCCAGCCGGAATCCAAACCCCAACCTACTCTTTGATATTTAGACTGCGTGCCCACCGGCACCGGTTGCATAGCCTAAACTGTCACTCTCCTAATAAACAGGATTGTCACGGTAAAATTGGGCTCGAATCCCGGTAGAATATGTTAGTGGTGTTTTCTCCCCAAAATGTTTTCTTTATTTCTCTAGGTGACCTGGCGGTCTAGGGGTAAGGTGTCAGACTTCTGTGCTGGGGGTCTAGGGTTCAATTCTTGGTCCCGGCACAGATTTATCTGATAGCCAAAGCCCTTCCTTCCCCTCTTACAAGACTTGTATTAATCACAGCTTGTGAATGTATGGAATGCCAGGCCTCCACCGTGGTTCGGATTTCACGTTAAACTGTAGGTCCTCCATTTCATCTCACAATCACCCTAACATTACGCATTAGCGTAAGTGCGTATAGTTATAAAGGGTATTGAGATGCGGTGCTAATAATAATAATAATAATAATAATAATAATAAATTTCCTCTGTGTTAATGTGGGTAGTGCTGCCCTTAATTTTACCTGTATCACTTCTACCTCATTAGGGGCCCTCCTTAAATTACGTAACGGTTTTGGGGGTAGGGGCGGGGTTCAATATGTTCTCTTGTTTTATTACAAAGGTGGGGTGGGGAGGATCATAATCCATTTTACATAAGGTTTTTTTATTAATTTTATTTTTTGAGACAAAATCTAAAAAAAAAAAAAATTGGCCAGAAAATAAATACTACATTAATAATAAAATTTCACAAATGTATATTTAATTTGAAACTTATACGTTAAACCTAATTTTACTGCAGTTAAAGTATTCTGAAATTTCATATCACTCACTTTATTACTAATCCTTTGTCTAAAAAAAGCTAACCGATTAAAATAATCTAATTTACTAAATCGTAAGAAATTATGTAAGATTGGAAGGGGGGGATGGAAAATCTTATGATCCATTAAGTGGGAGGGGGGGGAACCGGGGGGAGGGTCGAAAATCATGAAAAAAAAGCCTTACGTAATTTAAGGACTGCCACTTAGTGTAATTATGCATAGCCCGGCAGTAAAACGCGCAGCACAAAAATAATAGCCTCCGGTTTTTGACAACGTGTATAACAATTTACATTTTGTTTCCAGGGTTTCTGGATTTTGGAGCAGCCGTCTGGAAGAAGATGCGCCTTCTCAATGGCCCTCTACTACGTTTCATCCCGTGAAACACTACCATGGAAACCCAGGCGCCACGACGCCAGACGCCGCGGATTCACTCTTGACTTCTGACCAACTTGAGCAGACTGCTTTCCCAAAGGGGTCGTACCGACGTTACATTAACCATCTGATGCGCTCGCATTTTTCCGAGAAACTACATGGGCACTATCACCACAATCGTAACAACATCGCGGGCGCCTCTGTGGGAAAAGGGGATTCGAGCGCTGTTAATGCTCCTGGCGGGAAGAGAACCGATTACTTGTGTTATGACAGTGATAGCTCCGTATACTCCCGTACCGCGCCGCTACAAAGTCTGCTGAGCAGCGCCTCTATTAGCGTAGACCTAAACTACGTATGTGGTGATGGTTCTGCCGACTACCACTCGACATCTCTGGTATCGCTGTGTAGCTGCCCTGCCTGCGATATGTCAACAAGGGGGGTGGAACGGGAGGGAACAAAGAAAGGCGTGGACGCCACTGGCGGAAGAGGTGGAGGGGCAGGAGGGCACAGTTACGCGGAACTCACCGGCAGCGTGCAGCCGAACCAGTACCGGGGGAAACAACAGAATGCGACAACGGGCGACTGCAAGAGAAAGAGACAGAGGCGAACGGGTGCAGTGACCATTGGGACGTCGGCGCCACACTACGTTGCTTCCAGGGGGGAGGTCACTGGGACGACCACCCCAGCTGGAGAGCCATTGTATCTATCTCACAGTTTCCCGTGCGTTGGGGCGCTTATCCAGAAGTATAGCGCGATGATTGGTCGAGAGAGTCAGACACGTGTTCAAGAAGACGAAGAGCGAAAACAAAGAGGGTACTCGACGAGTGAGGACGGCCTGGAGCGTGAAAAAGAAGATTACGAAAGTTGCCGGGCACAAAAAACACGCTCCAAACATACACATGTTGATGCCGATTTAGGGTCTAATAAAAACAACACGAAACAGTGCGACGACACGGTAAAAATAGACGGTCTTGAGTTGCAACACAATCTAGAATTTAATATAAAAACCTGCGACGAGGAAGCCACAAGTCTTCAAGAGAATTTAAACCCATCAAGTTACTCAATGACCTCAGCGTCACATGCTTCCACCACTCCTCCGACGGTTGCCAATATACGTTCCTTACATCTTCCCAACGTCCGCTCTAGGTGCTGTAGCAGGAGTCCTTGCGCGAGCACGGCGTCAGACGAAGGCGTGTTTCTGGCGCCACCGACACATGGGGGGTGCTCCTGTGCTAGTAGTAGCTTGAGTCCTTGCAGCAGCGAGGAAGACGTGGGAGGAAAGTGTGGTAGCAAAACCTCCTTCAGATGGGACTGGGGAAGTAAACTCCAAGAGGCTCAAGGCCACGCCAGGTGCGAGAGTTCGGACTCCGCTGTGGTTCTAACCCCGAGTGACGAGGTCAATAACCTACGCCCCTGTTCTTTTATATCAGTAGCGAAACTTTCTATCGATGCCGACACTGGTGATTCGCCGGGGAAAAAAAATTGTACTGACAAAGAAGGGAAGTTTTCCAATATAAACTCTTCTTGGAGTAAGAATATATTAAATCATTATATAGTAGATGAAATCTGTAACAAGGATGAGGAGGATAGATTCAGTGAAAGGGATAACTTTTGGTGTGAGGCCGAAAACAACTGTCGGCATCGTGTAGAACAAAAAGAGCCTTGTGGTGAGCGCCTCGAAGAGGATGATGGAGGTGTTTGCGATGTTTTCCACAGTGAAGGTTGGGGTGGCGGGCAGAGTGCGGACTGTGACGTCAGGGAGGACCAAGCTAGCTGTCGTGAAGGATCTTGTGTGATGGCTGAGGACAATTGGGACGATGACATCGACGACAAGGACGAGGAACTGATTTCTATAAGTCGCAGTGTAAGTCGGGATGACGGCGTACCCTATGATGGCCTACGGGAGGACGTCACTTTTGAAGACACCTTTGACGCTGGTGGTAACGGGATGGACGAGTTCAGTCGTAGGTTCGAGTTCCGACAGAAATTCGGTGTTAATATCGACGCGCTCACAAACAGAGACGAATTCAATGATGAAGTGGGACTCTCCCTCGTCGAACATCGTCGACAATCAACTCAAAGCTTCCTTACCGACGATGACGAATCGTGTACGCCTCCCTACCGGCAGTGGCGCACGCCCTCCGTCGTCGTGAGTGATTATTCAGATGACGTCCCTTTCTTTACGTCGGTGAGTCTAGAGGAGATTGAGCAACTGCGATACAAAAACCCAATACACGGTTCGTCGGCGTCCGAGTGCAGTGCGGTGAGTTCCTGTGTGAGCCACATCAGCGACATCAGCTATTGTGGTCCGTTGCTGGAGTACGGACTCAGGACTCCGCAAAGGAAGGGGTCCGACTGCAGCAGCTGCTCAACGCTAAGTGGGGATGATGAAAGCGGATGTGAAGCGCTGTTACAAAGCGTCCAGTCGAAATCAAAGGTAGGGAAAACACGCCTACTTCAATTCTCAAGGTTATGTTCAATCAGATAAGCTTAATTTTTACACTTGCTTTCATACGCGCTTGTGAGAAAAGGTGCCTGACCTAATTTTCCGGTGATAAGGAGGTCGAGGTTCGAATCTTCTTTGGGTGTAATGACATTCCTAAATGTTCCTAAACGCAAATGCGGATACCTATATTACTTTAAATTATACCTTTATCAGCTCTTCCCCATTAGTGTAAATACGTGGATAGCCCAGACGGGAATTAAGATGCAATGCATGTAGGAAAACATATTTAGAGTAAACAAACATAAATAATTATTTTTGTCAGTCACTGTATTCTATATCACATAATTTTAAAATATCACAGAAATTATATTCAAATTGTTATAATCAACTATAATTGTTAAAAGTAATTTTTTATTAGTTTGTTTATAGCCTTAATAAAATTCACTATAATTATAAAAATGCTCTTTAAAATTATAATATTGTTTATTCCCTCCTCTCCCTCTTTTTATAAAAGCATTTTCTTAGTACTGCGTCTTACTATCTGCCCAGGCTATACGGATATTTACTAATCACGCTAATGTGCTCGGGAAGAGGAAGTATGGATTTAAAGGAAGTGTACCTGAATTTACATGGAGGGAGAATAGAAAACCATTGAGGGAAAACCAGCACCATCAGTACACCCGACCGGGATTCGAACCCATATATCCCTGTTATTGGCAGTCTAGTCTATTGCAAGAGTGGCGCCTTAGGCCATGTGGCCACCGTAGCAAATAAAAAAGTATTGTTAAAATAAGATAAACAGCAAATGCTTAAAAGTATAAAACATTTATTACTATGTAATTTCTACCTTATTTATAAGTTAAACAAAAGTTTAGTAGGTAGACATATAACACAATTAATTGGCTACCAGAAATCGTCATGAAAAGTGAATTAATTTGTAACTTGGATAAAATAGGGGGGGGGGGAGGGGGAAGATCTAAAACTTTGAGAGGAATGCTGATGAGTGATGAATCAACTGACGTTGGTGAGTCTGAATAATCATTTCCTCGATCTCTTGAAGGTCCTGGGTCGGTGGATTGACGATTTTCAGCTCTCTTGAAGAAATGGTGGTGATGTTTCTCGCTCTACGTCTTCAGTCTAGATATACTAAACCAGGGGTTGGCAACCTTCTTGGGGCACCGATCGACTTTTACATTTATCGAAGCTCCTGTGATCACCCTTTGTTTCTACACTCTACTTTTAATTAATTTTTTTCTATACATTTTGAATTTGTTCCTTAAATTCAATATTTCCTCAAATACTTATGTCCCTGCCTTTATAGAAAATACATTAAATAAATAAAATGTACACTCCGTTTACCCTGAAAGATAGCAGTCTTACCTTGACGGACTACACTATGACCCTTTCTTAAAAGCTGTACCATAGTGGAACCAAGCGAGGATGATGGATTACACTATGGCCCTATTTTATAAGCTGTACTTTAGTGGAATGATGCAGGGTTAGTTTGCCTTTTCGTGGTGGTATAGTGAAAATTGCTGCGCGATCGACCTTTTTCTGACCCCTATACTAGACTCTTCTCTACAATCCAATCCCCTTAAAAAGGGCCTTATCTGACAGGTGTAAAGTTGCTATGTCACTGTCATTGTCACTTATTCGTAAGTCAAGTCATGTAATCTTCAATTGTCGGTGACCTGGTGGTCTAGGGGTAAGGTGTTGGACTTCTGTGCTGGGGCTCCGGGGTTCAATCCTCGGTCCCGGCACAGATTTATCTGATTGCCAAACCCTCCCTTCACCTCTGACAAGACGTGTATTAAACACAACTTGTGAATGTGTGGAATGCCAGGCCTCCACCGTGGTTCGGATCCCACGTTAAACTGTAGGTCCTCCATTTCATCTCACAATCACCCTACCATTACACATTAGTGTAAGTGCGTATAACCTGAACGGGTAGTAAGACGTGCTGCTAATAATAATAATAATTCATTTGTCACTTTAGATAGATTTTATCAATACCTATAAAATAACATTATAATATAGTAAAATGTTATCAATGTTGACTGCAAAAAAAGTTTGTATTTCCTAAAAGTTTCTTCCCTACCAGAATGTGCACCCTGTTGGGATTCGAGCCTCGACCTCCTTGTCAGTGGCAATCAGGTTCAATCAATTCGAATCTAACGCCTTAGAGCGCGCGGTCAGCAAACGAGGTAACCAAGAATATATTTGGAGAGTTGTGCGTTATAGGATAACCAACCGCCTTTGAGATGTTTTTCATTTGAATCTCGGTTGGGAGGAGGAGGTAGGGGGAAGAGGCTACATATTTAGTTTCACTTATTGTGGGTAAGCTAATGGAGTGCGACTGATTTTAAGCTCACACATGCTGATTGATCAGTGCACACGAATTGCAGAACAACTCATCCGAGCTCGGTAATACCCTTACACAAACTGCGGAGTAAAAATTAAACTGTTAATGACTCTGTTCAAAATGGAACATGGAGGTTAGGTTATGTTAGGATAGGTTAAATTAGGTTAGTTTAGGCTAGGTTAGGTTAGGGGCTAGGGGTTGAATGGGATTACAGGTTGTTCCGCAATTCGAGTGTATCCATGCTGATAACTACACTTTTTAAATATATTTTTATTTAGCACCGTGTCTTACTACCCGTTCGGATTATACGCTTGCACTTTTTATCTCTTTTTTTAAAAGTCGTGCCTGAAAAAAATCAATAAATATTTTAAAAGTAGTTTAGTTTTGTTTTTAATGTAAACCTGTGTATAGATACTGTACACTACGTTTACCCTGAAAGGTAGCAAGCTTACCTTGTCATAATACCCTATGGATAGCTTATAAGAGAGGTTCATATTGTAGTCCGTCAATGTAAGACTGTCACATTTCAAGGTAAACAGTGTATACTGGTGGTCTCAAAATGTGGTTGGAATTTAATTCCCAGTAACAATTTAAAAGCCGGCCACTTTTTGGGATCGGGGAGTGTACAAGGAATGCGACTGACTATAAGATGTAAAGGCCGGCTAGTTAAGCAAACACGGAAAACACATGTTCACAAAATGTCACCTAAAAAAATATATCAGAAACTACTTATAGCGCGGAAAAGAATATTCTGGTTAGTCAGGTTTTATTGAAGGGGCAACTGAAAGGTGGAAAATTGACTTTAGGTTTTTTTTGTTTTGAAACATTCCTGTTTAAGAAAATTGACGATCATATTAAACTGTTTATCAAATGCGCCACATATTGAAATGGGAGTGGCAACTGTTTACTCATCCGAGTTAGGTGGGCTTTATCTTACGCACTTTACTTTAACTTGGGAGGTATGGTGTTCGATACCTAACCGGGTGCAATAGGGATATTTCTTTTCCTACAATAAAAATTTACATATAATTTACCTTTAGATTAGATAGTAAGCATTTATTAAAAAAATATAAAAAGAAAGTGATTTCATATAATTTAATATCATATATATATATATATAGTTATTACTAAATTTAAATAGAACAAACAGTCTGTGTGTATCCCAATTTTTTTAAAGGAAGCCCACTTTTAGCCATCAAAGTTGAATGAAAGTCACTAAAAACTTGACATTATATAAATATCTATTATTTGATTTGTTAGTTAAAAAGTTATCAAGAACTCATGGATTTCTATATATTTTCTCTTTATATCATTAATTAAATGGGCTAAGAATATAATCACAACAGTAACATTTTTATTTCCGCCATCGTGACAACATGAGTCTCCAGTTTTTAAATTTAGTATATATTATTCGTCCTTTTTTTAAGATTAATTATCACAATCAATAATTTGACGTTGGCGGGCACGTGGGCTATAGCGTAAACCTCCTCTGCTCTAGTTTACCGATGTATGGGAGGTCGGGGTTCAAATCGCTGTTGGATGTGTGTTACTGGTGTTTATTCCTAAAAGTTTTTTTTAACTCTTTCTTTACGCAAATATGAGTACACTTAATCTAAAATCTACTTTCATTACCATTATCATCCTTACTCCTTTAGTTCAAATATGCGGCTAGACCAACGGATATTGAGAAGTGGCGCACAAAAAAAAGAATAACAAATTGACAAAGTTGGGTGAGCGCTCGCGTGCTTGACCATTGACTTGGAAGTTTAAAGCTTTTAATACTTCATCCAATGTATTTGGAACAGTTTTTTTTCCTCTCCGCTAGGCCTTCGTGGTTCCTCAACCTTCTCTCTGGGTGGATTTTGGTTCCTTTTTCTAAGATAATTTCACCTTTCATGGATTGGGCAAATTCTGGTGCATTTAATTAGAATACACCCTCTTTGATCTCCAAACGAATGCTAGCACATTTTATTAAAATATATCTTCTTCTCTATCAAGGTGAATGTAAGCACATTTAATGAAACATAATCTCCTTTCTCTTCAGAATAATGCTGAAGTATTTAATTGAAATGTACCCTTTTTCAAGGTGAATGGTGGAGTATATTATTAAAATCCTCCTCTCTCTATGGGTGAATGCTGGCACATTTCCTTAAATCCTTAATATCATCAGGCGAGTGCTGGCATATTTCCTGAAAATGCAGCCTCCTCCTATTTCATCAGATAGTTCAGCCTAGCACTCAAGCACATCAACGAAGTAAACGCAAACCTGAACAAGAATTGGCTCTTTGCTGCCATGCCGTACAAATATATCCCGTGTACTAATTGATGCAGCAAACAAGGTTCTGTTTTAACTTAACCATCTATCATTTCTTCTGACTGTCTAACCGTCTTTCGGTCCGGGTGCTTGTTCTGCGATAGTTATCAAATGGGTGGACCAACTTAAAAAATTTTGGCAGGAGCATTCTTTGGATTTAGGCCGAACAACGTATGTACAAGGGTTTTAGATATGTTATCCGTGTCAATATGGCGGCCACTCAAAAATCTGTCAGGCTATTTGTTCCACGATAAATTCCTAATGCGTGGACCAGTTTGAACGACATTTGGCAGGGGTATTTTTTTTTTAGACTAGGCCGAACGATGTATGTACAGTAGGGAGCCTAAATAGTTTTTCACTATGGTTATCTGTTTCATTGTGGGAGTTGCTCACAAGGTTTTTAGTTAAAATAAAAACGCATCTCGATTTAAAATTTAAATTCCAAACGTATTTTTTTTAAATTTGATATATATTGTTAGACTGACGTCTTAAGACACGTGACCAGCGATTATCCTCTATAAATATAATTCACTATTATAGTTACTATGTATTGGTTTTCTGTTTAACTTATAACCAAGGAAAAAATACCAACTTCAAATCCAAGGAGAAATTATAAGATAAATTTCATTTAGAAATTCAAAGATAAATCTTAAGACTATAATAACGATACGAACAATAAGGGGAATGCGAGGTTTACTGTTCACAGAACTACTAGCTAGTAGCGTATAACCCGAACGGATAGTAAGACGTGGTGCGAAATAAAATACTAGCTAGTATTCACTATCATTTTAATGTCACGAGGTTATGAAATATCCAGCGCCACCTTTGCGGCCCACCACGCTGGCTCGGTAAACAGGATTCCCGACGTGTTTGCGCAGAAATAGTCCTCTGCAAACATAGCGTTTTATTGTTGTTTTAATCAAGCAATTAAGGCGTCTTGGGCTACTAACACCTTGAACCTCCGTATTGTAATTTTTTATTAGTACGTTTAACACAAGAGCTATTAACGGCTTAATCCAAGGTGTCGTAATGGGGAGTACAGCTTAGCAGAACTCATGCCGGTGGGCATGTAGACAAAGGTGTAGGTTTCGCCTTGTCTGGTTTACCGGTGATCGAGAAATCGTGGTTCAAATCTCAACTGGATGTACTGAAGTGGTTTTTTTTTTCAAAACAATTTTTCACTCTTCCACACTAATGCGATTACATTTCCTCTAGAATTCAACCTTTCTCCACCCCAACCCATTAGTGTAATTTTTCCTAAGGGCTATACCTCGGACGGGCAGTAAGATGTGAAGCAGTAAGAATAAGTGCACCCACATCAGCGGAGAGAAATATGTCGAAACCACAGTGATAAATCAAATCTTTAAACCCACCCCCACTGCATCCGGCCGAGATTTGAAAACTTACCCTCTTGCGAACCTGACACCTTAGACCGTTCAACCATAATTATTGGGTCCTGCTCGCAGTAAACTTTGAAGCAGTCTTCCTAAAGCCCTAAACCGTACATTGTAGCTCAGGCCGGATTCGAACACTGGAATTTGGAGACCATCTTAGGCATCAAGTGCTCGTCTCTGTGGCAGATTGGTTACGGACGTTCATCCCTAATCTATGGGATCATGGTTTGATCCCAGAGGGTGTCTAAATAAATGTAATTTTTGAAAAACATTATAAATTCTAGTAAGGAATGTTTAGATAAGCTAAGTCAAGAAAATATAATTCAGTTTTTAAATATGATTGAAAAAAAAGATAATATTATAATCATATTTATTAAATGAATTATTTTTTCTTGGCTAAGCTTAAATAGATTTAAGTTTTAGTTTTGTGTGCGTAAGTAGGCCTACGTGTGTATGTATATACCTATGGTAGGAGTTTGATAGGAAGAAAGTAATAGAAAATGCAAACTTTTTTGCGGTCAACAATGATAACATTTTACTACATATTATTGTTATTTTATAAATATTGATAATATATTATCATGTTTCAAAAGAGACAGCTATAGATCACTTGACTTAACGTATGAATACGTGAAAGTAGATTAGTAACTTTTCTAGTTGTCAGGTAAGGTTCTTTTTATTAAAATTGGACTGTATATAGTTTTGTGTCGCATATTATTTTTATCACCGCAGCTTGCTTATAGTTCAAACTATAAGGAATTTAATCGCGTTCTTGGAATAAGGATGAGGAAGGTAGGATATGGAGTAAATGTAACAGCATTTGAGTGAAGTAAGAGTGGGAAACAGTTCGGGGGAGGTAAGGGGAGGAATATTCTTTGCACCCGGCCCGGATTCGAACACCAACACCCGTGTCACCGGCAAAACCAAATACGGCGTCAGTCCGCTTCGAGCCATACTGCTTCTACAGAGTCAACTTCTATGGATTGAGGTTGTCATGTGGTCAGTACAACGAACTCTCCGGCAGTTAATCTCAGTTTTCTAGACCGGAGCTGCTAATTCTTTATTCAAGTAGCACCTCATTTGTCCTGACGAGGCTGAGTTTGACCCCGTTTCAGACCCAATGATTCACAGTAAAATCTGAAAACGCTGGTGATCGAACCCGGAACCTCTGGATCTAGCCTGGAACTTTGACCTATTTAATAAAATAAAATAGAGAGAAAGAGAGGTACGTACGTATCAGGGATGTTTTCGTAAAAAAATTAAGGGGGGTGCGCTGATATATTTAAGTCATAAATAGGAAGGACTGTAGGGATGTGAAAAAAGTATCGATATTTTCCTTTCAATACTAGTATTTATTTACTCGATACTATTTTTCCAATACTTTTACTGATATTAGTACTCACAATCCGGTATCGGATCGGTATCGAAAGAAACAACTTTTTTGCTATCTTCACTCATGCTGGGATTCAATTTTTACTAGGCTGGACTGTGGAGGAAGAACAAATAACACTATTTCTCAATTCTCACTCATTTTCTGTATAGCAAGCAAGAAGAACTCTATCTGGTATGGTAAAACCTTTTATAGTATCCACTATACAATACTATCTATCATACCTTCCAAGTTCCACCACATAACATAGACGCGATAGATCTAAGTACACTATAATATGGTAAAAGAATTATAATTTTCACTTTTTAAATAAATATGAAAACACAATTATGATGCAAAAGTTGAAATTATTATTACTAGATAAAAAAATTCAGATTAAAATTTTTATACCGATATTTTTCTTCTGATAATCTTAATGAATACAATATCGATACTTTTCTTTCGACACCACATCCCTAGGAAGGAGAAGGATTTTCCTTTCCCTTATACTTGCGGGGATTGAGGATGTTCATCTTCTCACCTCTTCAAACACGCACTCGCTTTTCTCATTCATGTTTGATTTTTTTTAATGCACTAGTTTTGTTAAGAAATTGTAGAAATATTTATAATATTTTCCCGTCGGTTAAAAATCTATCAATTCATCGAAACATACCAGTTTAAAATTGTTGAAAAGTTTATGGCCTAATGAACAATGAAAGGTTAGTCTGTGTTAATTAATATATAATGGCCAGACCAACAGAATAAACAAAAATATAAAGTTTTAAAACGAGTAGAATTTTCTGAAATTCGTATGCCCCGACTTAACTTTGAAATCCATGTCTATCGTGGATGTCTGAAACTATGCCCTCGTTAAAGGCCCGTTGACACGATGTTAGTTGGCTAATGCAAGACCACTAATTTGGCTGCGCGCGCACAACTTGCAGCGTGTAAACAGACAAGCAAGCTACTAACATGCAAGTCCATTTGCAACTGAAAAAGTTGGTCACCTTCCAACTTTACTAATGCAAGTAGACAATTCAAAATGGCGGCAACTAAAAGATTGTTGTGTGGGAGACACTTATTTGTGGAATGTTACTAAAATAATGAGTTTTTGTGGAATTTTAAGCACCTGATTTATAAAGATAAGAATGCGAGGGATATCGCATTAGAGGATTTTGTAAAGTGATATTAGGCGTGCATATTCTCAAGAAGTGTCCAAAATAAAATGTTATGTAAATAGTGCCTTGTGAGAGATATTATTTAATATCAGTTAACAAATGCTATAAATAATTTTATCAAACCATTATTTCCTACCAATCAACGTGGCATGTGTAATTTTTTTTAAATGTAATCACAAAATATAATAAAACATTGTAGTACCATGATTAGTTCCGGAAACATAATATTCGTGTTATCGGCATGTAAGGTATGATTGGCCGGCGAATTTCACGCGAAATCACCGGCACGCTTTCCAATCTCCGTATTTGACACTTTAACCAATCTTTATAAGTTTTAATTAATAATGTTCAGCCAATACACTTCAAACACTTTGTAGTAATGCTTTTGGCAACTTGAGTAGATACACAACATTATATTATTGTCTCATATCAAACCAGATAGTTTATATTCAAACCAATCTACAAATTAATTTATTACTATTTTTAAGGAATATTTTAGGCCTAGCTAGCTAGCATTTAACAATATATTTTGTTATTAGTATACCAACATTTAAAACAGGGTTGAAAAAAACGGGGTTAGGCCTATTTATAAAAAATGTTCAACCTAGTTTGGTTTTATTGGGATTTATTGAGTTTATTTGAGTTTAATTTTATTGATCATGTATGCTAAGTGAGTTATAACAAATCGAGCAAAATAATAAAATAATAATTTAGGATCAACTGAAACATATTTTAATGTATTAAGGAATTAAGAAATATTAGACTTACTTATCACAAACGTTTTTATGTTATCTATATAAAACAATTTTTTAAATAGGTCAACTAGTTATGATACATTGCGTTTACTGAAAAATTGTAATTTATTTGGCCGCCCATTCTTATTCTAAATTTACCCTTCTTAGCTCCTAACACATAAGCGTAATTATTAGTATATGCGTATTAGTAACCCGAACGAGAAATCAGAAGCAGTGATGAAAAAAAATGGCTCCATTAGAGAGATCAGTTAGCACCACTTCATTTTCAGCCATGTTTTTTAGAAGCGATACTAATGCAAGTGAAAAATGCGTGTCAACACAACTAGCATGTTAGTAAGCTAATACTAGTAAACTTGCATTAGTCCACTAACACCGTGTCAATGGGCCTTAACTAGCCCCAAAAATAAGGGGAGAAGAGGGTAACTCTCCTTTCCCTCTCGAAACAATATCACTGGTGTGTACTAAGTGTTAATATCACGTGACGCTAAACAATGTCTACACGTTTTATAGACTAATTTTTACTTTTATATAAAGGCTTACACTAAACTAAATTGTTACAGTAAATGGGAAAAAGTGCTAAGTTTAGAAAACATAAAAAAAGCTTACTCGTATTTTTACCGTTGAATGTATATATACATTCAACGGTACATATACATAATGCTTATATACATTCAACGGTACATATACATAATGTATATATTTTCAACGATTTTACTCCCAACATTAAATATAGTAGCTTTCGTTCTATTATTATTTTTACATTACTATATCTAATTTTTTTTCCGCAAGCTTTTAGTTTTATAGCACACACATTTGTTAGACTAATTGAGGCAGGTAGAATCAATAGAAAATGTACCCTCATTTGAGCTAAAGTCGAATCTGACATAATTAACAATTTTGTTTGACTCGTGACATGTTTTTTACTTTCTGGCGAGAGAGGAATTATTGTGAATTTTGACATTTCATGACCCCCTGAACCCGATAAAAGTGGTTTTCGTGATGCCGTCTGTGTGTCTGCATATATGAATGTATCTCGGCTTAGAGCAGAAACCATCTTACCGATCGGGCTAAATCTTGGTACAATCTCGGTTTCCATAAGGTTTCCCCGAGGATCTTTTGGTATTAGATATTTAACCCTAAAATTTTTAGGTGCGAAAAGAGAAAAGAGCGATTTTAACAAAATCTGCCCAAACTATTTTGATTAAAACTCTTATCTAGACTGTTTAACATTTCCAATAAAATGGTACTTCTAATTTTCCCGGTAAAATGACTTCGAGATTAGGCCTACTTTACATGTGCGGATATCTCCAACTATGATCATATCTCCTCAACTCTTTGAGATACGAAATAACTCATCGTTGAAAAGTTGTAGGACAATTAAAAATAAAAAAACTTTTATTTGAAATATATATTTATGAAACCAATAGCTTACGAGATATAATCAACTATAGTTTTTAATTGAAGTCTGGGAAAGTGGGGAGTCGATTGATATGCTCTTTGGTAAGCAGTGATGTTACTTTTTTTGTGGTTGTATTTTTCAATTTGTTTCTGTAACAATGTCAATTATTTGTTTTCACTTATCTTATGAGTCTTAAATAGATGTCTCAATTTTAAAATAAAGTTGTGATAAATTCTGTGCGATGTACCGTTCCATTTATTTTATTTAAAGCTTAAAAAAAAGTGCAATGTTTTATCAATAGTAAGGATTTGGGTATTCTGTGCTTATTTGCTTTACCCTGGAGTCTTGCGCCGATCGACCAGCTCATAATGTGACAACGTGTTATGGCCGCTTATCTTGTATCTGTAGAGGTGTTGGGGGAAGGGACAGGTGTTTGTTTTCCTCTGATCGAATGTTTGAAAAGGAACAGCTGTTCTCCTGTCAGGGGCTGGGCGCGCGTTGCTAGCTTGTGGCTCTTTTATTCGACAGACTAAAGATTTGAAACCGTGCATTAAGGCGATTGACCTTTTCATTTAGCGTGGAAATGCAGAGCCATGGGAACAAACTGTTATCTTCAAGAATTTTTATTGTTTTACAATTTTCTTTTCGGAAACGGTTTGTTCAAGAATAGAAGCATGTTGATTAAGTTATACTTTTTATATATATACACACCCTCTATAATTTTAACAGTGCGATAAATTGACATTTTTCAATAGTAAACTGCCGGCTTCAAAACAAAAAATTAGAAAATATAACAGTTAATAAACATCGATACATTATCTTAGAAGGGATGTTGAAAATATTAACATAAAAATTTCACTCGTTCTCGAGAAAACTGATATTTCCAAACGTATGATTTTTCCGCAAGACCTGTCCGGTAGCTAGCGCCATCTACGGTTTCCGTGATTCATCTATTCTTATTGGCGCGGAAGGTTACTTTGGTCGGTTGTGAATCCACGCCACGCCTCTCACCGTCCCGCCCACCATCCCACAAAATAGGTTTAAGACTTGTACTCGACAGGGCCAAGGGCCTTAAGGTAGTTCTATCAACTTTTTTTTTTTTTTAATTATTACGTTCAGCACCGAGGTTATCAAGAGTGTGTCTCACTCCACAGATAAGTTCTAATTTAGGAAGATAATAAAACTCGAACCAGACTTCTCATCGAGTTACGGTTTTTATGTATTCTACTTTATAAAACAGTGAAAGTGAGATGAACATAACCGTTAATTTAAAATAAATGGTTCGGTGCACCGCATTGACTTTCTCGCTTCTTTATCTGAAAATAGAGACATTTACTTCAAACTCGTAAGATATGTGAAATAACAATGTAGCAGAAACCTAATGGAAAAAAAGAGCATAACATTCTATCAAAGAGCATACATGAAATAATATACACTGTTAAAGAAACATCCCTGGTCACCAAAGAGCATAACAATCAATTTCCCATTTCAAAGACCTCCATAAAAAATATATTTGCTTATTGCACGGAAAATATTGGGTTTATAAAAATATATTCCTAATAAAATATCATTGCAAGTATGTAGGACTAATATTAAAAATAAAAATAAGTTATTTCCTATCTCAAAGAGTTACGGAGATATAATCAAAATTAGAAATTTCCTCAAAGTCATTTTCAAAGGAAAATTAAAATCAACCTTTTTTGTTTGTAATGTTAAACAATGTCTGGATACGATTTTTTTTTATCAAAATCGTTAAAGCTGATTTTGAGAAAATTGTTTTTTTTTCTCTTTTAGCCCTTCAATAAACTACCCTTGATTTTAAGGTTAGATATCTAATTCCAAAAATCCCTCGAGGGACCTTATAAAAACCCTAGACACCAAGTTTTAGCCCGATCGGTGAAATGGTTTCGGCCCTAGGCCGAGATACAGACAGACAGACAGATAGACAGATGGCATTGAAAAAATAACTTTTTTGCGTTCATAGGGTCATGAAACGTCGACTTCCATCAAAATTTGGAGTTAGTTTTTTTTTTTTTTACTATCACACTATGTTTTCTAGGAAAAACAAAACAGAGAAAATACTTCACGAGATATCCTAATCCCTAGTGTGAGTATAAGTGTATAAGAATGAGCTAAAACGAATATCTTAATTTTTATTCATTCCGAATATTATCGGTTCAGTATTGCGTCCCGTGAAATACAACAATATAAGCTTTGGCCCTTAGACATAAAAAGGTTGTAGACCACTGAGGTAGCCTACTATAAAATTAGTGACAGGCCATTTCGGCTCTTGTCTTTATCTTGTGCTGAAGCTATTGAGGAACACCAGCATTTTTAGAATGATTTATTTTAATTTTTAAGTTCCAATATATTGATATTTTTACTTTTATTTGTAGTTGTTTCTTACCTTGGCTTGTGTATATGCCATAGTGTGTGTCCGCCCTGTTCTCCCCTTCCTCTTCCAATTGATGGACTGCTGGTGCTAAATAGTGTAGAACAAGGCGTCCGTCCGTCTCTTCGTGTTTTCCCTGAAAAGAAAGTTCCGTCACTTAGCTCAGAGAATGGGGGTGAGTGATTATTTAAGGCACAGTGTCATAATCAAAGATATATTTTATTATTATTAATGGATGTTGGGGAGTGGGGTGATGATGGCAGGATATGGAATGGTATTAGCTGTTGTTGAGGGGCTTTGTTCGATTTTTATTTAGGCATATGAGTACAAGATGTGGAGCAGTTACAAAAGAGAATGATTATTATTATTACCATTACACTATTACCACGGGCGTAGGAAGCTAATTTTTTCAGAGGTGTAGGTGGGGTGTTGGCTAGAAAATTTTACTATACCTTTAGCCAATACATATTTTTATACATTTTCCCTTCTACGACCTTGACTATTACATTTTAATAAATGAAAATCAAACTTAAATAAAAATACATAGTAGTATTTGCTTGAATATATGTATTTTGCATTATTTTTTTTTAATTCCCGTCTGTTCTATACAACTTTATTTGCGCTAATTGAGTAGAGATGAAGAAGGTAGAATTCGGAGGAACCGTACCTCTATTTGTATGGAGGTAGATAAACCATTTAGGACAAAAAATATCTTCATTACAGCCCGTCAGGATTCTAACGCTGACCACTCATCACCAGTAAACCAGACTATACGATCATGACGTTTAGTCCGCGTGCTAACCTATGCTGAATTCTATCAATAAAACTAAATTTCAAGTGGGTAGGTATAGGCGTAACTAGAATCTTTTAAGAGGGAAGGGTTGTGGGAAGAAGTTTTGCTGAGCATTACTTTTTTATAAACACAAGATGAATAACGTTTTAAAGATAAAAGTACCTTATATTATTTAAACATTCAAGCAAATAAAAATTTATATTTTATATTAAAAAACACAGTTGCCATAATATTAGGAGGTTATATATAGTTTATTGTTAAATGAGGTATGTTTATATAATTATAGTAATACTATTGCGCGTTTGGGCTACTGCACCCGTAGAATAGCTTGTGGAATAATTAGCCAATATTTATTTACCGCTGTCCAGGGAAAGCCCGAAAGTATTAATAGTATATCCTTTCCGTGAAAGCTCTCATGAGGGTGTGGAACCATTAGAAAACCTTAACTTAAGCCTAATAAATCAAACCCTGGTAACACTTGCGGTAGTTCCCCTTTCGCGAAAAATACCCAAAGTACCAGCCGGGAATTGAATCTGGGACTCTTATATTCGTAGCCGGCTGCACTGACCACTACACCACTGGGCCGGCTATGTTTATTTATGTTAGATGTTGATTGGTTAAAAAAAAAGTAATTTCCTCTCTTCACTTTTAACAAAATCTTGCCAGGGTTGTTATAATTTTACCCATCCCAAAAAAACCCACCTGGTTTTTATTACAAATCTTAAAAAAAAACCTTATTATATTTTGGATACAAATCAATCGTATAATTTTTGAAAATGGTTAGTCATTCTGTTGAAAACCTTTTGGTTCAAACCCAATAAATAATAATAATAATAATAATAATAATGATAATAATAATAATAATACATTGATTTGTATTTGGTGCTATACACAAGTTTTGAAATTACAAATTTTATACAATAGACTATAAGCTATAAAATATGTTTTAGTTGGTTGAACAAAATAAAATGTTCTACTAGCAACTCACTTGGGATAATATAATTTTAAGGTACCTACATTGTATTAATGCTAGGCCCTAAAAATAATACTTTGTCAAAAAAGCAAATGAGATTACAAAAGTTCTTACCTTTTATCTTTAAGTAAAGAAAGCAACAAATCAATTCTGCAAGCGGCTTGTCAATAATTTGATGCATGGTCTCCCCTCCCCCTCCCACCTCTTTCCATTCCTTCTACAAAAATATTGTTTCGACCTGCTAACTTATACAGTATTGTTGCCAATAATTACATTGTTGCATTATGGTTTTCCTTTATTAAGTCTCTTAATACTCCTTTCCTTATTATATTAAAATTAAAATATGTTTCTCTGGATCCCGAATAATTAATATATTTGACTTATTGGTTTAATTAGATAACATACATAATATCAATACCATGTAATTAAACCAGAAAACCTATTAAAACCCAATATAACCCAACTTTTTTTTTAATCCGGTTTTTTTTTCAACCCTGAATCTTTCCTCTACCAATTTTTTTTTTTCCGCATCTTGAAAACACTTATTTTTCAAGAACACTTGTAGATGATTCGACGACGAAGGCTGAGGACTGTGACCAACTCATTCACCCTCTGCTCTCTCTAAATACGCCTTTGTAAAGGCGAGCATTAGGAGATAAGTTAATTTGTTTTAGTGGAAAACCACCAAATGAAACGCCGTTACCTTAGTACGTTTCCCTTTGAAATCCTGACCTCTCGGGTCAAGGTTAACACCGCTGATGTCAATCTAAATATATTTGTAGGGAAACAGGTTGTAATAGTAGGGGTAAAAAAAAACATACTATGTGTCCCCACTTCCTGTTAACATTCTTCTTTTGCTAGATAGTTTATAGCAGGGGTCGGAAAACCAATTGATATCGCGGCCCGTGCGGGTCTTAAAACATATTGGTGGGTTGGTTTGGAAAAAATATCGAGCAAAAAATTTCAACTTTTTATTTCTCATAAATAAATTAGTTATTAGTTTATTTTTATTAACACAATTGTTTGTTTGCGGGTCAAATAAAACTAGTCGGTGGACCGAAGGCTGCCGTGCCGACCTTTGGTTTATTGTTTATACCGCCACACTGTTAGTTAAGGTGATCTGAATCCCACTTCCGGTGGGGGGTTTTGATTTGGCGAAGGATTTGAAGGTTTTTACTATACCATTTGAAGTTATATTTGAGGCTAGAAGTTGATTTTACGGAAGTCAAGTTTTAGAACCACTTCTACAGCAAGAGAAATCGATGTGGAAAATATTTGGAGGTTGTGTGTCACGTGACGCGCCGATGTCCTTGGGTATTAAAATCTGGTACTGGGTGATTGCTCTTCTCCGCTTGCCTCCTTTATATCTCCTTCGCTGTTATACTTAGCACCGCGTCTTACTACCCGTTCGGATTATACGCTTAAGTACTAATTACACTAATGGGTTAGGAATTGGAAAGGTTGAATTTAGAGGAAGTGAACCCGCATTTTCGTGGAGGAAGAGTGGCAAACCATTTAGGAAAAACCACCCCCAGTTCACCCGACCGAGATTCGAACCTCGATCTTCCCGTCCTCGGCAGTCGAGCTCAACACGACTAGCGCGTTAGCCAACTACGCCACCGAAGCGGGTTCCTTCGCTGTTGAATTTTGAAGATTCACATCAACTTACGTTCTAAATGATGATGCCGCAGCGGGAAATTTGAACACACGGGTAGTGTGTGGAGTGAAGGAAGTGTGACGTAAGCGGGCCATACGACTCGATCCACAGCTTTATAACACGCATCGGTGGTTGCTTAGTATAACCTGTCACTCTCGTGTTGGTCTGGATTTCCGGTGACGGGAAAGTCAGGGTTGGAATCCCGGTCGGGTGTAATACATTTTTTCCCCTAAACGATATTCTACTCTCACTTCACGAAAATGCGGGTACACTTCCTTTAAAATCTTACCTTCCACATCTCCATTCCACTAAAGTAATTGTATGCATATAAATTGAACGTGATAAGTGTCAGTACTACCTATCAGGGCCATCCACATATTTACACTGAAGGAATAGTGAAGGGTAAAGCAGATATGTACTCGCATTTGCGTGTATAGAGAGTGGGGAACTGTTTAGGATAAACCATCTCCGCACTCGCTGCTGGGACTCGTGAACCAGACGATAGTGACGGCTTTGTACTTGCACCCACCTGTGCGGGTGAATTGCATTGTTAATATTTGATTAGCTGTTGCTTATTTTTATAGGACACATTACGTTGGGATATTTATTGACATTGGTTAGAATTTTATACACACACATATCCTACTGGGGAGTTAATAATGATTTCTAATCAACAAAATATGTATATTTTGGGGTCGGTATATACTACCCCTTGTACAAGAGTTATTGTACCCTTCGTTTACCCTGTTAGGTAGTAAATAAACACAATTTATCGGTGAAATTATCATTGGTAGCGAATGATATCCGTTCACAGGAATCTGATTAAATATGGTTTAAAAATGGTATGTGGACACGGGAATCGAGCCCGGGACTCTTGGATTCGATCATTGATCAATTATTTGTCAATGATCAATGTCTGAGGCGCCGGTGGTTGTTTTTATGGTAGCTACAAAGTATCTTGATGATCCCACAAGTCCATCACAGACTCTGCCTTGAACGATGAGTGAAGCATGGGACGAGCATTTTCATGCTAAACTAAGAGCCACGGGTTCGATTTTCGTGTCCGGTTGTAATTTTTCGAATATATATTCAAACTAATTCTTGTGAACGGATGTCATCCACTACCAATAATAATTTCTGCTAGATGTGGAAATAAAATTAGCGGTAAAGGTAAATAATAAATAGATAAAATAGAGATTGGTTCAAGATTTTACGTTAGCCGAATCATTATTCACGCAGTCTAGGGGATCAGGCTCGAAATAAAGATAATTTCCGGTGGTTGGTAGGTTGAAGTTCGTTTCTCAGTCGGACGCATTAGGTTTGGTTTATCACATCTAATTCCCCACTCTGGTTTTCCCATTCTCTCTCCACACTTTCGGGTACATTTCCAACCTTTCTCATTCCTCTCCCTTAGAATAAGCCGCTAAGTCTTGTGTTGAACGAATTTTTTTAAGTGCCTGAGTTTATACTAGAATCTTTGAGCTATTCAAGAATGCCCGCATCGGTGGGCACGTGGTCTAAATGTCAAGTTCATCTATTCTGGTTTGTCGGTGAGTGGGATGAAAGGTCACAGTTTGAATTCTGGCCGGGTGTACCGAGTCCTAAATGGTTTAACACTCTTACACACGTAAATGCGGGTTCATTTCCTCTATATTCTACTTTCCTAATTTTTTTATCCCATTAGGTTAGTTTATCTTGCCGTTTTGCACTACACGTTCGGGCTATACGCATATAGATTATAGAACCTATATGGCGAAGGTATAATTTATAAGAAACGTACCCTCATTTGCATGAAGAGAGAGTTGTAAACCGTATTTTTAAAACCACACTTATTATGTCTGACTGGGATTCAAACCCCGACCTTCTCGTCACCGTTAAACCAGCCTACATGAGCTTAATATTTAGCGCACGCGCCTACTATCGTGAGTATTAACGTAATTAAGATGATAATAGCTTGGGCGGGTAGTAAGACTCAGTGCAAAACACATGAATCGGTTGGTAGGAGCCTAAGGTTCAATTATTATAAGAAGAGCCATGTAGGACAACTCGAAAAGCTACTATACCTATATAATTTCACGTTCACACGTCAACTTATGTGTCTGCAGCTTTCACTTTTGATATTTATAATATTAGTTAAAATATAACACTAATAATATGGTAAAATGTCATCAATCTCAATAGAATTTTTTAAAATCTTTCTAAAAGCTTTTTTCTACCAAAATCCTACACTTTGTTTGATGTTGCAAGGATACCAAGTCCAATTCCCAGGGAGGGCCGCAAATTAATTACTGTGAAATTGTAATTGGCTGCCTTTTCAGTGGAGTGATAAATTAGCGATCTGGGGTTTGGTTTCTATTTCTGCGTGAACAAATAGGTCCCACACTATTCGCGAATCTGGACGAATGTTTCGGCCGAATGTTCGCCTACATTCCTGTCATGAAACCTATACGAATATTCACCTTCTGCGGACCTCACACATTTCTCGCAAATGTCTACCCCGAATATTAGCGAACATTCTCTTCCTTTGATACGTGCCTAAAAACCGCTCCCAGAGCGAAACTTCACAATTCTACCGAACATTCGCCATTCGTGTACCTCCCAAACTTCTCGGACAGTGATCCGAAGTGGACGCGGCAGTAGGCCTAAAGTCATTTGGTCTAAAAGTAATTTGGCCTAAACTTTAGGCCAAATGACTTTTAAGCCAACTGACGGATACTCGATCCGAAACCCGAACATTCGTCCACATTCGCGAAAAGTGTGGGATCGGCTTAATGGTTAGTTCTCAGATTGGCGCGTACGAATAAAAACCGCCTGATGGACTTGCAGTGTAACCATGCTCCACTAGTACTCGGCAAGGAGTAATACACTCTGACGTCACAGCGGCGCGTATTGTGCGTGGTGCGTGCTCTAGTTTCCTGCCATGCGGGGCCAATGACGCACGCCAACCCTCCCCTCCTCTTTCTAGTACCCCCCCCCCCCCCACAACCTTTCCGTTCATCGGCTTTCTAGTGCATCGGGGCGAGCCCTTCACGATTAATAAATTAATATAATCCTATAACTGAGCTCTTTTTAATCCGTAAGGAACAGTGGTTCGATCCCAACCTTTACCACATTTGGCTCACTCTGGTACACAAACAGTTAACATACATTGCGCCTGTATTGGCGAGCACGCGGAGAAAGGTGTCAGTCTCATCTTGTCATATTTCTGGTGACGGTGAGATTGGGCTCAAATTCTGGGCGAGTGTGCTGAGGGGTAGTTTTTTCATGTATTTATCAAAAATTTTGTTTTCCTTATATCTATCTTATTAGTGCAAATAATTGGCTAACCCAGACTTAGGGGTGGACCAGTGTGACACGCACATTTGGGTTCTACAGTGTTTTTTTTATTGAAGTGAAGGATGAAAGTTACAGCTTATAGGACAGATGTGAAGGAACAGGAAGGTGTAATGAGCCATTAGTGACCTACTAGACCTACTACAGTAGTATCAGGATCTTCAGTAGGTCAGCTCAATCACTCAACGCAGCTGAGTTAACCTTGTCTTAGCACATCACCAAACGGGCTCCGAAGGGGGCCCAACCGGTAACGAACCAGGGGCTCCGGCGTCGCACACTTTTCCGTTTATCTTACTTGGTTCAACGTTGAGTGCAAGGCGTTATGTCTTTAAACATTGCCCAACTATATCTGATGTACTTTATTGGTTCGAATCTCGGTGTTGTCTAAGTCTTTTAATATTCATGCGGTGTGGTAGCAGCTGTGAAATGATTGATTCGGATCTCACAAAAATAGCCCTTAAATTGTGTTCAAATCCGAGAAACGTTTTAATTCAGGTTAAAGGTGTACAAATGAGTTTGGAATATTATTTAAGATTATTTTTGTATAGAAGCCATTAGTTCACTCTTGATTAATTAACCAACATTTGTTCTAAAGTTTATATCGCAGGATACTCTTTATTTATTTTGATTGCTACCTAAATAATACTACAATTTTATTGGAGTTGTAGTGGTTTATCAATTAAACGTCAATAAACTTATATAAATAAGTTATTAAAATAAATATTTATAATCGTTCAAAAGTTTGCTAATCCCTGATCATTTTAAAGTATAAATTATCAACAAAAATATAAAATTACCCTGTGTCAAAAGTGTGCGCATTTTCTATGGGTTACTCAACATAAAGCTGGGTGGGCAATACATAAATAAATGAGCTACACATTTTTTTTTCAATTTAAATATATTTGGGTTTATTCTATTAGCTTACCAAATTTGAGAAGGAGGCTGGGGCTACCTCCTTTGGTGTATCCACCACAAGCTTCATGTGGCTAGGAAGAACAGGAAAAAAATCGATATTTCGAACAATGCAAAAGTTTATTAACTGAGCATAATCATTTTGAAATTAAATCAGTGTGGCCAGTCGTAGAAGTTATGGAAATCTGGAAATGTCAGAGAATTTAGAATAAAACTGTCGGGAAGATCAAGGAAATGTCAAGGAAGCTCGTAATTGATTTGGGTAAATAGTTTATTTGGCTATATAAAGAAAATAATTTAATAACATATATGTTTATTTATTTTCAAGTGTATTTCAAAAATAATTCACTATAACAAACACATGATTTTGATTTTTTTCAAGCATCTTTGTCAAATTAAATCTAAGTTTTAGTATAAAAGTTTTGAAATTTGAACCAAGGAAAAACTAGTGGATTTTTTTCTAAGATTTTGTGGCCACCCTGGAATTAATAAAAATGTCTTCATTAAAATCTGTTTTTAATTTTTATTTAGAAAATTAATTTATTAGCATATTATTTAATCGTAGAGTTGGATAAAATAATTTACCATTTACCTGGAATTTTAATGAATTAATTTGTCTTAGAAAATTATAATCTTAAAAATTTGGAAAATGTCTTGGTTACAAACTCACAGCTCTTCTTGTTAACGACAACTTCTCTGGCAAATGGCTTTAGCGCCAGAGGGGAGTACATTTCGTCTAGATTCCAAACATTTAAAATAACTCTTGATAGTCTTCGGCCGGATTCAAAACAATCTCCTATGTTGAAAATGCCAGGTTCTGAAACAGATTTCTTTGAACTGATTAAAAGATAAAGACAGGACTGAAATGACCATAAACTCTGAAAAGTATAGGGTGAAATCCTTTTAGGAAATCCTGTTATGAAATAAAGATTGATGGTCAACTGTCAGAATGTAAAAGTTTGTTTCACAAGTTTCGTTTCGTACTGCATAAGCTAGCATGTACAGTCCAATTTTCATAGGAAGAACATGTCTGATAGCTAGGAAAATGTACTAGATCTACTTTCACGTATTCATCCGTTGACTCATGGAAGTTGCAGCTGTCACTTTTGATAGATAATATCCATATTTATAAAACCACACTAATAATATTATAAAATATTTGCAATTTTGATTACGGAAAAAAAGTTAACATTTTCTAAAAGTTTATTCCTACCAAAATCCTACTATAGCTAGATCGACATAGAAGAAAGTTGATCTGAAGTAGAAAGAAGCCCCTAAACTGTCTCGCATATTCATATACTAATTCATGTATTCTACAGCTGTCATTTTTGCCAGAGGATGTCAATTTTGAGTTCTACACTTGTTTTGTACGTTTAAACATAAATGGTATGGGACTCCACACGGAAAAAATGGAGATATTTAATCAAAACTCGTAACCTATTTGAAACGAAATAATATACAATAGCAAACCCATCAAGAATAAATTGCAATATATATATGTAAAACTTTTTTGAGTCCCGGTTTTACATTTATAATTTTATTTTTATAGAATTGTACCGATAAAAAGATCAATAATGGGTCCACAAGGGTCAACACTTCGTATTAAAATTTCGACTTCCGGTTACAATTTTCAATATTGTATTGGGTGTTGCACATCTTCATGTCATCGCACTGCTATAAAATTCCTCATTTATAAATTTTGACCAATAAAAAATGTAAATATTGACTATTGAGTCTCAATTGGAGATAGATCATTGTTGTACAAACATTTCTCCTCGGAGGTTTAAGGAAAAATAGTATAAACTTTTTGAGGAACTTACTTATATTTAATTACTCTATGGCATTGGAGAATTATTGCGTTAAAACTTAAGTAGTATCTCTTTACAACTAAAGCTCATTAAATTGTATTAATATATTTGCTAATATCTCAGAAACTGTTGGTTTTATAAAAATATATTTCATATAAAAGTTTTTTATTTTTAATGGTACTACAATTTTGCAATGATGAGTTATTTAGTATCTCAAATAGTTGCGGCGATACGGAAATTTCAGCTTCTGTAAAGTACCCTAAAATTCATTCTCATGGGAAAATGAAAATTGCCAGTTTATTTGTAATCTTAATCAACGCCTGGATACGAATTTTAATCAAAATCGTTAGAGTTAATTTTGAGAAAATGGATTTTTTCTCTTTTCCCTTTTTATTAATCTACTCTTAATTCTAGGGTTAAACAGACACACAGTCAGACGGCATTGCAAAGACCACTTTTTAGGGTTCGGGGGGGGTAATGAGACATTGACATCCATCAACATTTCCGGTTAGATTTTTTTACGGGCGCAATACTTAACCTTTAGGGTTCGAAAAGTTAAAAAATATAATTTTTTTGCGTATAGCTTGAAAGTTATTGGTTTTATAAAAATATGCTTCGAATAAAATATTTGTATTATAAGTAGATCTACATATTTGTAATGATAAGCAATTTCATATCTCAAATAGTTTCGGAGATATGATCAAAAATGATAATTTACGCATCAGACCGGAGACCTTAAAATAATTTTGCCGAAATATTGAGAGTATCCATTTTGTTTGGAACATTTATAAATGCTTAGAAATGAAATTTAATCAAAATCGTTAGAGCCGATTTTGAGAAAATCGACTTTTTTTTTTTTTTTGCCCTTCAGTAAACTACCCTTAGTTTTAGGGTTGGATATCCAATTCCAAAAACCCGTCAGGGCAACCCTATGAAAACCCTAGATACCAACTTTTAGCCCGATCGGTAAAACAGTTTAGGCTCTAGTTGGAGGTATAGACAGACAGACAGAAATTCAAAACCCACTTTTTCGGATTCGGGGGTTCATGAAACGTCCAGACTCATCAAAATCTCGAGTTTGATTTTTTTGACGATCACAATACTTTCTCTACCTGTAAGATAGCGAGAAAGTAAAAATTGTTTCTTCAATGCTGGACCGACTTTATGTAATATATGAACAATTGTTATACATACCAGAAGTATGTGGTCACATACACAATTCTTTCTCGGGAGGTCGAGGCTCGATTTCTGACCGGAGGCATTAGGGGATGATTTCTCACCCTAAAATGTGTATCCCCACTTATCTTTTCAACTGCCACGTTTAACACCATGATTATTAACAGCTTACTTTAAGGTTTAAGGGGGAGATAGTCCAGAAGAAGTGTACTCGCACTAGCTTGAATAGGAGATGGGGAAACCACAGTTAAAAATTACTTGTGGAAAATCAGTGCAGGGCCGGCCGCGATTTGAACCTCGAACTCTTCGACACTGTTAATCCAGTCTAGGTTACTATCCTGACAACAAGCGAACACTGGTGCATTTCCTTACACTAAACAATTATCTTCATCTCATTTTATGATAGCGGAAGTAAACTTTTTTTTTATCATCGCGTCTTACTACCTGTTCAGATTATACGCATGTAAACTTATTACGCTGATGTACTAGGCATGAGAAAGGTTGAATTTATATGAAGTGTACCCTCTTATGCGTGGATGGTGAGTTGAAAACCATTTAGGTTAAACCACCCTCAGTACACCCGACCGGGATTCAAACCCCGATCTCCCTGCTATCGGCAGTCTAGTTTATTGCGATAGTGACGCCTTAGTAGACCATTCGGCCGCCGAAGCGGGTAAGTAAAGTCTGTTCAGCGCAGGAATTGTTTTTTGAAAGGCTTTTTTCCCTACCAGAAAGCTATTATATAGTATGATTTTGGTAGGAAAAAAGACCTTTCAGAGAGTAATTCCTACCGTGAATGGAGTTTAAGCTCTTATAGCAAGCACACAATACCAGGGGCGAGAGATAAGATTAGTGCATCTTAACTAGCTGGTGGGGGGGGGGGGGGGGGGGGGGGGTGCTATCTCATCCTATTACTCTCTGTTTATAGTTAGTGCTGATACTAGAGCGTGCCAGAAAATTAACGATTTACTTCGTTGGTATCTCAAAAAATAACATAATGTACATAATTAAAATGTTGATATGATCATAGGGGAAAAATAGTGACATGAAAAGTTAATCAATGACTGACCTTTTTCTTGAGTAGCTACTTTTACTAAATACTTATAAATAATTTTTTTTTTTTTCATTTTTACATTCAAGCCCAAGGTTATAAACAGCTATATTTAAGATATAGGAATAATGATGATATCTGAAAGGAAATGCACCCGAATTAGCGTGTAGAGGTAATGGGAAAACCACCTTATTGTATCTGTTTGAGATTCTAAACTTGACCTCCCCGTCATCGCGACAATCCAGTTTAGGTATTCTGAGGGATGAAAGGCGTAGGAAGCTAATTTTTCAAGGGGGTGCGAGGGAGGGTCTTCTAGAAAATGTTACTATACCTCTAGTCAACAACAGTTTTATGCGTATTTATTGACCTCACTAGGAGGTTCATTAAATTCTAGGGGGATCTGGACCCCCCGGTTCCCTTCTTTCTACGCCCTTGTGAGTTACTCCTTAGACCGTGTGACCAGCGATGTAGATTATCAAGGATATTAAATCACAATAATGACAAAAAATTACCAGTTTGTGTTTGAAAAGTCGTCGAGAACTAATCAATGGTTGACCCGCTTTATTGGCCGAATGGTCTAAGGCGTCACGGTCGTGTTAGACAGGCACGTTGATGATGGGGAGATCGGGGCTCAAATCCCGGTCGGGTCTACTGAGGGTGGTTTTTACTAAATGGTTTCCCACTCTACTTCCACGCAAATACGGGTAGATTAGCTCTAAAATACTTCCTTCCTTAACCCTACCCCATTAGAATAATTATTATATATGAGTATAACCTGAACAGAGTAGGACGTGGTGATAAAAAAAATCACTGGTTGGATTTTTATATAATATCTTGTTATTCTGATTAAAGGGTGACTCTCAAATCCCACCTGGGCGTCTCCACGCAAATATGAGTACATTTTCTATCAAATTTGAACTTACTTATCCTTTTTATAGAAGTCTAATTATGTGTATAGTTCTAATTGGTTCCAAGACGAGGATCACGGGTAGTTTAAAATGGAACAGAAAAAAAATAGCCTACACAGTGTTTTTTATACCAACCGATCTACCTGTATTAAGATGGTGATGCAGAGATCGCGAGTTAAGGGCAGTGATTTTACAGTTTTTATATCAAAACACTTTTTTGATTAAACTACATAAAATATTGCTTCAGTACGAACATAGAGTTTAACAACTATCTTCAAAAGGTGATATATCAACAATTCTTGAATATCTGTCATTAGCATTGTGACATTAGAAGAATTTTTTTTAATGAAGAGAAAAAGTTGTTATTAAATCAGAGGACACCCTTGACAGACATTCAAGAACAGATGTTAAGGTCACCATTGGGAGAAAATTAAACTCCATGTTTCTACTGAAGAACTGTTTGATTTATTTTAACCAAAAAAAAAGTTCTGATTAAAAAAAACTGCAAAAACATGAACCTTTTCTCGTTTTCTATAAATCCCCACCTTAAGCTCTTTAAAATAATGAGCATATCAAACCAATACCACTTGTAACGCAAGTGAGAATAAAACTCTTGTCAATCTAGATACAGTCCCGTTAGAAGTACAGTTAATTTTTTATGGGAAGGATTTTTTACAAATTACAAACTTTTTTCTTGGCTAAGATTTAAAAATATCTACTATTTTAACAATGGTGGATACCTTAGCTCAGTCGGAAGCGTGTCTGCCTACTGAGCTAAGGTTACCAAGCTCAATTCCCGGCATGGCCGAAAATTTATCATTGATGAAACTATGGGTTTTACCCCTTCACGTTGATAAATTAACGGCCGGGGATTGGATGTTGTGCCCGTCCTAGTCTTAAGATAGATAATGTGGTATATGATAGGCCTAGCCAGCTGGTAGTGGAAGAATAGATTAATTGAATAAAAAACTAACCCAGGTCATAGCCTGGAGACGGTAATGGATGTAAGTAAGTTTTATTTTAATAATGTTATTTTATAGGTATCATAATGAAAAGTACCAGTATGGATACGTGAAGGTAGATCTAGTAACTATTCTAGTTGTCATTTAAGGTCTTTCCTATAAAAATTGGATTGTATTTGTGCAGCTAGAATATAGTCCATGTGTGACTAACTAAATTGGAGAACCCGAAACTTTCATCTTAAATACAGTTAACCCCCTTTAACGATTGACCTTCCATATGGACACATTGATCCAATTATCGATGATGGGTCCATGGACGATTTATTAACGATTACACCTAGAGGCCAGCGCCAACTTGAGCTTTAAAATGGTTTGAGATGCACTCATCCAAACAGCAACTTTATTGTGTTTTTAACATAGTTTTGGATGCCTTGATATTATGTTTCTCAGTGACTATTAGCAAATATTTTGAACAAATTCATCTACGATTGTTCCTAAAAATGTTAGTTATAAAGAAAAGAGGTTTCAGTTTCCTCCACTCATACTACACACCTCAATGAAATATTGTTTTGTCAGCATCGCGTCTTACTACCCGTTCGGGCTGCACGCTTATCAGGGGTGCCCGCAGGGTGGGGGCAAGACTGAGACTCTGAGGTTGTATAAATATTAGAAGTAGTCTAATCCTGCCCAACACTAGTGCTCAAACAGTGCCCCCAACAAACAGAAGCGCCCGCCACACAGGCCACCTGCTAACTTTAGGGTTGATAGTTTGGCGCATGCGCGAGCAATTCCAACACCAATCGCCGTTCAAATAGTCAAGGTCAAGTGTCCACTCACGAATTTGGATAAATTTGAAATATTTTTCTTATGTTGAATCTTATTTTCAGGAGACAAGGATTGTCTTAAAAAGCATCTTTTGAGGCTTCAATTTAATACATCATTCTTCCGGGGTCCTGACCCCCCCTACCCCCCGCCTTACTGGTGGGTATTCCATACCCCCCGGTTCTCCCCGCCCCCGGAGAAAAGTCCTGCGGTTGCCCTTAATACTTATGTACTAATTACGCTAAATGTGGTAGTAATTAGGAAGGTTGAATTTAGAGGAAGTGCACCTGCATTTGCGTGGAGGGAGTGTGGAAAACAATCTGAGTACACCCCCCGGGATCGAAACTTGATACCCCTATAATCGACAGATAAAAGAGTTCTTGGTGCTCTATTTTGAAGTAGCTGACTGCTAGACCCTAGACATTAAGACCATAAGTTTATAATTAATTAATAATTAATTTCAAATCATTACAGCTCACGAGCTATAAGGGGTCTAACTTTCTATTTTATGCTTTTTACATACCATTGTTATGGTAAAGTAGTTAATGTATGTGGTTGAAATTAGGTATAACTAAATATTCACACGAGGAGTAGGTACATAATTATATATTAATAGTATGCTAAATACACATGGTATTTTTTTTTAATCTATAAGGAATTTAAACAGTGATAGAAAAATGACATCAATTTTAATCAAATATAATTAATTTTCTCTTCATACAGTGATTATGTGATTTTATCTCATTTTGTAGTACACATTGTCGTTATTTCGAATTAATTTTGTTTGTTAGCCAAACTCTACTCGTTAATTTTATTAATGTGAACTAATTGATCTTTGAAAATATATATTTGAAATGTCTTATTTCATGATATTTCTTGTTTTGAGTGTTCCAACTGTAGATAAAACTCAGACTAGTGGAACATAATATGTCAGGCTGAGGCAAGGTCGGATTACCCAGACTAATGAAGTAATGATACACCCAAGTAAAGAACGCTGTAGATGGATGAGTGACATTGCTCCTTGCTATATTTTCCAAGAAACAAAAGGTGGGATTCTGCTATTTTTTTCCTTTAGTCATTTGAAGCTTAAGAAATATTTTACTGTATTATTTTTTGCGCTTCAAAACAAAGTGTGAATGGGACTCTTATTGAGGTACAGCAAAGATGTCTTGATTTTTAATTCATTGTTTATCAAAATATTACTTCATTAATATATGAATATATGGAGATGATGATAGTGAGTGAATATGAAGGTGTGGAGACGATACAAAAATATCATCCTAACTTAAACCTAACTAACCAAATGCTGGTGACCATGAGAATTATTTATATTTTAAGAAAAATTCCCTGTTACCAGCTGAGAATCGAAACCGAGATCTCTAGGTCAGTAACTAATATATTCAACAGTTCTTGAATATTAGTCATAAACATTGTGACAATTGAACTTAAACTTCTTTAACTGAAGAAAAAAAAATCCTAATCATATTCGGCGGTGCTCATGACAAATATTCAAAAACCGTTATGATTAATTTAGGTAAAAAAAAAATTAACCAAACGGATTTGCTGAAGCAACATTGTATTTATTATGGCCCAAATTTGTTTGACTTTAAAAACTTCAAAAAAGTATTGCCTTCACTTGCGTCCCCCCCCCCCCTCTTTAAACTGTGACTAATTTTTTTTGGTGTGTGTGAACACTCTCTCCCCTCTCCCATGAACACAGAACTTCATTCATATAGGCAACACAGAACTTCTTGAATGGATTTGTTACCGTCCAAACTAGGGATGTGAAAAAAGTATCGATACTTTACTAAGATCGATATTTTCCTTTCGATACTAGTATTTTGTACTCGATACTTTTATCTTCTCATCTGCTGGGATTAAATGTTTACTAGTGTGGACTGTGGAGGAAGAACAAATGACACGATTTCTCAATTCTCACTCATTTTCTGCAACTCTAGCATTCAATCTCTTTTAGCTCATCATAATTTATAGCTGTTCTTTCATGTTTATCTATCAATACACTCAGTCGCCTGACCGGTTGACGGAATGAGTGGAGACCGGTCTACTCTACTCCTTCCTTTATCGATGAGCAAGGCCACAAACTAAACAAAATAAGCTTCTGTATAACTCAATTAACTAACAAGGTGCTCCAAGCAGACGAAGCAGAAAAGTTTATGTGCGGATGAAGCAGGGCATAGTGTCCATTCTTCTATTGTTTGTTAATAGTTAATAATCTAGCTTGATAGAGTATATAAAATACGAATTTAGTTAAAATATGGCATCTCCCGGAAGTGAATTATGGGAGTTTTTTTTAAAGAAGTTGGATGGCGAAAAAGTATCTTATCAAATTTGTTTTTAAAGTATTAAAAACCATTACAATTTTCAGTGTTTGAATAAAAATGAAAATACACTTATGATGCAAAAGTTAAGGTTTTTTTTAGCCCCGCGTCTTACTACCTGTTCAGGCTATAGATCTATTTACTAATTACACTAATAGACTAGGAATTAAGAAGGCTTAATTTAGAGGCAATACACCCGTATTTACGTGTAGAGAGAGTGGAAAGCCATTTAGGAAAACCACCATAAGTGCACCTGACTGGGATCGAACTCCGATCTTCCCATCTTCGGTAGTCTAGTCAACACAAGATTAGCGCGTTAGACCACGCGGCCACCGAAGCGGGTAAGAGATTATTATTACTAGATTAAAAAAGCACATTTTTCCAGATTAAAATTTTGATACCGATACTTACTGTTATCGATACTTTTCTTCTGATACCTTTAATGAGTACAGTATTAATACTTTTCTTTCAATACTACATCCCTAGTCCAAACCCGATTCCATGACAGACTAGATCGGACTAGGCCGAATGGATACATCTTAAGAGCCTCAAGATGTACCAGTTTAACCTAGTCTAAATTAGTTAATCCTGAAATTTTGGCCTAGCTCATAGGATAAATTAGTATAGTCGACAATTTTATAAGGCCAAACCAGGTTTAGGTTAGGTTAGGTTAGGTTAGGTTAGCTGACAACATTTGTGTGCGAACTGTGAAAGATGAAACCTGTCCGAGGTCGATTCATCGTATGGGTTAAGAAGAATGAAAACTAGTACTGCCTAAATATCGGTTTATATCGGCTGTATCGGTTTATCCTACAAGCGGCAGGATGTATCAATTCGACCTAGTCCGAACTAGTTTTTCCTGGAATCGGGTTTGAACTGTAACAAATTAAAGCTTCAATAAGTAAATACTAATCCATTTAATGATGGTTTGTCGGGAACAAATTAATAGTTTACAAGCGAGTCTTGAATGGTTTTTACATTTTTGGCTGGGAAACTTTTTTTTAGCACCACTTCACACTACCCTTTCGGGTTATACGCCTATTTACTAATTACCCTAATGTGATAGGGATTATTAAGGTTGAATTTAGAATAAGCGTACCTGAATTTGCGTGGAGGTGGAGTAGGAAACCGTTAAAGGAAAACCACCCTCAGTACATCCAACCGGGATCGAACACCGATCTCCCTGTATTCGGCAGTTTAGTCTATTGCGACAGTGACGCCTTAGATTAGGCGGCCACCGAAGCTGGTTGGCTGAAAAAAAAATTGTACTCGCTTTATTAAATATTGTTTAAGAGCTTAACTAAAAAATTTCATTGACATAAAAACATGTTTACCGTATTTATTGAGGTTTTGCTAATACATAATTAAATTTTAAATAAATTCCGTAATATTTTTTATAAAGTGATGGGAATTTCAAAATTCCACAACCTTGTTTATTTAATAGCAAATGTTTGTTAATCAAGATCGAACAAATAGCTACCCCCCTATAACCCCTATTTTTGTTTAATAATTAATTCATAACTTGACGAGTTCGAGTGATGTCATCTCTATGTGGCGGCTTATAACGGTTTGACCCTCCCCCCTCCTCCCCGGCCGAATTGATGATACACCTCTGACTTTCAATGCACTCCACATTGTAATAAAATTAAGTACTTGTTTCGTGTTTAATCTTGTTATGCATGTTTGAAAGTAGAGCAATTTATGTTGCGCGCATCCGGTCGATCCAGTTTTGTTATCTTGCGCCTCGTATTGCTTGTTACTTTTTTTTTTTTCCCACGGCCCTTCATGGAGAAGGGAGTTACTCATCGATGTGACGTTTTTATTTTAATTAGTACGTTCAACCCAACGACTTAATACTAATGTCCGGACCAGTATAATAATGCAGAGTAAATGCAACCGTATTAACCTAAAGAAACGATGGGAATACCACAGTGAAAATCACACATTGAACATAAAACACCTCGTACCACCCCTTCCCCTCATTGCCTTTAGTAATGTATCGAACCCCCGACCTCTCCGTCAACTGCGACTTTGTACAATGGGAGTCCAAAACCCTCGACCGGATTTAACTGTTGTTTTGTGGAGCGATTAATTACTGCAATATGGAAACTAGTAGGAAAACGAACACTAAAGTTACCAAAACTAGGGCCTATTTAATATATTTTTACGTTAAGTGATGTGAATAATAATAATAATAATAATAATAATAATAATAATAATAATAATAATAATAATAATAATAACGAAACAGTAACATTGTAACAATGTTGAACGCAAAATATATGTGTATTTTATAACAGGCTCTTCCTATCATATTCTTACCAACTGCGTTGAGCCTCATTAATAACCTATTTTCAAAGTTTCAGCCTGCGTCCATCATGGCTACGACTCTAAGAAGACCTTGGTTTGATCCTGGCCCAGATAAAAATAATAGGCTAATATTATTTGTGTATGGGCTCGTATATAAACACTGTACTAAAATTCCTCATATTTATTATTGGGTGGGTTTTCCTGGTTGAAAATCTTGTTTTAACCCGAACGGGTAGTAAGACGCGGTGCAAAAAAAATAGTGTTTACTTCATGTGCTGGTATCCATGTATTGAGGGTTAGAACTTGGAACATTAAATTTAGTTTTTTTAAAAACTAAAGTTTTTACGGAAACTCACATGACTTTGAAAGAACCAAGTAGTTTAATCTCAGGGGGTTAACCAACTTTTTTAAATAATAAAATTAAAGTTAAAAACTAGACTTTTGTCGTCCGATTATTTTAACCGTTCTCCTCGTCTAACTACTCGTCCGGGCTACCTGCAAATTTACATTAATAGAATATAGACGAGGAATACAGATCAAAAAGGTAATATACCAGCATTTGCGTGTAGGACGAGTGAAAAACAATTTTTGGGGAAAATATTTCAATATATCCGGTCACTGACAGACCAGACCAAACGAGACGGATGCCTTAAAGTAGGGAATACAATTCTCTCAGTGTAGTCTTCCAGAATCGAACTTCTGCCTCCTGAGTCAATATCGGCGCGTAGTGTCGTAAAAGATAATTTATTATACCATGATTATTTTGTGTGTGCATTAAACCAAATATTATTGCTGCTTTAATTCATAGTTTCAAGACAAGGTTATTAAATACTTTTTTAGCACTGCGTCTTAATACCCGTTCGGATTATAGGCCCATGTAGTCTACTATTTAATATAATGAGCTAGGAATAAAGGAGGTCAAATTTAGGGGAAGTGTATCCGCATTTGCGTAGAGAGAGAATGTAAAACCATTTAGAAAAAAACACCCTCCGTACACCCGACCGGGATCGAACCCCGATCTCCCAGTCATTGGATGTCTAGTCTATTGAAATAGTGACGTCTTAAACCATGTGGCCTCCGAAGCAGGCTATTAAATACTTAATTTAAGAGGAAAGAATGAGGAAGGTGTATCGTAAGAGGAACTGCATCAGATCTCATTCGGAGAGAGAGAGAGAAATTAAATATTTAACACGTAAAATCCGCGCTCAGTCCAACCGGACCCGCATTGCTGGACTCGCAAAATAAGACGTCAAGCTGGTTTGCCTTTTGATCGCTCACGTAGGACAGTGCCTATACTAAGATAACAGTTGTAGGAGGAAGAGTTGTCTAGAAAGGCACCAGCATCGTGCTAGATGAAACTATGATTCTTCGCAGGGTGGTAAATCACCCGGTGAAACCGTTAGGAGATTTAATCTCCATCATCTGATTAAGAGTAAAGCATTCGTCGGAACTATAACGGCCAGATGTACTGAAAGGTTTTTTTCTTAAATTATTTTCCACTCTTCCTTCACGCAAATGAGTGTATATTTTCTCAAAATTCTCTCTTCATTGCTATACATATGCGGTTATCCCAAACTGGTAGTAAGACTATTTGAAAAAAATCTAATCAGAGGTTCTTAAATTAAATAACAAGACAATACATTTATAATTTAGACAAGTTATAAAGTTTTAAAATTCTTATAGTAATGTGATTTGTTGCCTGCACCTATTATCTAAGGAACTGCTACATTTCAGTTAAAGATTAGTGAAAATAAAGATGTAATTTTTTTTTCACCCAAGTTTACGGACCTTCTACAATCTATCGACGGACCCGAGGTTAAGAACCCCTTCACCAGTCGGGATTTAACTTTGGGTCTTTTCTTGTCAAAGTCCGACACATTACCCGCGCGCCCACCCTTGCCTGTTACTATATGAGGGACGTTGAGCAAAGTGGGATTGAGCTTCGGGTCTTTTCTTGCCAAAGTCCGACACATTCCCCGCGCGCCCACCCTTGCCTGTTGCTATATGTGAGACGTTGAGCAAAGTGGGATTGAGCTTCGGGTCTTTTCTTGTCAAAGTCCGACACATTCCCCGCGCGCCCACCCTTGTCTGTTGCTATATGTGAGACGTTGAGCAAAGTGGGATTGAGCTTCGGGTCTTTTCTTGCCAAAGTCCGACACATTCCCCGCGCGCCCACCCTTGTATGTTACTATATGAGGGACGTTGAGCAAAGTGAGATTGAGCTTCGGGTATTTTCTTGCCAAAGTCCGACACATTCCCCGTGCGCCCACCCTTGCCATTTGCTATATGAGGGACGTTGAGCAAAGTGGGATTGAGCTTCGGGTCTTTTCTTGCCAAAGTCCGACACATTCCCCGCGCGCCCACCCTTGCCTTTTGTTATATGAGGTACGTTGAGCAAAGTGGGATTGAGCTTCGGGTCTTTTCTTGCCAAAGTCCGACACATTCCCCGCGCGCCCACCCTTGCCTTTTGTTATATGAGGGACGTTGAGCAAAGTGGGATTGAGCTTCGGGTCTTTTCTTGTCAAAGTCCGACACATTACCCGCGCGCCCACCCTTGCCTGTTGCTATATGAGGGACGTTGAGCAAAGTGGGATTGAGCTTCGGGTCTTTTCTTGCCAAAGTCCGGCACATTCCCCGCGCGCCCACCTTTGTCTGTTGCTATATGAGGGACGTTGAGCAAAGTGGGATTGAGCTTCGGGTCTTTTCTTGCCAAAGTCCGACACATTCCCCGCGCGCCCACCCTTGTCTGTTGCTATATGTGAGACGTTGATCAAAGTGGGTTTGAACCTGTTGGTCAGCTTCACTAACCACCCTGTCACGGAGATGAAACAGGAACCTCTCGTTTCTCTCTCGCTGGCCCGACGTGACTGCGAGACATGACCTCAAGACGTCGTACGTGCTCTTGAGACCTTTACAGAACACTAAACATAGCTCGTATCCAACTTAGTGTTTGTTCCACTTGAATGAGCGGCCACTTGGGGGCCGATGTGGTGGTTTCCTTTGCTGCGAGGCCATAAAAAAAAAACTACGTTTCTTACGAGGCTGTCCGTGATCAGCGGTTCTCAGCGCCCACACGCCATCATTATCTAGTTGATTTAATTAGTACTTTAACTAGCATCGATGAGAGCGTGGACTAGATGTTGGACTCATATAATATGGTTTTTTGGGGGCGGGAGGCTAGGGTCTGAATCCTGGCTGAGTATACTAAGTGTTTTTCTTCCTTGCCCCCTCCCCCCTTACGCAAGTACGGGTACATTTACACTAAGATTTTACCTTTCTCATCTCTACCCCATCAGAGAAATTGGATACAGTCCAGACGGGCAATAAAATATGGTGTATAAACCAAACACTGACGATGAAAACGATCGTACTTTCAACAACTCTTCAAACTATCCCTAGATAATGTCAAATTTTTCAGCTAGCTGTTGATACATGTACTAGTTCGCCTTATCGGGAGCGCACAAGTTTCCATATTAACATTTATTCCGATAAGCCAAGTTTTGAAACACGTACTATTTCCCATTTCGACACATTATCTACAGTAACGGAAATGAACAACACGAAGAAAGCAATAAAAATAAACAAAATAATAAAGATTTCTAGAAAACAAATTAAATGGCTTATCCATGTTATATATATTCTAACGAGCTGGCACTCTTGAAGATCCTGAGTCAATTTTGCAATGACAGCTCCCAACTGTAGCCTTTAGATTATAAAATATAAATTGAGAATTTAATTAATCTAGGTAGAATACATATAATTATTCTAATTTTGACCTTAAATTAAAAATTCACCCCCAGGGAATATTTTTGAAATTAAATCCTTCTAACCCGCTTCGGTGGCCCCATAGTCCAAAGCGTCACTCTTGCAATAGACTAGACTACTAATGCTGGGGAGATCGGAGTTCGATCCTGGTCGGATGTACTAAGGGTGGTTTTTTCCTAAAATTGATTTATAATCTCCCTCCACGCAAATGCGGGTATACTTCTTCTACATGCAACCTTCCTCATCCCAAGCACATTAGCGTAATTAGTGCATAGGCGCACAGTATAACCCAAATGGGTAGTAAGACGCGGCGCTAAAGGGGAAAAAAATGGGCACACACTCGGTGTATAAGCAAAAATAAATGGTACGGTGCATTTTACTACCTGTTCAGGTTATACGCATATATGATAATTACTCTAATGGGTAGGGATGAGGAAGTAAGGATTTTAGAGGTAATCTACCTGCACTCGCGTGGCAGGAGAGTGAAAAACCATTCAAGGAAAACCACCCTCAATAGATATGAACGTGACTCGAACCCCGAACTTTCCGTCATCAGCAGACCAGTTTGACACGAGAATGACGCCTTAGACCATTCGGCCACTGAAACGGGTGGGTTTAATGTAATTAAAATGCGTGTTTAGAGACCTGAAGAAGAAAAACAAACCCGTGTTAAAAAATCCAAAATTTTTTTCATTTAAAGTTATATTTTATGAGCTTTAGTGCACATTAAATCTCCAGCTAAAAATATTATCTTTTTTTTACGTGCTTTGGAAGATCGTGCCATAGATAAGTAGAGATGCGAGATGTAACATTTAGCGAACAGGTTTACCTTAATTTTTTTTAACATTTATATATATATATATATAATTCCAGCGATTTACATGGAGACACTTATATACATATAGACAGGGCTACAAATGAAGAAGTCCTATGGAATAATGGGTGTGAGACGAGAACCATTTTGGATGTGATTCTTCGGTACAAAGCAAACTGGATCGGACACATCCTAGGAGCGACTGTCTTTTGCATGACGTCATACAAGGATGATTGAGGGAAAGATGAGCTTAGGAAGGAGGAGGATATTGGATGACTTGACTTAAAGAAGAAAATTACGGGATCTGAAGGAGAAAGAAGAGGAGAGGGTGCATTGGTGATATAAGTTCATTGACAATAAGGAATGGATCTGTCGTAAGAAAGAACACCTAATAATAATAATAATAATAATAATAATAATAATTTTAATAGGACGAATGCAATCGAGATATCCCAAGTCTAATTCATCCTAAGAACGCCAACAACAGAAACACAAAATGAGCTAAAACAGCACTAACAGCGATTTTCAGCTCTCTTCACCCAATCACGTATTGACTACCAGCGCTTGGTGGTCGAATGTGTCACTAACGTCGGTTCTGATGTAGACCATAATTTTTAATACTTCGATATTATCATTGAATCTTTTACAAATACATACCCTTCCCTTAGGGTTCGATGATCTGAAAATTTTACCGAAAAATTTCCATCTTTAATTACCATTATTTGCTATCAAATTTTGCTGTCCCCACATTTTCTCCAACACACTATTTGATTACTTTAATTGTAAATGGAATAGGCTCTATCTGCCGTCACCCAGCGTCTACACCTAAAACCCATCCAGCGTAGGACAGGTGGTAAGTGATAGCTGCCAGAGTATTTTGTTTGCAAACATTGGCTGAAAGTCATTAATATGTAAATAATAATACATTTCTTAGTAACACTAAATTATCAATAAAAATTGTTAATGAACGCTTCTAATATTTCTTGCCTAAGGATTATTATATAATTGGCTTTTCTGCAACTTATTTAAAGCACAAAATATATTAATAAAACTAACGTGTTTTGTTACACGGTTGTGGCAGCAAGAGAATGATATTTTAGTGCATGAAATAATACATTGAAAAGTATTATATTCAAATGTGTATCTTCTTATAACTAGACACCAAATTTTCTTTTTTAAAAGTTAACTTAGAAAAGGAGTCATACAAAATATTAGTTTCAATATATATATTTTTTTATTTTGTAAACACATGTGCATGAACACAACCGAATACGATTTGTATGACATCCGCCTCGGTGGCGTAGTTAGCTAACGCGCCAGTCGTGTTGAGCTCGACCGCCAAGGACGGGGAGATCGAGGTTCGAATCTCGGTCAGGTGAACTGGGAGTGGTTTTTCTTAAATGGTTTTCCACTCTCCCTCCACGCAAATGTGGGTTCACTTTCTATAAATTCAACCCTCCCAATTCCTAATCCATTAACGTAATTAGTACTTAAGCGTATAACCCGAACGGGTAGTAAGATGCGGTGCTAAATATAATTATATTATTGATTTGTATGATGTCATAAACCGCCTTCATTTAATCCGGTTCGCCATCTTGATTTGTGAAGCGGAGGCAGCCTTTTATAAGCTCTCGTTTGTGTTCACTTAACTACACTCAACGTTGGACTGTACTAGAAGCCTACAGTGGTTCCCAAACTTTCTAGACTGAAGGAGCCCTTGGACAAGAAAAAATACATGCTGAGGCCCTTACAAAACTTTGTTCACTAATATTGTGAACATTCAATAGCAACCGTTACCTGCTTCGGTGGCCGCATGGTATAAGGTGTCACTATCGTTTTAGACTAGACTGCCGATGACAGAGAGCTCGGGGTTCGAATCCTTGTCGGCTGTGCTGAGATTGGTTTTCCAAAATGATTTTCCAATATGCATCCACGTGAATGCGAGTACACTTCCTCTAAATTCAACCTTTTTCATCTCTAAATCATTAACATAATTAGTACATATACATATAACCTGAGCAGGTAGTAAACCGCAGTCCTAAAAAAATAGTGACAGTTAAATTTTACAAGTAAAAAAAAATGCTCTTGCCAAAGCCGTAGCCAGGGGAGGTTTTTAAGGGTTCAAACCCCCTCCGAAATTCTATGAACAAGATATATATGGCTTTATTTATGGTTCAAGCAATATAAAAATTAAGATACAAGTACAAATTAGGGGGCTGTGTTACCCTAAAAAGCACTGCAGAGAGCTTCTATAACTTTTTATCCTTTAGAATTTTTTCTAGCTTCCGGCAATTGGGGGATACACCCACCAAACCCCCCTGAAATTATTGGCTGGCTACGGCCTTGGCTCTTGCTACGCCTTTGGCAAATGTCCTTGATTAAAATTTGAAAAAAGAATGGCGTTCCTAATTATTATTGATGCTATTTTACAGTGTGAAAAACAAACAAAGAATATTCTATAATTGCCTCACATAGGCTAAGATAACTATTGCGGGGCCCAGTTTGAAAAACGCTGAACTAGTGCACCGCAAGTCGCCACTGAGGAACATTTCCCTCTCTAGCTACGTGTAGGACGGAAGTGCCCGTGCTGTTAGAATGACGTAGAGAGCAACAGAGCAGACTATATCTGGTCTAATCATTGTGTGCTGTTTGCTAATTGCTATATCTTCTCTTTCTGTCCGCTCTGTAATCAGAGGAAACTTGTGTTGGCGTAGAGATTACACCAGTCGTGTTATGGTTTCAGGACTGATACTAGCGAACTATCGACAAATGCTATCATGCTCGCGCTATTTTTAAACACCCTGTGCGGTCAGGATAGCACACGCGCTGGGTAACCCGACTGTATTATTATTATTATTATTATTATTATTATTATTATTATTATTATTATTATTATTATTATTACCGCGTCTTACTACCCGTTCGGGTTATACGCACTTACGCTAATGTGCAATGGTAGGGTGATTGTGAGATTGAATGGAGGACCTACAGTTTAACGTGGAATCCGAACCACGGAGGAGGCCTGGCATTCCTCACATTCACAAGTTGTGATTAATACACATCTTGTCAGAGGTGAAGGAAGGGTTTGGCAATCAGATAAATCTGTGCCGGGACCGAAACCCGACTGTAAAACGAGTGTGAGGTAATTTACAGTGGGATTTTGGTAGAAAGAACCTTTTTGAAAATACAAACATATGCTTTTGTGGTCAACATTGATAACATATTAATACATAAACGATACTGTGGTGTAGTGGTCGGTGCACCTGTCTTCGAGCCTAGGGGTTCCGGGCTCGATTCCCGGCCTGTACCTTGGGCATTTTTCTCCGAAGGAGCACTACCCCAACGGTCACCATAGTTTGATTAGTTTGGCTTAAATTAAGATAAATGGTTTCTATTGGTTCCACACCCTCATACTCACTATCACCGTCATCTCATCAGGACAAAGCAAGAGCCTCCACGGAAAGGATGAACGATTAGTATATTCGGGCGTCCCCTGGGCGACGGTTCATTAGTACCGGCTAATCTTTCCACTACTTGGCTACGAATAATGTAGCCCAGACGCGCATTATTATTATTATTATTATTATTATATTTAATACATTATTTATACTTTTTATAGGTATCGATAATCTCTATCAAAAGTGACAGCTGTAGATCACATGACTTGGACGTGAAAAAAGTATATCTAGTAATTTTTTTTTAGTACCCGCTTCAGTAGCTGAATGGTCTAAGGCGTCACTCTCGTGTTAGACTGGCCTGCTGAAAACGCGGATATTGGGGTTCGAATCCTGGTCGGATCTAGTAAGGGCGTTTTTTTTCCTCTAAGTGGTTTCCTACTCTCCTTCCACGCAAATGCGGGAAGCGATTCAAACTTTCGTTATTAACATTGCTTTCGAGGAGAAGGGCTCGAACCCCCTCTCCCCCAAAACTCCCCTCAAGGCACGACCCTTACATGGACACACTTGTCCCGGGTTTGCCTCGCGTGCCCAGGGTGTAATTAAACTATACAATTGAACTGTATCTAAATAATTTTCATTCCACCCACACGGTCTAAAGCGCCCCACTCGCAACAGATTGGTCATTCTGGTGAAGGGGGATATTGTGGTTCGATTTCCGGTCGGGTGTACTGAGGGTGATTTTTACTAAACGGTTCCACCCTCCCGCTCTACGTAAATGCGAGTGCAATTATTCTAAATTCTACCTTCCTCGTCCATGACCCTCTATCATAAATATGCGGATAGCCTGAACAGGTAGTAAGATGAGGTGCACAAACAAATAAAATCATGTTTAGAAGTGTATCCGTCTTTACGTGCTTAGTAGACGGGTAAGCGCTGTTTCCACAACTCTTACGGCAAACTTTAACTCTACCCAAGTGCTGTGTTTGTCTTTTAAACTCTTACGTCTAATTAAAGCTAATTTTCCACTTGGCCTAGTGTAGCTTTATGTCGCTAAATGGTTGACTTTTCGTCAAGACTAATTAGGACGACGAAAACATTGTGCTAACATGATAAACTTACGTTTCCTGCCGATATATTTAGGCTACCGAATAATTGAAAGAGGGGCATCTAATCTATTAGATTATATGCACACTCAGACAAAGGAAAAATAAAATGAAACCCCCCGCATCGGTGGGCGCATGGTCTAACGTATATATTTTCAACATTTTTCAACTTGTGGCACACTGAACACAGCACTAAAATTATCAAGGCCCACCATCAGTTTTTTTTTAAAAGAGGAATTCTATCCTTAAAATAACGATTTTTAAGATTGTGTTGAGAAGTTCCATAGCTAGAATTCTAATAATGGTCTTATTTCTAAATATAAGTTACCTAGTGTTGATTATGGATTTAAAAGGATTTTTTTTTTCCACCCTCACTTTTTTAAAAATCTTTATCCAGTGTACCGCGGCGCACCGGTTGAAAAACGCTGGTTTAACGCGTCACTCTTGCATTGAACTGGATTGCTAGAAACGGGGATATCAGACAGAGCTCGAATCTCGGTCGGGGGCACTGAGGTGTTTTTTTTGGTAGATAGTTTTACACTTTACCTCCACACAAATGTGGATACATTTCCTCTAAATTTTACCTTACTCACCCTTCTTTTGTGTAAAGAGAGAGCTGAAAACTAATTATTTAATGGAAAAACACGCTCTGTACATCCGACCAGGATTTTAACCCCAACCCCCCCGCCACCGACAAACTAGGTTGAAGATTTAGCCCGCGTGCGATGCGGGTAAAGGTTGGCGCACACGTGTCCGTTTCGCATCGAATCGACCCATTATTACGTTATTTTGCATGGAACTGGGGTGAATTCAAATCGATATTATTTTCCGAGCTGATGCGGATTCACACATCATAGCGTGTGTGTGTCTACTTTAAACAATAAACTATTTTTAGAACCTGGAGTACTGAGGAGGTGTGAGGGTGGTTTGGGGAACTGGAGTGCAACAATGAGCTATTAGAACCGGCAGAGTTGGGTGTGCCTAAGTGTGACTCTGAGCTGGGAGGTTGGGGTTTTGACCCTCGACCTGATTCGAGTGCAGTGTGATTAATCATCCTTCCTTCAGACAAATGCTGGTATATTTTCACCATTTCCTTCCCGTTTACTCAAATTGACCCGTTTAAGTACCTGACAAGAAGCAACCCGCTTCGGTGGCCGCATGGTCTAAGGCGTCACTCTCGCGATAGATTGGCTTGCCGATGACGGAGAGACCGGGGTTCGAATACCGGTCGGTTGTACTTAGGGTGTTTTCCCCTAAATGGCTTCCCACTTTCCCTCCACACAAATGCGGGTACATTTCCCAAAAATTTACCTTCCTCGTTCCTAAGCCAATAGTGTAAATATGTGGCTATCCCGAACGAGTAGTAAAAGGCGGTACACAACAGATAAAAGGTATCTTATTACCATGAACACATCTTTTAAATATCTTTTAGGGACACCCAATGTTCAAAAATCTGCCAAAAGAGAGATTTCAACCACAATTACACATTTGTACACCCACCAATCCAAAACGTTCCCCCGCTTTTTGGAGTGGTACAAAACAAGTTTGTAGTGACGGTAGTATCTGAAGGGAGCCAAATTTGAGATGATAATGTCCCTACAACTCTTATCATTAATTTTGATTGGTGTGAGCGTGCGAGTGGGCTCAACTTGGCTTATGACCGTGTGTGTAGGGGGTTACCGGAGTGGGCGTGTTGGGAGGGGGTTGTCTGATGTTTAGGGTGCTCCCTCTTGTGAATGGATCGCTGGCTCTCAAGGTCAGGAATGACGTCACGTAGAGCGTGTGTGGAACAATAACCAATCAAGTAAAGTCTGTTCATCGTAGGAATTGTTTTCTGAAAGGCCTTTTTCTCTAACAGAAATCTATTATATAGTAGGATATTGGTAAGAAAAAAGGCCTTTCAGAGAGTAATTCCTACCGTGAATGGAGTATACGAATCATGACGAGTTCATCATCAGCTCGGCTGTCGGGACTGACGTTTATTTCTGTACATGCGCCGCGTCTAGTTACCTATCCGGGTGTACACATGTTCACACTGATGGCGTAATGATCAAGGAGATAGAATTTCAGAGTGAATGTATACCCTATCTGAAGTAGGTAAAACCCGCTTCGGTGGCCACATGGTCTAAGGTGCTACTCTTGCAGTAGACTAGACTGACGATGACGGGGAGATGGTGATTTGATCCCGGTCGGGTGTATTGTGGGTGGTTTTTCCTAAATGGTTTTCGCAAATGGGGGTACACTTCTTCAGAATTCAATCTCCCTCATCCCTAACCAATTAGCGTAATTAGTTCATAAGCATATCATCCGAATGGGTAGTAAGACGCGGTGCTAAAAAAAATACAGTAGGAAAAATGGTGCCGGCTAGAAGAATGTGCTATATTTCAAACATTTGTAGAAAGTGACCAATGTCATCAACCTATTCGGAAATAATATTTATTTGCTTGGTAACCTACAACATTATCATTAAAAACTCTTATCAAACAAATATAATAATATTTCTCAAAGGATTACTGTAATTGGAGTTTTCGTAACTGATTGAAACAACAAAAAATATTAATAAAATTGATACCTATGATTTTTGTTTTGTGTTTATTGCAACATTATATATAACAACTAGCGGACCCGACAGACGTTGTCCTGCCCGAAACGTTGGTTTTTCGTTTGGGTGGCAAAATTGATTTCGAATAAAACAAATACTATGTGATCATCCCAATTACAAATTCACAATGAACCCCAATTAGTGAGTTACACAAATATTACAAATTCAGTGTTTGTCAAGACAACATACAAAATAAAACATCTTTTCAACTCCACAAATATCAGCTGTATCGAAAAACAAACATAACTATGAATTATTCTCAGAAGTTCAATTATTAATGAACTTTTCAGAAGGTTTTAACGGTCAATTATTAATATTATATTCATTATTATAAATATTAGAGGGGGTGTGTGTGTGAAATTTTGAGGTTACATGTTCTCATATGCAAAAACATCTATAAAAAAATCCCCCCACCCAAAATTAAAAAAAAAATCCAAAAAAATCCTAGAACCCGATTGCAGCGCCACCTACCGGGTCCAACTGTAAATCTAAACCATCCACGGACCCACTCAAACACACACAAAAAATTTCATCAAAATTGGTCCAGCTGTTTAAGAGGAGTTCAGTGACATACACACGTACAGAAGAATGATATATATTAAGATAATGAGTTATTGTATTCACATCTGTATCTTGTTAAATGTGTCGACGAAAATAAATACTATGAGTACTTTGTGTAAAGGGCTACAAAGTTTTGTCGAAATATTCAAGGTAAATTAATGAACAAGGTCGGTAAGTTTTACGCCTTAAAAATATCACTGTGGTTTTACCTACACTAAATAAATACAATGGGCCTTTTATTATTGTTATTAAATATTCAAACAGCTAATGTATAGAAACTAGTCTAAGATATTTTGGTAGGCCCATACCAGGGTGGTTCAAATTCTCTATCCCAAGGGACAAATCTGACTATCAGATTGCTCCGCGGGCCGGAGATGTATTAATGTAATCCCATAAACTTAATACATGCCTACAAACAACACTTTACTTTCAATACTTTTATAATATATACAGGATGTTTAGAAACTCGTAGCCCACACTGCACATGTAGCTTGTTTGAACCAAAAGTAATACAAAATCCCTGAACACTTACATCCGGAAACCTATGCTAATATGTACCATTAAATTGTGTTCAAAGTTTCGGCGTACAGCGCCGGGATAGTAAAGCTGTTCAAGCACGCGTGTACAACATGTTGCATAGGAGTGAGGCGCACGGGACATGTAAGAGCTCGAAATTAATACAAATAATGTGAAACACTATTTTCGGTGTGATTGAAAATTTAAATTAGGCAGGCACGTAAAATAACCATATAAGATAACCAAATAAGTCTTAAAATCTCAAAATGGGAATGTGGGAACCGAAACTGGTTGGTGGTAGGGCCAGTAACTTGAACTCTATCAAAAACTATTATATAAAGAATCTACCTTTCAATGCGGAAGAATATTTAAATTTGGCAAATTTGGTTAACCCCATTATTATAACATAAAAGTTGAAAGGTTTGGGTCCAGGAAATAGATGCTAAACTAATAAATACAAAAGATTTGAATATTGTATATAGTTTTAATTTTGTAGAGGCGAATAAAACCCTCCCCCCACACAAAATTAAAAATTATTTTAAAGGGGCTCCATAGCGCTGCTATTATTGTTACTTACCCAAATATCTAATAATAAACTATCGCCTATGCAGGAGCGACACAATAATTAAAATAAACGACTTCTGGTGGCATAGTTTGGTGAGCCATGATGCTCTATGATTACAGATGTCTCTATATTAGTCTCTTAATTCATTTAATTATCTATAATTATCTTAAATTAATTAACAATGAGGTTATTTTATTGTTTCGAATGAGCACAAACTCCTTGGCGAAGACAGGCTTAAATACTAGTAATATAAATAAATGTGTTCAGAGGAATTTTTTTTAAATAAATATGTTCATTATTTTGAGCAAACGAACCGTGTTTAGTGCCCAAACAGTGTTATGCAAGCAAGATTCGAACTAGGAATAGTTTTACAGTTTAATATTTATTTTGCTTAGTATGAATGACTCAACCTACATTCAACAAATATTTTATTTGAGATTCATGTTTTTTAAAAATGACCGGCTTATACACAATAATTAATTGTCTAGCTTTTCTCGTTTATTTTCGACCTCCCCCTCAATTAGACAGGATGACGAAACAAACTGGAAATGCGACGAACATACAGAACTGTTGTTCGTACCTTAATTTTTGTTATCGTTAGAACGTGATCTTGCGTATACCGATACACATGAGTAGTTTACAGCTTATTTGTATACTGGAGTAATACCTTTACTTAACAGGCAGAAGTACTGGGTTCGTATCTTAGAAGGGGAACTGTCGATTAAAATTTTGCTTAGTAGCTTTCTACATCTGTATTGCATGCATAAATTACATAAAGCATGTTTTTTTTTGTCACCACTACTCGTTTGGGTAAAACGTAAACATGTTGTTAAAATGTTAGATAAATACAAATATGTATGAACTAATGCAATGTCACAACATTTTTTTGAGGAAAAGTTTAAAAACATAATATCATCGTGGTTGCGAAGCATTAAAATTTATAATACATTATTTATTATATGTGCTGACACTATTAGTTTGATTGGCCAAAAATCTATATAATTTTTTCAATCACATATACAGTTTATCTTATTTTTACTTAAAAAAATTGGTTGAAATTATTCATTCTCAAATTAAATATCTGGATTAAATAGTCATGCTTATGATATTTGTTAGTTACGTTTATAGCGCATCTAAATATCATATTCTTTAAATTGGAAAATTACACTTGAACACGAAAATCGAAGCCAGGACCCTTGGTTTAGTACGCCAATGCACTGATCTATCCAGGAATCGTGGAATCGTCTCGTGCTCTGGGTCATTCTTCACTCATAATTTAAGGCAATGTGTGTGATGGACGTGCGGAAATCGTCGCTACATATGTATAGTTAATCACAAGCTATCAAATAACGCATCCACCATTTGACTCGGGAGGGCTTTATGCTGCCAATAGTAAATTGACAATTTTACCATCATATCATGATGGAATAAATAGCCAATATTATATTTGTTAGTTAAAATATTAGTGAAGAATGATCTTAATGACGGGACGATACCTGGATAGCTAAGTGGTCAGAACATTAGTGAAGGTTCCGGTTCAATTCCCGTGTCCAGGTATCATTTTTCAATTTAAATAACATAAATTAAATAGTATAATATTTTAATGAATACTATTAAAAATAATTATGTTTCAAATAATTTAGTTGGTTATTAATTTATATTTGAAAAATATGTGTTATACTAGGATTAAAACCTCCGACACCTCATTGCTACGGGTACCTTGCAAGCTTCTGAGATAATCCCTTCTTCAGTTAAGTAGTAATAAAGTAATAGCGCTTTGTTGATATTCTCTAGTTGATGGCTTTAACATTAACAGACCGTGTGGCCTAATGGATAAGGCGTCGGACTTCGGATCCGAAGATTGCAGGTTCGAGTCCTGTCACGGTCGATTTTTAACTTTTGTGTTTTGAGTTAGTTACCTTGTGTTTAATACGTTTAACTTTAATATGTAAATATTTAATTGAGTTTGTATATACAATTACTATATTTTATTTTTGCAGCTGACAAAATATTTCAAATGAAATAATTTATATATTTTTTTTTAAATCGAATTTAAATTCGAAAATATTATTTGAATTGAATGTAAGATATTGTGCCAAGATCATCAATTTTGAAAGGTTGACACATTGTGTTCGCGAGCCGTGTATTTTTGCTCCAGAAACTATCAATAAACACGAAATACTTTTGATTAAATCTTTTAAAATATGGTGTTTTTATTTTTTTATTTATTTTTTATAAAGTTTGTGTTACTTTAGTTTAATTAATTGGCCGAGCACATCATTTGACATTTCATCTCTCTAGCTGTTTGTTTTCTCCGCAAATACTGTCAAATGTGTGGACCAATTTTAAAGAAATTTTCCAGAAACATTCTTTGAACCTAAGCCAAACAACGTATGTATATGTTTTAAACATATTTTTTGTTAATATCTATTACGAAACTGACGTCTTAAACCACGTTATTTACGGTTATTCTCTATGAATATAATGTACTATTGAATATAGTATTAATTGGTTTTTTGTACAACTTGATTGCAAATATCAACATTAAATCCAAGGAGAAATTAAACGAAATATTTTAATTTGAAATCCAAAGAGAAATCTTAAGATTGTATTGACGATAAGAACATGACACAAATACTTTTAAAAAATGCTAGGTAAAATATTATGTTAAGCAGAAGGAACGAGGTCAACTGTTCACACAACTACTAGTGCTATCACACGAGGCACCACTTTTTCGAAAGAAAGTTTTACCGATTAGTGTCAATTTTTCGGCATATATGACATTTGGACACATACGCTACGTTTGTTGTTTATTTGTCAATGAATTATCAGTTATTTATTTTTACCTTTCTTTCAATATGCCATTCTAATCTTATAGTAAAAAGTTACTTTAGTTTTGCCGTTCCATTTCCTTGCTAAGCTAGATCTTTGTTTAATTTAACCTCATCACTGCTATTACCAACCACACCCTTTCCAAATCGTGAGGGGGGTATTTAGTCATTATGTGTTAATTCAATTTTTCCAGTGTTTCTTATAACTTTGTCTTCCTCCTAGCTAGTAAAAGGGGGTTATCACTGTATAAGTATATGTTTTAAGGCCGTCTGGGATGGGGTGCGAGGTAGGCTTTTATGTACTTTCTCACAATATTTCTCTTTAGCTTGTCAAATAGCCCGAGCTTACGCGAGACCCTCGGGCCTTTTCGGGTGTGATTGTCTGCAGTTATTATGCGCACTATGTAAATATTAGTTTGAAATGAAAAAAAAAGTTCTGAAAGGAACGAATTCCGGCCTGATGCACTCATGCCCCCCCTCCCCCCCTCAACCCTAATTTATTTCTCACTTTCCCTCCAAGCAAATGCGGCTATATTTATTTTCGCCTTTACTTTCTTCATCGCCACGTCATTAATGTATATTTGTAGATAGCCCGGCCGGATATTATTAAGTGGTGCACGTAAAAAAAACACTTGGAAATCCATAGTGCAAGACCATTGTCAACAGTCCCTGGCCCATAAAGTCGATGTAAACGCTACCTAGGAGTAAGCAACTAAACCAACGATAAATGATCATCGTGGTACGAACATTGGCTACTATGCTACTGTTGTTGCATTTAGAGGGAACATTCTATATGATTGTTTATAAAACAATGGTTTTATAATCAATTCAGTATAAAGGCACATTTTGAAAGAAAAAAAATTCTCAACACAAGCATGTTGTTGAATTATGTTTTTTAATGCATAATGAAGATTTCCAACTATAATTTATTCTCAAAATGGTTACATTTAAAGAAGGTTTTAATATCAGATTACATTTTGCTCCCGTCAATAAAAGCTATTTTAGTTTTTTATTTGAAAAAAGTTAACTTATAAACGCTGTTTTTCAGGAGATAAATAAATCTTTGTTGATAGTTGGTCGCAAAATATATTGTTTAACTATGTCTTATGCTCAGTACTTTATAGTAAATTAATTATTCACTGAGTAAGTAAAATATTTACTAAAGTAAGCTAGGAGGGAGGAAGCAATGATAATATAGATTCGTTTATATTAAATTAAAACATTTTAAATAGTATGGTGTAAATATCGTAGATAGGAAATGTGTCAACGTTGTTAAAAATTCGTGGGCCCTTTTCACAGAGTAGTATGCCAATTTCGACGAGTTTTTTTTTAACTTTGCTTTTTTTTACAATCAGCTTGAACACAGAGACAAAATATGTTTATTGCAATAGTATACTACTCTAGATGAAAACTTTGAATTTATGTTAATTTCCTATAATTAAAAAAATGCCTACGTTGTACATACTTTTATTATTTAAATTTTGATCTCACTCTTTCGCCTTCATATTAAGATACTCTTAGAGAAAGCAAGTACTTTTTTTATAGCGCCACGTCTTATTATCTGTTCAGGTTATACCGCACATATGTACCAATTACACTAATTGATTGGGGATTAGGAAGGCTTAATTTAGAGGAAAACCACACGCATTTCCGTGGAGGGAAAGTGGAAAACCACCCTCGGTGCAGCCGACCGGGATCGAATCACGATCTCCTCGTTTTCGGCAGTCTAGTCCAACACGATATTAGCGCGCTAGACCATGTGGCCACTGAAGTGGGCTACATTTTCTTGAGTGCAGCTAAGTGCCTCACATTACTTTTTAATCACTAAATCAAGGATTTCAAATTATATTCAAAAGAAGGACTACTTTTATACCAAGTAGGCCAATGATGAAAATAGTTTGAAATTAATTATTTTTCAAATTTTTTACTTTGATAAATTAAAAAAATACATTTATTCCAATATCAACTTAATATTTTCATAATTATAGTTAAACCTATTTTGTGAGTTGGTTTTTATTAATATTTTGAGCGTCAGACATTTTTAGCTAAACTATTTTTGTGTGTGAATTCATATTGTAATTGTACTGTCTAAACCAAGTTTGAGTGATTTCGAATGATATAATCATTTTTTAAAATCTTAGCCATCTTTTGACACGCATTGTTTTTAATATTAAGATTTAAAAGTTTTTTAAAAACTTACTGCCCGAATGTAGAAAAATTTTCTTTTGATTATCAATCTTTTAGGCAAATTTAAATATACAATTTTTATATTGTGGCATTTCAAACAAAGGCATGCTAACTTTGAAAAGTGAGACTATACTATTTGCAATTTTTATTGCTCTATAATGCCCAAAATTGCATTAAAAAAATCTAAAACCCTTTTCATAAATTTAAAATCCAACCAAATTGTAACCTTGGTAAGGTCTGTGTTATTTTTAATCAATATTGGGTCAAAATTCGTTTTTAAGCTCAAATATAACATCACGGTCATTACATTAGTGTTTTATCTTCGTGGGTTCAAACCCAGCCGGGGCCGATGGATTTTTCTTGAGCGACAAAAATATGTAGCACAACTTTCTTCGGAGGGGAAGTAAAACCATCGGTCCTATGTCGATTGTAGAATGTAAAAGAACCTTAGAATGTATGTGAAATACCTTTCCCGGCGAAATCGGTAGGCCCTTTTGCTCTCGTTCATAGAAATTATAGTGTGCTGATATAATCAATCGGTTCAGAAAGTACACTTTAAATACTTTAAATAAATAAAAATTAAAAGCATTTCCTCCTACTAAATAGTAATACATACAGCTAATAATAAAATATTTGTATAGTGATTAAAAATTAAACAAGCACGTTAGAATAAATAAATCATAACATACAATTATTCTTAAATTAACAGATATTAATGTAGTAACAATTCGAGAAACCAAGCAGTCTTTATTTGTGAAATGTTATCGTACAATTTGTTATCCATCAGTTGCTATGTAAAAAAAATTGTCATATTTATAGACACCACACACGTATGTTAAACATGTATACAAGTTTGAAATGCTCAAATTTGTAAAATTGAATTGCTAACCAATTTATCGCAATACCAAAGTTATAATTTTAAAAACGAATTAGGTAAAAATAAGTTTTATGTATTTTTCTAGAGTACATAATTGTTAAATTTTTCTTCCGAATAGGTCTAGTCATTGTATCTTTCTTCTAGCTTAGTTAAAATAGGTTTAGTCGTCAAACACATGCAAAACAGTATTAAGTGACACAGTAAAAAAAACAAATGATAATAATGCTAATGACTGCATAGAGTTGTATAATTATTTCTGTCATGGTCACTATGTTCGTATCTGCGTATAAGTATTAACTCTCAATGTGTTAGTTCCTTTAATTACCGGCGCTCGCTAATCGCTTTAATTTGCCAGGTGGTCCTAAAATTTGCCAACTCATTTAGAGGGAACACTTGTTAATCACACACACGCAGACTATTGAATTATGTCATAACAAGTGGGAAGATGTTAACTTCAGTTTTAAATATTATAAACTACCTTAGATGATGTAATCATCTTTTGTTGTTCTTATTGAATTTTAAAGGCGAAGGAAAACAACAGAAAATTTTATTTTTGCGGACTCAGAAAACTATTCTCAAAAACAATTCCTGTTATTACTTAGCTCTAGTTTTGAATTAGTTTTTTATTTGAGCTATTTAACGTGCACTTTCTAAACCGACTGATTATATCAACATATAACTCATAAATTAACTTAAATCTAGAACAGATACAACACCCCCCCCGCCGCCCCCCAGCCGTTAGTTCATCACTATGATAGGGGAAATCCACATTTCACCAATAATCAATTTTTATGCCATGCTGGGAATCGAAGCTGGGACCCTTAGCTCAGTAAGCAGAACTTAGATGTCGGGATTTATTTCTAGTTAATCTAATATAATCTATATTAAGAGTGTTGAAATCATTAAAGTTATTGGCACAATTATAATAAAATAACAAGGTTTACTTCTACATCTTATTCAAGTCGATGTCGATTATACCAACTTCTTAGTAGTAAGGGTGGCTGTAGAATTTACACATTCAGTTTTATGAAAGTGGGGAAACTAAGATTTAAACGCCTACGCGCAAAGTTACGTGTTTAAAACAACTAAGAGGGTTTTAAATCCTGACAAACCAGTAATGAAAGCAAGACACCTTAGTAAATGTGGTATTATTTGTTTGGGCGTACAGTACAAGTAAGGTCTTATAGGTTGTGTCTAATACTCTGTAATTACGGAATACATGCATATAATTAAGGAAACATTTATAGTTGACTTTTTTTTTCAAATTCCTTCTTCAATATTCAGCTTCACTTAAATGTAAATAATTTAAGAAATACTTTTTTATTGATTAACTTTTATGTATTATTTGGGACTTTTTTTCGCTTTGTTATCCTTAAAATATAAATTAAAGTAACCATTTTATTTCTTGGCATTTTCGGGGTTAATCATTCTAAAATTGTTGGTTGTAGCCGGAGAAGATAGTTGCCATTTAAATGGCACAGAATACAAAATATAGTAATGTTTTTTATATTCCTATTTTTGGGACAGTGTCAATAAAGTAAGTCCTTAAAATGGTGACGATATATATTTGTATATCGTCACATTTCTAGGACTTATTGAGAATACATATTTATTAAGGACTTACTGACTATACATAGACTATTTATCAAGGACTTACTGACTATATATATTTATATATAGTCAGTATCATATTTCAAAGTCTTACTTTATTGACATTGCCTCCCCCCCCCCAAAAAAAAACACACAATATCCTGTCACATATATAAGTCCTATAAATATGACAGGATATTGTAAAAAAAAGTATTTAACTTGCCTACTCACTGGAATATAAATCTAAGAATATTATAATGCAATAACTTATGTAAGACAAAATCATTTTGACAAAACCTTGATTATTTTGAAGAATAGGTCCTTGCAATGAATACATTTTTTCTGAAGAACATATTTCCTTTCAAAATAACTTTAATTTATTTAATAAATCTTGGACTAAAACAGGTTGGGGCATAAGTCTTATTTCAGGGACTGTCCCTCCAAATCGGGAACGAATGGGTCACCTTATTATAGACCTTTTCCATACATTAGAAGTGCATGCGTCAGAATCAAACAACGCGTCGGGTAATCTCGTTGCCAAACCACTGGTAAATGTGGTAACCTATTCCGCCAATCATTAATGATGTGTGAAATTACTCTATTACACCCCATCTACTGTAGGAGTGTAGGTAAGTGACAGCTAACAAACGATAACAGATATACTCTCATGTATCCAATTGCCAACTCATATGCTGTCACTTTTGGTCGTCAACTTTCACAAGCAAATAATGGGTTTTTATTTATGTTTTTATTTAAACCTGTTTTTTTTTACATATCCTGCTAGTTCTCAGCTACCACAACTCCTATGGCGAATGGACTATACATAAATTATTCGTAAATTATGAAGGGTTCTATATTTCACGTGAACAAAGTATATATAGACTTAAAATATTTCTTTCAATTATAAAAAATAATAATTATAAAATCAATTTTAACATGAAGCGTTAGTTAAATTCATGATATTATAATGTTAATAAACACATATCTTAATTGAGGCTCCTGGCATTTCCGACATTATTTATTTATTCCCCGTTTCACGACTTGAATGTTCTCAGTGACTTGTTGGCGTCTCTAGCCTCGCGACACGCCGCTGTTTGGCTTCTCATATCGTAAAATATGTGACGTCTCAGAGAGAATAGAGAAGTAAAGTTGAAACCAATAATAACTTCGTTATTACGTTGCATATAAATTGAGAGAACTTAATGGGCAGAACACGAGCGAAGGAAATATCAATTTTCTTGAAAAACGCATTAAGTAAACTGAGGACACCTTTTCTTTGGCTTCCCAATTGAGTGGTTTACTTTTTTATTTATTTAGCACCGCGTCTTACTAACCGTTTGGGTTATACACTTAAGTATTAATTACGCTAATGGATTAGAAATTGGGAAGGCTGAATTTAGAGGAAGTGAACCCGTATTTGCGTGGAGGAAGATTGGAAAACCATTTAGGAAACACCAACCCCAGTTCACCCGACTGAGATTCGAACCACGATCTCCCCGTCCTCGGCAGTCAAGCTCAACACGAAACTGGTGCGTTAGCCAACTACGCCACCGAGGCGGGTAGTTGTTTACTATTATTATGTATTTTCTCAGAAAAGAATTTGCATACTTATTTAAAATTATTTATAATTTAAAAAGTATTACGATGAGATACCACACTAATATAGTTTGTCAGATATACTAAACCGCGTTTCGGTGGCCGTGTGGTCTAACGCGCTACTCTTGTGTTAGACTAAACTGGCGAAGATGGGGAGATCGGGTTTCGATTCCGGTCGGGTGCATTGAGAGTGGTTTTCCCTAAATGGTTTTCCACGCTTCTTCCATTCAAATTCGAGTGCACTTCCTCTCGATTAAACCTTCGTAATCCCTAAGCCATAATTGTAATTAGTACATAGGCATGTAACCCGAAATGGTAGTAAGACGTGGTGCTAAAAAAAGATATGCTAAGGTTATTAGGTATAGGTCCTCAATATATAAACTATTTTTGCTAAAATCTCTAACGGTTTTAAAAATTTGCAAAAATAATCAACAAACGACTCATACACACGCAAATCAACATAAAATCAAAGCAGATTTGTTCAGATGCGATGCCTTAGTTGAAGTAGAATTTTTTTAAAATACCAAAACTATCAACAAATAAAATAATATTAATTTATTTACAATTTACATATGCCTATACATCTTCATTTATTACAAAATAATCGTTTTTCTGAAAACAACTTTATTTGTTAACTATTATTCCTTATATTCTGAATGGAGAATTTGGGCTGTTGATGATTTATGATGTAACATCTTTACTACCCGCACCGGCGGACACTTGGAGTAAATGTCAGGCTCATCAAGAGCGGCTTGCCAATGACGAGGAGGTCGAGTTCAAATCCCGACTGGCACGCTCCCTCTACTAAAATACGGATACATTTAGTCTAAACGCTATCTTCCTCAACCCCACTTAATTAGTGTAATTAAATGCTTCCACTTAATTAGTGTAGTTAAATGCTCAGAGCCGAATGGGAGGATATTTTTTTTATCATCGCGTCTTACTACCCGTTCAGGTTATACGCTATGTGATAATTAGTCTAATGGGGTAGGGATGAAGAAGGAAGCATTTTACCCACATTTGCATGGAAGGAGAGTTGGAAAGCGTTTAGGGGAAAATCAATCTCAGTAAACTCGATCAGGATTCGAACCCGAATATTCCCGTCATCAGCAAGCCGGTCTAATACGAGAGTGTGGCGCTTATACCATTCGGTCACTGAAGTGGGTTGGAAATAATTACTTTTGATAATTTCCATGACTTAAAATGGTAGTTGCAAAATAAGTGGCTGAAAACTTTGTCAACATATATTCCTGCAGGGTTCATTGCTTTCTAATTTGTTTTCGTGTGCTCATCTGAAAAAAAACACAAAAAAATAATTGACGTTGACAGTAATAGCTTGCCATGAACTATGTCTCTTCCTAAAGTGTATTTTTATGTCATTTTTAATCGGAGCATGCCTCATAGATCAACTTTGTGTGTATCGTCGAGAACCTACCGAGCGGTACTACCCGAAAACGTTTGTAATTAAGATGATGAAGACATTAGGTGGACCGGCGGGACAGTGAAGGATCGCCACAGCTCGGGCCGCGCGATGACGTCATACTTCCCGCGTACGCGCATGCGCTCTTTTATTATCCAAATTTGAATGGCGGGGAATAAAACGCGTGGTGAGCAGGATTGGAAAGTTATCGTGATATTTGTTTTGAAATTACATGTAATCATACATGTGGTCTGCAGAACAATCGTCCCGTTGGTCGAAGAGGTCTGAAGTGATGGAAACACACATCGGAACGGTTGTTACACATAATGACAACTGTAGCGTCGGCCTGTAACAACGTTATAAGTTACATTTATTAATAATGTTTCTAGGAGCGGATTTGGACACATGCATCAAGTCGGGAAATTTATAAATATTACTAGCTCATAAAAAAAACACCTTATTTACAAGGTGTGGCAATTAAATATATTTTACAAAACAAATTTATAAATTAAATTTTCTTAATTCTTAATTAATGATTAATACACAAATAACAGAATTTAGAAATCTAGTTACATAGGTAGATACAAGAGAACTTGTAAAAATAATTATTAGCAGGTACTGTGGCTTGCATTTGTGGTCACGTGGACTAAACGTCAAGCTCATCTAGTCTGGTTTGCCAATGACGGGGAGGTTAGGACTCTAATAGTGACTAGGTGTATTGAGAGAGTTTGTAAACAAAAGGTTTTACTAAACTACCTCCACGTAAATGCGGATACATTCCATTAAATTCTACCTTTCTCATCCCTACACCAGCACTAGCATAATAAAGTGTATATGGCCCGAATGGGTGGTAATATACGGTTATTGGGTTTGGGGTGTGGGTTATCTGGTGCTTCGATATGTTGGTTCTTTCAAGATATTTTTTGTTAATGCATTTTAAATCAGAAAGGGATCATCTTAGAGGTAATCTTCCCGCATTTGCGTGAAAGGAGAGTGGGAAACCATTTATAAAAAAGTCATCCTTAGTAGATCCGACCGAGATTCGAACCCCGATCTCCCCGTCTTGAGGACGCCAGTCAGACATGAGAGTGACGCCATAGACCACTCGGACACTGAAGTGAGTCTGAAACGCGATACTCAACTTACTACACATAATAAACTGGCGAATACTGCAAAAGATAACATGTTATTTTAGCGTTATTGAAGAATCTGTCGTATGCTACTTACATCGTTGTTCCAGCTGACGTTTCATATAATATCCACCGTATTAAACTTGACCGGCGCCCATGAGTGCTGAGGAGCTATATAACCATAATACGGTAATAACGGTGGGGAGGGGGAGGGGAGGAGTGAGAGATACTTCTTCCTTACGAGTGCTTGTCAGGCTATAGTTTTTTTTGCACACTTTTAAGATCATAAGCCTATAATTATGAATATGATGACTTTAGGGATGAGATACACACGTGCGTACTTACAATTACATAAATGATATACGTAGACACAAAAAAAAACCCACATCAAATTACTATTGCACATAAAATATCTTAAGATATTAAGATAACGATTGGGAATTTAGGACGTTGGAAATCCTAAGATAAAACAAATATTTTATATGTAAAGTAAACATCAATACAGATAAAATAGTGGTCGATTTGGCGGCAAAGTAGATATAAATTGCGATAAAAAAAAATCTAAGTGATAACTACAGTCCAATTTATATAGGAAGAGCCTTTTAGAATATATAAACATTTTTTTGCTGCTAACATTGATACAATTTTACTATATTACTAACGTTTTTGTATTTTTATTGATAATATCTATCATAAATGACAACTGTAGATCATATGACCTAATATATGGACACGTGAAAGTTGATCTGGTAAATTTTATAGCTACCAGAAAAGGTTCTTTCAGTAAAAACTAGACTATAGTAAGGTGATGTTTAGATGTACTGTTCAGCTCATTTACCGTAAAAGTACAGTATTACCTTGACGGATTATAGTAAGTTCTTTATCTTATAAGCTACATCAGAGTGTAAGCGTCAAGTGAAGTTCGCCCACTTTCAGTATAAACGGGGTGTACCCTATTTCATGAATTAATTGAGTTAGTTAATAATAATAATAATAATACTTAGCACCGCGTCTTACTACCCGTTCGGGTTATACGCTTAAGTACTAATTACACTAATGGATTAGGAATTGGGAGGGTTGAATTTAGAGGAAGCGAACCCGCATTTGCGTGGAGGGAGAGTGGAAAACCATTTAGGAAAAACCACCCCCAGTTCACCCGACCGAGATTCGAACCTCGATCTCCCCGTTCTCGGCGGTCGAGCTCAACACGACTAGCGCATTAGCCAACTACGCCACCGAGGCGGGTTTGAGTTAGTTAAAATGACAAAAATGAGATCATTTACTTTTTCATGCTTTGTGCTTTCTAATATATTTTAGAATTATGTAACTTATATTTAGCTTTTTTTTTTAAACATTATAAATGAAGAACGTCAAACTACGCTGTATTTTACAATTTGATTGGAACAAAAAAGCAATAATTTTTTTTTTCGAAATCAAGATTTAAAATGTACAGTATCTGCTAATTTGTTTTCTTGTTACTGTACCTAAAAAAAATAGATGCTTTCTTAAACCTTAAACACAGAGCACGCAAATGTGTGTACATTTACTATACAATTATTCCTTCCTCATCCCTACCACATTGATGTAGTTATGCGAATAAGATAGACGGGTAGTAAGATGCTGTTCACACATTAAAAAAAAGTTTGATCATGTCAGTAGATTGGTCAAATGCCTTTGGCGCAAAAGAGGAAATATAAGCTAGGGAAAGGCACATTCTTGCAGGACAAATGAGGCACTCGGATTCATATTTATTTCTATTGCATTTACATTTTGGCATTTTTCAACAAAGGGTGGGAAGGTAGGGAAAGCGAGAAAAGGTAAATAAGGTGACCAATCGTCCTCCTTTAGGGAGGACAGTCCTTTCTTTAGTAGGTTCTGTCCTTCCTCGAAAAGTGTCCTCCTACCTGTCCTCCTTTTCGATATTTTAAAACTAATCTGTTAATCTCTGTATTAAGAACCTAATGCAGCAGTTGAAAGAGTTTTTTCAATTGGTAATGATTTTTGGACAAGTGAGAAATCAAGATTGAATGTTGATACTCTAGCTGCAGCACTTACCGTAAAATTCAATATGAAGGATATTTCTTACTCCGAAATTTCCAATATATTGTTAGAAAATGCTATATTGACAAAAAATATTCATTCAATGGAAAAATACTCGTTTAATTAAATAATTAAAAGGGATGTAAGCATAATTAGTGTATTTTTGTTTGAATTAATAAAATGTTTCATTTATTTACGTTGTACTTTTTTCTTAAATTTTTTCGTCCTTCTTTTCATTTAAAAAAAATTGGTCACCTTAAGGTAAATGGTTTTGCAGTTTTGATGGGAAAATATTTTTTTTTTGGCCAAAATAAATGAGATATTGCTTCAGTAGAAACATAGAGTTTAATTTTCGTCACATGTGATATCAGCAGTTGTTGAATTATGTTATGAACATAGTGGCATTAGATGAAAGACTTTTTGAATGGAGAGAAAAAGTTGTCATTAAATTCTAAAACACCCTTGACAGATATTCAAGAAATGTCGAGGTCACCGTGTGAAGAAAATTAAACTCTATGTTTGTACTGAAGCAATATTTTATTTATTTTGACCAAAACATATTTTAATATAAAAACTTCGAAATCACTGTTTTTTTCCTCGCGTCCTCGTACCCACCATGAGACGGACAGTCGGACAAATCCATTAACCAACAAGAACAAACCCATATAGAACACTGCAGGAATGCGCGCTACAGAAAGAACGGTAAAGAATTAGGACGCTCGCTGTGATTGGTTGCTGATGGCATACACGCAGCCAATATAAATCACAAATTCTATTACGTGAACACCACGTGGCTGAGTTTGCTGGAGAAATCGCAAGAAGACCGATAGTGATGACTAAAACTCCATCTTGCGGTAGAATTTCTAAACGCGAGATCACTTTAAGAACAAACAACACCAGAAAATTACAAATCTATTTATTTTGGCCAAAATTGGGGACATTTTGGAATTGTTGAATGTCCGGGAAAAAGAAGGACGTCTGGTCACCCAGGATCATGTGTCATACGAATCTGATTGAGTTTCTTTAAAAAGTGTTTGTTATATGTTCTTCATCGTTTCAAAAAGTCCTGTTCCTTCACCACGCAATGAAAGACAAAGAGTCCATGTCTGATTTTCAACGGTAAATGTTTACTTCTACGATAATTCAGTTTCAAAGTTATGAACCTGATGGTGGTCTCTTCAACAAGAGCTCGGTGTTCATAATCATGCCTGAGAGCGTTCAGACCCCTGTGGTTTGATCTTCCATCTCAGTGCGTCTACTCAATCAGACTGTTATTTGGTAGCTGTAAGCACTCTTCCCCCTTTCTCCCCACACACCCTTGATTGAGACATGCCGTGCTGTGACGTCACGACCCGCTCCGAGCCATCGTTTGGTTTGCATTTTGCTCGGTTATGGAGGTTGCATTCGACAGATTGATGCTGAGGAATATCACGGAGAGAAACTTAGTGCGTACTGAACAGACTTTTTTTACACGTATAAGGTCGGATTAGAACCATTATAATCAAAATAACCAGTTGCGTTCATAATATACTCTTTTTTTTTTGTAATGATTAGCAAAATGTTTTCCTAGGTAATATTTCAGGTGGCCTCGAGGTGGCAAGCTTTCAAGTAGGCCTACTCGTAATTATTGACCACTAGTAGTATTTACTTGACATTAACCATCACTCAACATGGACTAAGGCGTTAATCTTGTCTTGTCTGGTTTGCTGGCGAGGGGTAGGTCGGAATTGGAATCTCAGTTGGACGCATTGAGATTTATTTCCTAAACAGTTTCTCACTATCCCTCCATGCTAATGTGCGGGTTCATATTCTATCAATTTTATTATCTTAATAACTACCCCATTAATGTGTAATTAAATGTGGATAGCCCACATGAGTTGTAAGACGTGGTAAAAAAAAAAAGTGTGTGTGTAGGCCTTAGCAAGTGTTGCGGGGGATAAGGTTTGTTTCTTATACTAGCGCTCAAGTCACCGCAGTTGCATTGTTTTGTTTCTTTCTATAGTCATAGTTTTATGCGTGCTCAGTTACGAAAATATGTTTTACTCTTTCCTCTCAAATAGTTTGTTCTCTAATGCTAGCGTTAGTAGATTTATATTTAGTTCTTTTTACTTTTCTTTTTAGGTCAAAATGCGAACACTGCATTGATTCGAATAAACCGAAGCTATGAAATTGTTTCAATGGCTGGCTCATTACAATGAGATCGAAAGAAGTTATGAAACCAACATTACATTAACCTATTTCTGTCTATCTTTCTCTCGTGTGAGGTTTATATGACATTCTCTTTGTCTCTCTCTAGCCTGCTTTCATTACGGCGTGTGCCGCCGTATACTTACCAGCTATAAATTCCCATACACAGGTTGGACCGTAACCCCGTAATGAGGACCATAACGACAGAACAATGAATAAGGCACGGGGTAATATTGAGCAGTCAGAAAACCGAACTACGTATCTAGGATGGGAAATAATAACATGAGACAGGAGACGCATGTCTCATAGGACAAGCGTAAAATAGTGTGCCCGTAACATTTTTACTTTCTTTTGAGAAGATATTATAATCGTGAAAAGTGTAAACCTTTGAGAAAATGAAGGGTATTTACGTTGTATGTTCACCCCCAAACCAAAAAAGTGGGTCTTATAATTATGTTTTTACTTCAAGGGGAAATAATGATTTCATCTCAATATATAAATTTAAGTTTATTTTATAAATGAGTTATTTTTAAAATTTTGAAATTGTTTTATAGTTGCTTTAACAATTCTGTTCAAAATGGATATCTGGGGAGGGTTTTATATGGTAAATAACATTGTATGCTTGTTTTAAAAAAATACATTATTTAAAGGATTTCCTTTCTACCGATTTTTGAAAATTTGAAACTAAAATAATGGCTTTGACACTTTTGTTTGGATTGAGTAACAAAAAATATGTTTTTTTTTCGAGTAGAACTTATTAAACCCTTTGGTGAGAATAGTGTTAATATAAACAAAAAGCCCTGCGGAGTGAGGTTTTGGGGAAAATTAGATTTATTTTGATTAAAATAATTTAACTGTACTACATACCATAAAATACACATAAATGCACTCAATTTAGATTCACAAACATAATACTTAGAGAAAAAAATTTATCATTTTAAATACAATTCAAGGAGATTAATGGTGGTTTTATGGTATAGTAACAGATTTTTAACATTTTGTTCCATACTATGATAAAATATATAAAAATTTATGAACTATGGCTTCGTACCATTTATTTACTTTCTCATACAAAGTTGAGAGAAAGTATTGGAATAGTTAACACATTGCTCTTGAGATTGTCACCTCCAAATCTGAAAATTTTGTTTTTGGCATCTCATTTGTCTATGTGCATGTGCTCGTCTCTGTAAGGAAGGATATATCTATCTATGTTAGTATTTATGTCTAAATGCCTGCTTGTATATTTGTCTGAGTATCTATCTGTGCACTTCTGTAGAGCCTAAATGGTTGTACAATTTTGTTCAAATTTAGTCCTTAAGATTATTTATTTAAATGCTTTCTTTGTGCTTGATGAATATAGTCTAATAGATTTGAAGTTGTAAGTACAAAAATAAATTTCTTCAAAAACGACTTTAATGGTTTAGATTAAATTTTATTTATTTATTTATAGAGAGTAAAGTACCAAGTAATAAATATTTCGTGAGTTTTGAAAATGGGGAAGTTCTTTTTATCGTCGTTTAAACATGCAATGACAATTTTCATAATCCTTCTAAAATTAATTTTAATTGAATTTAATTTGAAAATAGAGATCTTCTTCTGAAATATAAACATTAGCTAATTTAATTATTCGTGTATGCGTTCAATCTTTCACAAATATAGTTACTAAGATTAATTCGAGATTTTAAACTATTACTGTCTTAGAGATACATTCTGCTGTTGTTTCTGGTTAAATATATTTTTATTAAATATCCCCTCCCTGCCTCTTAATCTCCTCCTTGCCCCCTCATATCTCGCCCGTAATTTAACTCCACCCACTCCACAATTCTTACGCCTGGTTTAATTGCTTACAAAATAGGAGCTTGAGCCTTATTCAAATTATCACGTAATATCATCCCCGGTTGGGTGCCTAGTCTTTTGGCTCATTTGGTTCTTTGAAGGATGCTAGTGAATTTCCTTAAACTCCATCTTCCTCATCCTGTGACCTTAAATTAGTACGTATAGGTTCTACTCTTCGAATAGTCAGAACGAGTTCTAATAAGAGTATAACTAAAACAAAATTAAATACGTAATTTTCATTTGTAAACCTAAAATAAGTTGAAATAATATATTTGATAAATTCGCCCGGACAGGGGTTCAAAAGCCTTTTCAGACACTTTTTTTTCTTCCAAATATGACTTAATTATAGTCATTTAAATTAAAAAAAAGCGTTGAAGTATAGGAATGGATATCAACTAAAAAGGCAATCAAGCTGGCTGAGGTTTGATCGATTATAGTAATTATTTCCCATGGTGGCCACTTGGAGCGCTGTAATGCGCCCTCCCACGCGACCGTTCAACTTTCACACATCGATCAATGTCGCCGACTGAACGAAAAAAAAAAAAAAAAGATGAGGTAGTTCTTCAAACCCGACTTCGATCGTGGACGCAGAATTAAGGACATATTATGTGACGGTGAAAAAATCAACAATTTCGTGATTCCTATGTAGTCTACGAATAACACCATATATATACTTTGTCAGGTTCAGTTCTCATCTTAAAGTTTTATTCAGTAGAAAAATAGCTTTTGATATTGACTCTAGTTCTTGCTTTGATTGAGCTAATACCAGTCTGACAACATTTAAGGATATGGAACACATCCTGGCTACGAACGCTATATAAAACATTCAAGTAATAAATGCATTAATCTTAATTTAACGCTGATGTTATACTGCTTGGTTTAGCTATTGCTTAAAACTTGATCTTATTGGTTACTTAATCAAATCATACATTAATTTATGTGTTTGATGAAACATAGTTCGGACTGAAAACACGACACCTGCAATTATGGGAATGTGAGCAAAGGTACGAACTTGGTCTGATTGAATTTAACCGATGACGGGAAGGTTGGAGCTTGAATCCCGATATGGTGTACTGATTATTTTTTTTTAATAAAAGGTTCTATACCCTTCCTCCCACGATAGTGCCGGTACATTGCCTTTAAATTATAAATTCTAGCCTCCTCAAATGTTTGTGTAAATAAGCTGATAGTCCGAACGGGTTGTAAGACGTGGTGCACGCACACACATACACACACACACACACACACACACACACACACACACACACACAAGGTTATATTGCAATATAAAATAGGGACGTAACGCTCCAAGTCGTTACTATGACAATTCATTACAGTTAGTTCTCGACTTACGCGATTAATTTACTTACTATGAAGGTTTCCGCTCAAGTTGAAAAACCACCCAAATCGAACGGTGCTTAAATACGATATATTTTTGACATATATGTTTGTTACAAAGGACAATTAAAGTTAAACATTAACGCCAAATATTATTACTAAAGGGGCGTTTAATAGATGGTGTTGTTAATCTTAAGTCGAAGTACCGCAACCGCCTATATACAAATCCGCGTAACTCGAATCTGCGCAATTTGAGGACTTACTGTACATAGTACATACATTATATGAAATAAGACAAATATCACTTTATTTAAGATAATACATTTCCATATATTCTACAGATTCTAAAACAAAGTGGTCTGTACGTAATTCATTATTTTTCCAAAATAGTTCTCACGCGCAATTGATAGAACTCTGCCGATTTATCTGAACAATAACTTAGGTAGTTGTTTGTTTTAAACATCAAGACTGTACTGGAGTAGACTGGCCTGTACTTCACCTTCACCGTCTGTGTCTACAAGCGTGTGAGATACTGCCCAGATCGCAACCAATTCGGCCCCGCCCACTCTCGGCGGTTATCCGACATCCACCTGCAGGTGAGAGGTTTAACAAGTTACGTCGAGCCATTGTTCAATGTGACGCCGGTGTCGGTCTTGTTCAATATGCATCGTGTTCTGGCTTAATGGAAAGGAATCCTCCCAAGGGTTTAGACGTTTATTTTCAAATTTAAACACGATTGTGAGCAAAATACAAATATACGACGTTTGTCCTAAACCAAAAGCAATATAGTGAGCAAATTATAATTATAAATAGAGAATATATATTTTAAATGTATCTATATAGGTTTTAAGTATATATATATATATACATAGTGATCTCGTCGCAAATGTAATATTATTTTATCTTCCCCACCCGTCTTACTAAATTTTGATTTCACTAGTAAAGCAGGAATAAGGAAGGTAGCATTCAAAGGAGATTCACTCACATTTGTGTGGAGGGATGCTTATGAACACCAATCTCCTCGTTACTATCAAACCAGATAAGATTTAGCCTAACATTTAGTCTGCGTGCTCACCGATAAGGGTGAGTGATATCTAGTTGGATTGTAGAGCAAAAATTTACGGCATTTTACCATCAATTTATTTTTAATTTTAAGATTTAAAGTTTTAGATCAGAATGTTTTTTCCGAAGACTTGTTTGGTTTTTTAATGACGGGTTTTTCCTTGTGCCTGTCGATCTATCTTGTTACTGTCTTAAGGGCTAAGGGTCCAGTACTCAAGGGTCACTTGGTCGTACCTTTGTAGGCATATAATTTTTTTTTTTTTTACTTTGTCAAAGATATCACGCACTTGTTTTACATTTGATACATTACTTCAGAATCTTCAAACTTTATAATGAGATGAAGTTGAGCAATTTAAGGGCTTAGGTTCTTAAAACGGTTTCACTGGTCTCAATTTCAATATTTTTTAAAAAAGGAGAATACATAAAACTGTACCATGTTGTGACACCGGGTTCGATTAATGCTTTTGTTTATGTTACGTTTATTTTTTCTCACAGCGTCTTACTACCTGTTCAAGCTATCCACACATTTATACACACATAGGGTGAAGGTGAGAAAGGTAGAATTGAGAGGAAATGTATGTGCACGCATCTTCTTAGAGGGATAGTTGGAAACCATTCGGGAAAAAACACCTTCATTACAGCAGATTTAACTAGACTTACGTACCTCGACTTCCCACTAATCGGCAATCTAGTCTTCTGTGAAAGTGATGCCTTAGTTTTGTGTTACTATACTATAGTGAATGGACGTCGATTATATTTACTGGATATTTTTAAGCATCTTCTTTTTTCTTAATCAATTTAATAACATTTCAAGTTGATAAACCTTGAAATAATCAACATGTGTGATTCATCAATGTTTATTAGTCCGAAATTGTCGTGCATTTGAAGTTCTGAATCATATAACTATAAATTACTGTTGTTAGTAGACCCCAATTTTCTTAAGAATAAACATATTCTATGTAACATCTAAAATATCTACTAGATCTTTCTTTATCTATTCATACGTCAATCAAAGCGAGTCGCAGCTGTCTTTTTTAATAGATAGGCCTATGATCAATACAGTACCTATACAATAATGCTAATGAATGATACATGATCAATGTTTATAATGAGATAAAATCTATTTTTTTTGTCAGAAAAATATATTAATTATAAAATTTCACTTATAATTAATTTACTTACTGCAATTAAAGTACTCTAAAATGTCATATAACTCGCTTTATTCTCTTATGAATAAAACTAAAACAATTAAAATACTCTAATTTACCATATAGTAACAAATTACATAAGATAGAGGGGGGGGGGGGGACTTGGCCGGAGGGGTTGGGGGAAAAGAAGATCGAAAATCATGAAACAAAACCTTCTTAATTTAGGGACGACCCCTAAGGTTTTAATGGGCACTTTCTGAAAATATGATTTTATCAATGCATGTTTTACAAATGGACCCTAATTTAAAGTATATATTGTAACCAAGATCCCCTGCACCTATAACAGGCTTCTCTGACCACTAAGCCATCTAAACGGGCTTTCAGATAATTTCAAGATGTGCTTTATGTCTGTTGTAACTTACAGTGAGAATGACTTTTACAATTCAAGTGTTAACAATAAACTAACTATAATATTTGCCACCACTTAAATGAGCATATTTAGTTTCATCTTAACGTTTCAATAGGCTGTTGGAACACCGCATTTTACTTAAGAGCGATTGTATCTTAACTATATCCATTAGAGCTTGATGTTCTCTGCCCTTTTAGGGAGAGATAATTCTCGTAAAACACGGGTTGTTCAAATTATACCAGCGGTGCTGAGTTCTTGCGCGGTCCTACCAGCTCTGATTAGACTTGTTGCACATAAATCAATACGTATCCTCCCAAATATTCGCTGGACTAATCAAGAAAGTCTTACGTCCACGACAGTCTTCCACAGTATCGGGCATAGTCAAAGTTCTATGTTGGGACTCACTTATGCAAATACGGTGCCTGTAACATCGCGTTTAACCAGGATCATCTTAATGAAGATTTGTTGAGTTGACTTTTTAACATCACAAACACAAGTATTTATCTCATTACTCATACTCTCAAAAGTCCGATACTTTTTAGATCAGCCTGGAATGTAATGACAACCTTTCTGTTAATTTAAAAAATTTGTCATATAATGCTGCTATGCTCATCATGACAGATATTCAGGAACTGTTGATATCACCATATGAAGAAAATTAAACTTTATGTTTGTATCAAAGCAATATTTTATTTATTTTATCCAACAAATATTTTGCTATTAAAACTGAAAAAAAACACTGACGCTTTCTCGCCTTCCCTACGGCCCCACCTTAAGAGGACTTTTGAGAGCTCTTATTCTTACTTGAAGGGGTAAGTTTCGACGCTGACTGACTCCATCGTGGATATTTTATTTAAAAAAAGAAGTTATCGAACATTTTTCCAAATAACTTATGATGCAATTTCTTAAATTTTCTCTTTTAATTTTGTCCCCTTTTGTTAGTAAATCCCTTATATCCATTACTTGGCACGAAAACATATGAATTAAAGCAATGATTAATTTTCGATCAAATTATTTATTTTATAATCTTGCTTTTTCAATTTGTTTTAAAAAGTGTTATAAATAGCCGAGCAATACCAAGTCTGTGTTGATCCACTTTCAAAATATCTTAAAATGGTTTGTACTACTAATGAATCCTAACACATAAATCAACATCTTTGTAACATATTTCAAGGAGTGTATACATCTGTTACGGCCACGGGGTTCATTTTAATAACTGCTGCAGTAGGAACATTAATGTTACAACAGTTGGATAACTCAAACGGTTGAATTCGTGTTTCTTGTGCCATCTCGTGGAAGGATGAAAAGCCTCAACTACAGATTTAATTACAATAAATTAACGTTACATAATTGAAAGTCATATCAATTTTCATAGACAGCTATCAGAAGACTAGGGGGCAATTTTAATTATTTCTTGAAGTAAATTTGTTATTTAAAATATGGAGCTACATAAATGTAAAATACCATAGAAATCAAACACAACTGTTAAATAAAATATGACGAAATGAATTTTTTTAGAAAATATTTGTTCTCTGTAATATCTTATTTAAAAAAACTCGAATGATAATATTTCATTTAATAAACAATAATTTAATAAACAATATTACATTATAGGATATTGTGTGTTAGCAGTTTTAAAAATTCGTCTCAAATTAATTTTTAAACAAATTGCGTATGTAAATGAACCTCATCTGCTGGAATGTGCTCTTCAAAGATTAAGTGTTTTAGTCATGGGTAGTTAATACGTAGTCGTCAATGTTAAGACGAGTTGGCTGAAGAGTTCCTGTCGGTTTTAAGTATGATGGTAACGTAGATAATGTTTTTAGTTGCATTAATTTTGATGGTTTGTTTTTGGACTAATGATGATGATAATGATGATGATTCTGGTGGCAATCAAAGCTGAGAAGTGGTCCTTCCGGTAACATTGTGAACATTGAATATATTATAAAACTGTATAATGTTTTGTTAGTGTGCACTTACGTAAGCCTAAATTAGTTTACACTATTTTCATTTAATACGAGTATATTATAGATAGCTCGGATCCAATTTTTCTCCATTCAGAATATTCATTTAACCTTTGAGTGAGTCGTGAATCTTAGGAAACATGATAATCATTATAGATAAATCCATCCCTATTTATATTTTTTTCTTTAACTCCGAATTTGGTCAATTAATGTTATGGTGTCGGGTTATTAGGTCTATTCTTTTTACCCGCCTTGGTAGTGTAGTTAGCTAACGCGCTAATTTCTTGTTGAGCTAGACTGCCGAGGACGGGGGGATCGAGGTTCGAATCTCGCTCGGTGAACTGGGGTGGTTTTTACTAAATGGTTTTCCACTCTGCCTCCACGCAAATACGGGCACTTCCTCTATATTCATCCTTCCCAATTCCTAACTCATAAGTGTAATTAGTACCTAAGCGTATAACCTGAATGGGTAGTAAGATGCGGTGCTAAATAGTAGTCTATTCCTTTTTTTAGTGTTTTTGAGTTATACGCCTATGTACTAATTACGCTAATGTGCTAAGAACGAGTAGGTTGAATTTAGATCAAGTATACCCACATTTGCGTGGAGGGAGCGTGTAAAACCAGTTAAAAACTTAGTAGACCCAACTGGTACTAAGGAGTGGGTACACTCAGTGAAATAAAAGATGGGGACACACGCGTGCAACATGGGGTGGGGACACTCACAGTGCAACGAGAGGTGGGGACACTCACAGTGCAATGAGAGGTGGGGATACTCACATAGTAACAAGACCTGGGAACACTCGCAGTACAATGAGAGGTGGGGACATTTACAGTACAATGAGAGGTGGGGACACACACAGAGTAACAAGGCCTGGGGACACTCACAGTTCAATGGGAGGAGGTGACACTCACAGAATAACAAGGCCTGGGGACACTCGCAGTGCAATGAGAGGCGGGGAAATTCACAGTACAATGAGAGGTAGGGACACACACACAGTGCAATGAGAGGTAGGGACACACACACACAGACACAGTACAATGAGAGGTGGGGACACTCACAGTACAATGAGAGGTAGGGACACACACACACAGACACAGTACAATGAGAGGTGGGGACACACACACAGTACAATGAGAGGTGGGGACACACACACAGTACAATGAGAGGTGGGGACACACACACAGTACAATGAGAGGTGGGGACACACACACACACACACACAGTACAATGAGAGGTGGGGACACTCACAGTACAATGAGAGGTGGGGACACACAAGTGTGCTACAATGGGTGGGGTCAACAAGAAGCGTGGACTCACACGCGTGCAACAAAGGAGAGGGGGGATTATTCACTCTCAACTTATCTTTTCTGTAGCTCACCCACTTTCTGAGTTATGGGAGTTGTGTTCGAACAAATGGATATGTCACGACTCAGATACGACCCAGGCTCCCAGTGTTGAAGGCTGGCACGCCCTGCTAACTCAAAGGGGATGGATCCACACGTTTCTTATCCACTCGTCTCCACTTTTAGTTGATATTCTAATCCATCCACGGCTCGTTTAAACTTCATAATTTGCAGCATTTTGTAATACTGTATTTATATTAATTTTTCAGTATACTGTAATTTTGTTCGTAATTTGGTACAATTTTAAGAGATTTGTTATACTTAATAAATATGATATATTTTCCAGCGAAACTTAAAGTAAATACGTGAATTTTTTTAAAACTTTCTAAAAAAACTAGTTTATAAATCATTCGATTTATTCGATTTTGGCAACAAAAAAAATGGAAACAACTTAATGGATCTCTTTTTCTTTTTAACGATTTGTCTTAGTTTCTTCTAGTTTTCAAACATTCCTACTAAACTTTTTTTTTTAAATAGGTTATTTCAATTTTTCATTGAAAAGAAACTAAAATAATACTTTCTCAAAGAGGTGGCGAAAACCTATAGGCCTAAGTGTTTATGATTGACTATAACTATAGGGAGGTTTCATTTATTTACATTAAAAAGCCTGGTAAATTTGGGCACAATGTTTAATGGATGGCAAATATGTTCGTATATAAGTACATATAAACTTAAATTTATTAAACAATACTTAGAACCACGTCTTACTACCCGTTCGTGTTATACGCTTAAGTACTAATTACGCTAATGGGTTAGGAATTGGGAAGGTAGAATATAGAGGAAGTGAACTCGCATTTGCGTGGAGGGAGGGTGGAAAAACATTTAGGGGAAACCACCCCCAGTCCACCTGAGTGATATTCGATCCTTGATCTCCCCGTCCTAGCCAGTCTAGCCCAACATGAAACTAGCGCGTTAGCTAACTACGCCACCGAGGCGGATCTAAAGGTATTAAAAAATCGTACCTTAGAATTTAAGTTTGACTTATGTAGCAGCAGTTAAATCGAGATTTAAAAAAAAATTACGTTCAACCTTTTTCGATTTTTGCGTCTTTTTACACTGTGGGCTAAAAATATAGATCGTCTAGCAAGAGACACTATCGTTTACCTTGACGTCCCAAATAGGTGTCAATATGTGTGTTTGTTGAAGTCATCAAATTTATCACCAATGAAAATCAGTATTACGACAGCAATAAAAATATGCTGACAGGTTAAATAGCGTCTTTCTTTATACTACTAGTTTTGTTTTACAATAAATTTTATTCACTCTTCTTTCGAATAAAACACTCATTTCCTAGGATTTTTCAGAAATAAATTTGCAAAATAAAAAAATATTCCCGTTCAACCATATATTGTTTTAAGTATTACGTGATAATAGTTAAAGCTCACATAACTTTTTTTTTTTAGGCATTTCGATAGCTAGAAGTATCTTAATGACATTTAAATGCCGGCTTAGTTGTCGTTTTGTTCAGGCCATAGCTCTGGCTTATACAAAAGGCTGTTGAACATCAAAGGGGAGCTCAACAAAATGACGGTCCTGTCAACCTTGACACGTTATAGCCGTAGATACACCTGTTTAAGGTTAAATACATTTTGCAGGATTTCGTCAGTTATAATAAGGTCGCTTCGGTGTATTTTCGATGTTTTTTTTTCTTTTTTTCGTCAATATTTTGATGATTTTCAGCTAAGGTTTTAATTTTTAAAGCAAATTGAATTAATATAAAACACATACTTGTTTTTCTATTTAAATCAATGATCGAAATACACCACACATAAACCAACAATTTAAGATGAATCATAAATGGCGGAGAGACATCATCAACTTGATGTTAATTGGAGTTAGATTAATTATTCTGTCTGCTATTATGATCCCGTAAACAGAAAATGATTGCTCCATATCAACATTATTAATCTCTAAGGCTTTCACAGACCCTTCAATAAACTTTCGGTAATTTACTTTCATAAAAAAAAGATAGTAACAATAACGTCTACATATTCACCTCCTGCATTCTCTTGAGAAACTAGGTCCCTGAACAACTTGTGTTTAATAGTTCGTTAACAATTATTTCAACAAAAGTTTTTTTTTAATATATCACAAATTTGACTTTTTTCTAAATGGGCTATCATAAATCATTATATTTTCAAATTTTCTGTGATAATTTCTCAATTCTTGATATCTTTTTTTCTTCTAAAATTATAAATATTTCGTAAAATAATTCACAATCTCGCGCATCTTGAAAAACAAGTGACTTTATTTATAGGTATAAACATACGTTTTTTAAACATAAATAACTAAGACTTCCTCTAAATTTGGGAATATGTTTGATTAAAAGGTTTTTTGTTACTCTTTCTGTTTCTTTGCGTCCTAAAAATTAACCCAGTTAGTCGTTAATTAGCTAAATTTTTATAGTAAAAACAGGCTACAAAGAAATAATTCTTTAGTTAATACACGTCTTCTTGACACAAATTTCCTGTACACAGTTTTTCTTATACGATAAAGATGGCCGAGTTGTATTAAAGGATAGCCTATAATTTCTACGTTCTTCAAAAGCTATGATCACGACTTACAAAAGGTAGAATATTGGCACTTGTATTGTCTTCTTATCATGAATTGGACTCGTTACAAAACGGGTTACAGCGTTCGCCTCATTTTAATTATCGTGAAGGGTTCCAGGCGTGACTCGAACTCAATTTAAAGAATTAAAGGCTTGAATGGTCTTTGTTGGGACATGACAACGTACAACCACGGTTGAAGTTGGCAGTGCACAGTGGAAACTTTACAATTAATTGTGGGGGAGGTGGGTTACTAGACGTGTGTATTGTCTTGGAAATAAATATAAAACTGACATAGTTAGCATTGTTGCATCGTAGGTGGGATGTTATAACGCAGGCATGTCTAACTTGCGGGCCGTGGGCCGCCTTTGGCCTGATCCATCATTCTGTGTGGACCCTTTTGATGAACAGACTTAATCTTATTATAAACGTGTAAAAATAACACAATTTGGGATTATGAGATTTGAAAATGCGTCATGATTTGGGGAAATCTATCAAATGAGATTGGTCTACCTCAGTTTTTACGCTTTACTCAACAAATTGTTAAATTTTCTCACAAAAATTTGCGATATTTTACAGCACATCAGTGTGTGAACAGTGAAAAGGAACAATTACTCGAGATATCACATATTACAAATATGCATTTGTCATCAATTATTATTAGAGTGATTTCAACACAAGATTTATAAGAATCTAATTTATGCTTTTTAGTGAGGAATTCTCAGATTCTTTAGAATATGATATCTAGATGGAGAATTCCTGTTAGGAATATATAGTACATATATACATATATAATTTTTGATGTGAGGGACTGTTTGATTTTACGGTTTAGAATTGAGGTTGGTATAATTTAGAGGAACTTTATCAGAATTTTTGTGGAAGGAAAGTAGAAAACTCCTAAGAAAAACACCTCGGCTGGGCTTTGAACTTAGACTTCCTTGTCAACGTAAAATCAAAGTAGATGAGCTTGAAACCTTAATTCGCATGCCCAATGATTCTGGTAGCTACACGCTTGTTCATTATTAAAATAAAAACTGGAGATCCCAAAACTTACAAAAGCTACTTTCTTTAAACTGAATAATTTAACATGTTTAAAAAAAATAGGCCTACGTATGTCAAATTTTGGGTAAATTATAATATAAAGTAATATTTGGCCAAGGTGCCATCAACTTCGGTGATCTTGGGGAAAAGAGTCAGGACCCGATGTTTTTGGGTTCAAATCCAACCAAGGTAGATGCACTTTTCTTGAGCTACAAGAATTCATGGCACAACTTCCTTCGGAGGTAAATCATAGCCGTCGGTCCTATAACAATTATGGCATGTAAGAGATCCTTGGAAGGTATGTGAAAATACCTTTACCGGAAAAATTGGTAGGCTTTTTCGTTCTCGCTCATAGACATTCTCGTGTGCTGATTATAATCAGTCTGTACAGAAAATGCACGTTAAATACTTCGAATACATGTAAATACATCAATATATTATTTTAGAGTTTTTCACAAGGATCTAAAACCTGAAAAGAAAAAGTTGAGAGTTTTTACCTTTGAGTAAGATGAACAAATAATTTTATATTAAATCATGTATTATCGTTTGAGAAATTACGTTTGATGGTCTGATACTGTTGTCCTTGAGTGTACAATACATAAACATGTTGGAAGTGTGTCTGATGATGTTATGTTGTCTTCGAGTGTACATAAACATGTTGGAATAGTGTCTGATGATGCTATGTTGTCCTCGAGTGTACATAAACATGTTGTAATAGTGTCTGATGATGCTATGTTGTCCTTGAGTGTACAAGACATAAACATGTTGGAAGTGTGTATGATGATGTTATGTTGTCTTCAAGTGTACATAAACATGATGGAAGTGTGTATGATGATGTTATGTTGTCCTCGAGTGTACATAAACATGTTGTAATAGTGTCTGATGATGCTATGTTGTCCTTGAGTGTACAAGACATAAACATGTTGGAAGTGTGTATGATGATGTTATGTTGTCTTCAAGTGTACATAAACATGATGGAAGTGTGTATGATGATGTTATGTTGTCCTCGAGTGCACATAAACATGTTGAAAGTGTGTCTGATGATGCTATGTTGTCCTCGAGTGTACATAAACATGTTGGAAGTGTTTTTGATGATGCTATGTTGTCCTTGAGTGTACAATACATAAACATGCTGGAAGTGTGTCTGATGATGATGCTATGTTTTCCTCGAGTGTACATAAACATGTTGGAAGTGTGTCTGATGATGCTATGTTGTTCTCGAGTGTACATAAACATGTTGGAAGTGTTTTTGATGATGCTATGTTGTCCTCGAGTGAACATAAACATGTTGGAGCCTGGAAGTGCACCTGCTGAGGCTTTGTGTTCGTCCTCGAGTGGATATAAACATGTAAGAGTGCATCGTGTGTAACGCCAACAAGGAATGATGTGTGTTTCTCGCGTGGTTTCACAGGACTGGTCTACTCATGATTGTTCTCGAGTTCCCAGAAGCAGCCACTGATCTCTATCTGCAGGCCTACATACCTACACTAGGGCCAACGACACGGATAATCAGGCGCACTAATATTATAACAATCGGGGACTCTAATCCGTGGGCGCGAGTAATTTTGGGGCCTACTATGGTCAAACTTGCACCGGTGACTGCACGGTCTAGGGCGTTACTCACACAATAGACTGATCTTGCGGTCACGGGGAGATCAACATCACATTACTGTAAATACGAGGATTGCCTGAATGGTTTTTAACTACCAGTTCGAGATATCCTAATATTTAGATACTAATGGTGTAATGATGAGGAAGGTAGAATATATATAAATAAATAAATATATATACAAGAGTATCCGAATTTGAATGAAAAGAGAATGAAAAACCACTTTGTTCAAACCACCTTACTACACCGTCAACGGATGACTAGACCAAGTGAAATTAACGCCTCAGTCCGCGTGCCCACCGATACGGGTTTTCTCCCTTGAATCGAATGTAATGTTACCTTAACGTCCTTACTGCGTTTTATTCCCAATACAATACATAAATGACTCACATCAGTTGGCACGTAGACTAAATATTAAGTTCGTCTAGTCTTGTTATCTGATGATGATGAGGTCGAGGTTCTAATCTGTATCAGGTCCCGCTCACCCCAAATTGGTTTCCCACTCTCCTTCCACGCAAATGGGGATACATTTCTTATAAATGTTACCCGCCTCATCCCTACCCCATTATTTTAATCAAAACCGAATAGCCCGCGGTCTAATAGTTAAACGTGGATGAAAACAATTAATTTAATACATCTTTATGTCATAAAAACACGTTCTAATGGAGCTTTGCCGGTTTTTATGGTTGTAAAAACTTTTGTTTCTTACTGAAAAAGTCTTTGTTATTGTTCTACATATTTTACAACCTTTAGATTTGTATTCGGTAAACCTCCCTCCTCCACCAGTAGTATCCGCCAAACCACTTGCTAATTCTTATATTTGTTTTAACGGTGTTAGATGTCAAGTTCGCAGAATACTGAACTAACGAGGTTTGAATCTCGACAATTTTCCAAATGTGATTTATCACTGTGGTTTCCTCACTCCCTTTACACATTATTGCGGGTGCATTTCTTCTGAATTATTCTTCCAATCCTCAGCCCTTGGATTAAATCGTTAATATTCTTAAGCATTCAACCTTCTAATCACAAAAAAATACTAAAAATATAATCAAATACCAACATTGTAGGCTCTCTACCTTCAGTTTTTGTTGTGTTGGCAACTAATATGTCATGGAAATTTATTGGTTGGCTTATCCATTTTTTACTTGGAGTATTTTGCATGCATTTTCTAAACACAGATTGTAACAACACACATGACTTACAAACTAGCTTATTACTAGAACATAAACAACACGCAGTTTCCAAGACCGACCATTCATTGATACATGTTCGGCTATTTCTACACTCAAACCTGGAAATCTTAACCCATTTTATTTATGCTCCACGTCTTACCACCCATTAGGGCATCTGTTAATATACCTAACACTAATTGAAGAGGGATGGTAAAGGTAGAATTAATAGAGAATGTATCCGCATCCGTATGCAAAACCAAATAGGAAAAACCACCCTCAGTACACTCGACTATAGTTCGAACCCCGCCCTTCCCATTATAATCAATCCAATCTATTGCGTAATTGATGCCTTAGGTCTTAAGTCTATTAGATAGACTCGCTACCTACTGAGTTAAGGTATACTCCATTCACGGTATGAATTACTCTCTGAAAGGTCTTTTTTCCTACCAAAATCCTACTATATAATAGCTTTCTGATAGGGAAAAAGGCCTTTCAGAAATCAATTCTTACGTTGAACAGACTTTAGTTGGGAGTGTTGAGGACGAGAGAAAAGGTAAGCGTTTTTGCAGTTTTTATAGTAAAACTTGTTTTTTTTTTTGGCCAAAATAAATAAAAAATATTTCTTCAGTAGAAACATAAGAATTTAATTTTCTTCAAATGGGGATATCAACAGTTATTTGATATCCGTCATGAGCACAGCGACATTAGATGACAAACTTTTTAAATTAATTGAAAAACTGGTCACTAAATTCCAGGATATCCTTGACAGATATTCAAGAACTGGCAAAGTTACCGCGTAAAGAAAATAAAAACTCCATATTTTTACTGGAGAATTATTTGATTTCTTCTGACTAATTTTCTTATTTGAAAATACTGCCTCTATAACTCGCGTTCCCTTCACATCTCACCTTAGTCAAAATACATTTATAAAAACATTTAATGTAAGAAAATGTTTTTTTATAGGCTACAAAAATTTACTTGCGAAATTTCCAATAAAAAAAATCAAGCTGGTTTTACGTCAGTCATTCCTTAGCTTCAATTTATTACGCAGTGCCAATTTCTTCTCGTTTCTCTGGTATGCGTTCGTCGACTAGAATTGAGGTCAGCGCACAACACACAGCCTCCTAACCTAATCGAATGAAATCACGTCCCTCGAAAATTACTTAAGGAATTAAAACAACTTCACAAAACGATGTGCCCAAATCATTGCAATTTAAAAAACACAAGACCGCAGCGATAACTTACTACAATGAAATACGTGACGTGCGAGGGAGGTTTCCCATTTAATTTGAAATTTCGCGCCCACCAATTATGTTACATGCACAGTTCACACGACTTGACATAGATGGCGGGTCAAGGCGCCATTTACATTACCGACACCAGCTTTCTCCTATAAAATACCGGTGAAGGCTTGGAACAGGAAAGTCACAGTTTGACATATTTTATATTATTATTATTATTCATCCACACCAGTGGTAGCACTAAAGCGTCACTCCACCAGGGAGGTTGATGTTGGAATCTTGGTCGGGTGATTTTAAGGTAGTTTTTCATATGTGAATTATCAATGTGGTTTTCCTATTCCCTCTCACTGCTAATGTGGGTACATTTCCTTTTAACTACCTTAGTAATTACAACGTCCTAAATTAAACTGTTAAAAGTCATGGCGTGTTTTTAGTCCGTGTCTTACAACCCGACCGGGCTACACACGTGTAATGGTGCTAAATGTAACAACTAAAACTTTATTTTTGGGTCTTCGTGGGTTTTTTTTCAAGCACCGCATCATAGTACCCTATGTACTGAATTAATTACGGCAGTATGTTAAGGATGGGGGAGGTTAAATTTAGAGGAAGTGTACCTGCATTTTCTTGAAGGGAGAGTGGGAAACCACCCCAGTACACCCGACCGGGATTTGAACCTTAATCTCCCCGTCATCGGCAGTATAGTCTATTGCGAGAGTGACGCCTTAGACCAAGTGAACACTGCGTGCCCACCGGTGCTGATATCTACCTGTCCATTAATTTAATGCGTGAAATAGTGTAAATTCCTCTCTATTGAATCGGCTTGTTGGCATTCTTGTTCACACTCGTTTGTTAGCTCATGATTGTGTGTATAGTTACATTTTCATAGGAAGGGCCTTTTCTGACTGCTAGAAAAGTTCCAAGATCTAATCCCACGTATTCATACGTCAAGTCATGTGATCTGCAGCTGCCACTTTTAATATTACCCTCTTTGGTGGCCGCATGGTCCAAGACGCTACTCCCGCAACAGGCTAGACTGCCGAAGACGGGGAGATCGGGGTTCGATCCCAATCGGGCGTATTGAGGGTGGCTTTACCTAAATGTTTTTTTAATCTCCCTCCACGCAAATATGGGTACACTTCCTCTAAACTAAACCTTACAAATCACTAACACGTCAGTGTAATTAGTACATAAGCGTATAAGCCGAACGAATAGTAAGTAAGATGCTGTGCTAAAAATTTTTTTTTATACATATCATCAATACCTATAAATTAACACTAAACTAATATGAAAATATTGTCAATTTTGGCCACAAAATATATATCTTCTAAAAGGCCCTTCCTCTAAAAAAAGAACTATAAAGGCTCGACGATCTTTACTCTATCCATCAGGCCCCTGGCGTTCCTTACATCGAGCGGCCGGGCCACATCATTCCTTGTTGAAGATAACGAGACTCATCTATATAAGAACCACCCTACCTTATTTTACCTTCAAGCAACGCAAACACTATTTGTTCCCATAATGGAATAAAACATTGTTTACCATATTAAGCAACGTCATTCCTCCCCCCGTACGTGTGTGAGAGTAGTAGGAATTATTTGTAACCATATCTAATGATGTAAATTGAACGGCCGTGGTTGTAGAGCGAGGTGTAGTGTTTTGTTCGGATACGCCTTCCTGGTTAGTGCTAGTTATGAAATAATCCCGAGTATTGTGAGGTTGACCGTTATTAATGGGCTGTGCTATTAGCGCGCTGGTGATTGGACAGCCGGGGATTGTCTTGATTGTTACGGCTTCCAGTTAAATTGATTGGTGCATGCCTCGCCCTTACGTTCATGGCCTAGAGTTAAAGAATGTTTTGTTTTATCAGTCGAGGGTGTTAATCAAAAAGGTCGGACTTTCTTTATAGTATTTCAAAATATGCAACATTCGCTTATACCAAAATAAGCAAAATCACTTGTTTGGCTTTCCTAGTCGTTCGTGACGTGGTTCTTGTACAAAGTCTCTGGATAATTTTCTTTGTCATAGAAGGTAATACATTCCTAACTTTCTTTTTTTCCTAAGCGTACGTTACCAGGTTTTGTCGGCTATACCTTCATGTTTTGATACTGGCAGTAGCGAATGTGTAGCTTAACCGTCTCCTGATGATGGGGCACTATGTAGATGAGGTTACTTCACTCCGGTGAGATGATTAAAATGATTATGATGATTATGTGGTGCTAGTAGAAGCATTAAACCTAAGTTAAGGCTAATTAACCAGATCATGACAACCTTAGCAACGATGGTTCGTCGATGTTAATGGTAGCATCTTCTTCTCTGCTCAGCCCACCACCTTTCGACATAACTGAAAGCGAGAAGATTTGGCAACAGTGGGAAATCTGCAGTTCCTTCAAGAGTTTTTTTTAGCAGAGCCTATTACTACTCGTTTGGGTTATTCGCTTATGTACTAACTACGCTAATGGTGTTAGGGGTTAGGAAGGTTATATTAAGTGAAGTGCACCCGCATTTGCATGGAGGAAGAGTGGGAAAACCATTTTAAAAAAACACCCTCAATACACCCGATCTGGATTCGAACAAGGTAACTGTCAAGGTTCCTGTCAATGGCAGTCTAGTCTAACACGTGGGTGACGTCTTAGACCATGCGGCCACCGAAGCAGGTCTCTCAGAGTTGATATTCGGTGTAATGATCTTAGTCTTTAGCAACCTCACCCCCTTTTTTACCAGTCTTTCGTAACCTAGATCACCTTACAACTCATCTTAACTGATGTCATTGATACTTAAAAGTGGTGGTTAGAATTTCGGCCGGGTGTACCGAGCTTGATTTTTCATACATAGTTTCCCATTATACCACCACGCAAGGATACATTTCCTCTAAATTATAACTACCTCATCCCTATCCCGTTAGTGTAAATATGCGGATATTGTGGACAGGCATTAAGTCTCGGTTCGTGTAAAAAAAACCCATCAACTTCAAGAATGAGTAGGCCTATACAGCTTTGTTTTATTTGGTTTCGCCATCTTGTTTTCCCGCCACGTGTGTCTGTATGCAAGAAATAGTTGCAAGGGAACTCTCCACATAGAAAGCATGTGTTATACGATGTCTTGACGGATAGATGCGGCATTTTCGTGATTTAAGGAGGGGATGCAGGGAAAGCGAGAAAAGGTAGTATTTTTTCATCTGATTTTGCACCACGGGAATACAACATTTTTACTCCCTCTATTTATCCCCTCCTATTTCTTCCCTTCTCCCCATGTTTCGAAACAAAGTTAGTTGGCCATCGTCTAAAACTCAATGTAACAATTATTACGTTGACCGTAGAAAATACCTCCATGAATGTCAAATTTGGAATTTCTTGCACTTACCAAAATATTCTCAATTGAAGTTCACTACTGGTGACATAACTGCTTTTCAAAGAGAGAAGTTCTTGTTGCCTTGTGGGTCAATATACTGGACACAAATTTGTCAAAGGTTACGCAGTTCCAGTTAAATCGTGGTCCAATTAAAATACAGCACAATTAAACCTCTTTCAGGACTGTCACTAACATGATGATGGAATGTCAATTCGATAGCAAATTAATGTTACAGTTAAGAAATAGTTTACCTTGTTTTGACAAATTATATTTTGAAATCATTTATTTAATATCTTAGTAATGGTATAGTATATAGTATGGTATAGTTTCAATCAAATAAATTTACGATATATGAATTGTATATTTAATTTTAAGAAACATTTAGATTATGATCAAGCTTTAACCTGTCAAGTTGATGTAGTGAGTGCTTAAAAAAAACCCTGTATAAACTCTGTTTCAATAAAACATATACAATCAATTTTCATATGAAGGGCCTTTTAGAAATTACAAACTGTCATATTATTAGTGCTATATTTAATAGGCAATGATAATACTATCAAAAGTGACAGCTGCGAATAACTTACCTGATGTAGGAATACGTAAAAGTGGATCCAGTAACTTTTCTAGCTGCCAGATAATTAATTAATTCCCTTTCTACGAAAATTGGACTGTGGTATAGCCCATCAGAAATGGCAGTCTAGTCTATTGCAAGAGTAGCACCTTAGCCCATGCGGCCACCAAAGTGGGTAAGTGATAGCTAAGCCGTCCCTATGAACAGTCGTGTTACATATAACGAATTAAGAGCTACGACGCGTCTGTAAATTACAAAAGGGTCTTGATTTAATTGCAACTTTAGTGCCCAACGGTAAATAATTTACGAACTAACTCTTGAGGAATATATTCATAGCTTACAATCATTATTACCTTGTTCGATAGCGGTTTATGATCGACAAGTGGTGAGGCACTTTCTATTTATCTCTCTGATACAGTTGATTAAATAGATCTCTAATGAACCAGGTCCGTAGTTCGATGCTAGGTCGCTCGACGCAACGTGAGACAGACTCGAAGTCGGGCATGCGTTCTTGTCCGATACATTTTTATGACTTAATCACCCGACGACAGCAGCGTTTTAAGTAAACCTAGAGGGTGAGTGACAACATCCTCAACGTTAGAACATCGTGTGCGTGGGTAGGGGACAGAATGATTGCTTCCATATTCTTATATACATAATTTTATAAACGTTAGGGCTATATAAAAATGGGAGCTCGACATCTTAGATCAGTCTGTAGCATGTCTGCTCACTAAGATAAGTGTTTTCTGGCATGGTCGAAAAAATATTGCTGATGAGATGTGGGTTTCGCTTTTCACAACTGGGGGGAAGGGGGGGTTGTTGTTGTTGTTGTATCGCATCGGCTGTAATTGGTGCGTTATTCCCGATTTGAGATTTACTACATTTTTAAACAAAATAATGTAAAAATGAGCCCATGTGATGCCTTACGGACAATTTTTACAACATAAGAATATACGTATTGGGCCTAAACGATGTGATACGAACAGGTTTGCGCCAACGTTTATTTCTTAATCTGTGATTGAAACCCCGCATCAGAACCCAAGTTTGTATTGAACATGACGGAAAAAGTGGACAGACCAAACTCGCTCAAGACTGGGATAGATTGAAAATGCTCCCATCCACATTCATTGAATTGGTTTTTTTTTCATCCCTTAAGAAAAAACATGGTCATTTTGTATCTGCCAGTCTAATTATTTATGCCCTTTATAAATTTAGAACTGAATGATTATTTTCGATCAGATTTGACATACAGTACACATAGGTCCGTTTTAAAAAGTTTACTTAAATTTCCTTCCGGACCAATAGTCTGACATTGTCCTAAACTTCCACAACACGATGAACACCTTAAAAAATACTAGCTAAAATGTAATATTGTACATTAAATGGAAATTAATTTGGTTTGAAAATACGAATTATAAAGAACATGTTCAATATTCAACAAGCATATAACCCGAACGGGTAGTAAGACGCAGTGCAAAAAAAAAAAAAGAGGAATTTATCATTCACCATATTATTTTGTTTTCACCGTGTATTACTTCTCGTCCAACTATCCGAATTTATATATACTAATGAAGCAGGAAGAACGAAGGTATAATTAAGTTAAAATGTTCCCAAATTTGAGCGGAGAGAGATAAAAAATCACCAAGAAAAAACAACATCAGCACCCCATCACTGGCAAACCAGACTATGAACTTAGCGTTCTCCCACTGATGCGGGTTATTCGGCAGTGGCTTTCAATTTGTAGCTTGATTTGCTGGGGGCGTGGTATAGGTGGAGTGAAAGCCGCTATTAACTGGTGCTTCTGGCGTTATTCATTATTTACCGGTGCTTCTAGGTGTTATTTATTATTGGATGGTGCTTCTATTCTCCTGCTGATATTTATACTCTCGAAACTGTTCTAGAGAAAACACGTATAAATCATCTACATAGTGAAGCATATTATGGTTTTTAATCGAATATCCGGTTCCCCGTCCAACCCCTGCCCCTTCCGCAGACTTGACCCGTCGGTGGTATTTGTTTTTATCTTATTTTCATCTCTATTGTTTTATTACCTTCGCTCGACCCCTCTGAGAGAGAAGTATTGTGAACGTTAAAAAAAATCGAATTTGAGATTTTGATAAATGTCGAAGTTTCATGACCACTTGAAATCGAAATTTTTTTTTTTTTCCGATGTCGTCTGTATCTCGGCTTAGAGCCGCAACCATTTTACCGATCGGCCTCCAACTTGGTATTTAGGGTTTTCATAAGATCTCTTCCCGAGGGGTTTTTGGAATTAGGAATTTTGAATTTAAATTAAGGGTAGTTTATCAACGGACAGAAAGAGATCAAACCGATTTATTCTAAATCTGCTCTAAGAATTTTAATTAAATTTTGTGTCTAAGGATACTTTACATAATGAGGAAATATCCAATTTTGATAAAATTTCCGCAAATATTTAAGATACGAAATAACTTATCGTTGTAAAGTTGTAGTACTATTAAAAATAAAAATACTTATTTGAAATGTATTTTTATAAGATCAATAGTTTCTAAGCCCTTTAAAGTTAAAATTGATTTTTATTTTCTTAGAGGAATATCTCTATTCATCATTGTTCAGTATTGTAACATTATAGTTATATTATTTCATTTATGCTCTTTGGTGGAGGGTCTCTGCAACAAAGTACATTATTTTGTTTCACAAATCTTACTACTGTTTAGTAAATGTCTATATTTTAATTAAAAAAAAGAACAGGGAAAGTCTGTGTGGTGCAACTTACCATTTATTTTGTACACAGGATAATTTGAAACATTCTGCTTAAATTTTGATGGGATTTAGGGAACACCAAAATAAACCTTTTTCGTTAATGCATGTATGTCCACAGGCGTCCGCGTCACGAATGATGACGGCGAAAAATAGCCTTTTGACGCGCCTCCAACAGCGCCCTCTAGTACCAAGTGAGACTTCTGCGGACATACATTCATTGACGAAAAAGGTTTATTTTAGTATTTCTTATATCCCATTCAAGTTTGTACGGAGAGTTTTGAACAACCCTGTATATGCTACATTGTTGTGTTTCAATTTATTTTTTCATGGTTCCTTCTTGCACTCGAAGGGGTACTTTATATGTATGATATTGTTTTTTTACGGCTTTAATAAGCCTGGATATGCCATGGAGTTTGTTTTTTAAACTTTTACTTCCCCATTCTAACGAAGTTTTATTCAGCCATTCAGAGCGCCAATTATTCATGTATTTTTAATGATCCAGAGCTGCCGGCTTTCAAGAGATCCAAGATGCTGGTGTGAGACTTCTTTATCACATGAGTGTTTCTTTGTATTTATTTTGATGTTTTATTGATGTGAATAAACTTTATAAACATAATCGGGAAACTCCTTAAATAGCACAAGGTATTGGGGAAGTTAACGGTAGAACCAGATTGAGAAACACAAAATTAGACACATCATTCTTACGCCCTATGGATTTAATATTCTTACCACATAGGTATATTACTTGAGTTCTTCGACCGAGATTAGAATCGTGTAACGGGGCACATTCATATGAAAAACTTTACTACCTTGTTTAAAGAATTTATTACCATGATATTTATATCTTTGTTATCTAAGGACTTCTTTTCTTTCATGAACTTTTAAGTTTTTATTGTGTTTATGACGTTAGTGGTCGCTTTTATGTCGACGCATGTCTAAATAAAATTGTTGCATTCATTTTTGACTAACATTATATTATTATATTTTTCTGTTTTATATAAGATATTAATTTCTAATACTATATGTTAACCAGGGTGTATTATCTGATTGTAAAATTGTAAGAAATGCTTCTAACTGTACTATTAATTGTAATATTGATTTGTAAATGTTGTTAAGAAGTCTACATGGTTTAGCTTTGAGAAGCATTGAAGACTTTAGAAATCTCAGCTTATTTATGAAATGGCAAAAATTCTGACTAGTTCAAAAGGAACTGTACAAAAAGGAGCAATAGTGAAGAATTCTTTGGTAGCCAGGTTGGGATCGTTGGGATGCCAAAATAAATTCATTCTAGGGCATATTATAAGGCGCTTTTCGGGCTCTTCTGTTCTAGGTACTCATCTAAGAAGGGCAGACGCTCTAAAGTCCGGGGTACACACAACATTTTATTGCTCAGTTATGGCTGCACAGGTGAAACTGTAGAACACGTTCCGGTTCAAGGGTATCCACACAGTTAAGTGTTCAGCACCGTTGATCCCACTCAGTTCCGTGGAATCCGTCAGGCAAACTAAACATCTTAAAAGCTAGCGACGCTCAAGATGATACGAACATTGGCTACTGAAAACACACAAATTCAGGGGTATCCGTAAGAAACTCACGTGAACATTGACACAGATAAAGTCATCGTTTAACAATAACAAAAAAATTGACTGGAATTATTTTTTGTAACTCCGCGATTGTCCTTGCACCTATATAGAAGTAAAACTGAGCTACATGCGTAGAGAAGACGGAGGGGAGCGAGTCTGTGCAGTTTGCCGATAAATATTCTGTTGTGATCAGTTTTTCGTGTACAGTCTCCGCGCAGTTGATATTGCATGGTTTTCCGGTGCACACACAACTTCTTGTCTGCAACGTCTCGAACTGTGCAGGCAAGACGTACAAAACCGTACGTGTGAATCGGGCTTATCAGTAATTAATCGATCATGTAGTGTTGTGTGGCCGTCTCAATTAATTATATTCAATACATAGACATCCAGTCTCATTATTAATCATATGATTTAGTTCAATGTTCATTTTAAATATTAATAAAATCATTAAAAGTAACGGATATATTGTAATTATTTTCACACACGCAATACAAAACACTAAACGATTAATTATAATTTAAATATAAAGTAACACGAATTATGCGGTCTAGTATTTAATTGACAAGGATATCTAAATGCAAATAGCCACTATATATACTATAATATATAGACTATATAGTTTTTTTATACATTATAAATTTAGGTTAATCAGAGAATGTATGGACGTTTTTATGACACAGCTCCCGATATAGTAAAAAAAGTGGTTGAATTCTTTTTTAAAAAAGTATTGAGAGGTAGATTTGCACAAAAACACAAACAGTCTGAACTTAATGGGGTTTTTTTTGGGGGGGGGGGGGTTACATCTTATTACACGTTAGGACTATCCGATTATTACATGGATGGATCAGGAATGAAGAAGGTAGAGTTTAGAGGAACTGTACCTTGTATTTAGTGTAGAGAGAGTGCTATGTTCACCTGACCGTAATTCGAACCTTGTCTCCTCTTCAAAGGAAGAACAGTCTATTTCGAGTCTGACTGACGCCTGTTTAGACTATTCGACCACCTGAGCAGCTAGCAAGAAAGTTTAACTTTTCGTCTTTGTACGACGACCAGTAATGATAACTTATGCTTAAAATAACAGATAGACTTAGCGTGCGTGTGAAATGTGAATGCATGTTTGAAGGTAGTGGGAAGCACACACACTTCTATACAAATCTTATGTGAACAAGAAAATCTTTATGTAGGCTAGGGATAGGCGTTCCCATCATGCAACAACCAATCTGATTTGTGCAATCACTTGTGGGTAGAAAGAGATAGCTAGATACTGAGTGAGATGATGAATGGAAGAACTAGCCAGGCCAACGAGCGCTCTGGTTTGCCCGCCATATGTCTCGTAGGAACAGAACTATTGGATTGAGGTCATTCCGCGCAGTCGTTTATGAAGGTGGATGACTATCAAGCCTGCGCACAACACAACAGCAATAATAATAAATAGCAGTATATGTGCAGCGTGTTCATAAAAATGTAAGAAATGTAGATCCGTTGAAATATCAACTCCATATATGTCTACGAAAAGTATGCAACGGAGATAATAGATCGATACAGTGGCGCAGATTTTGTTTTGTTTAAGGGTGTAATAGTGTGAAATGGTTGCTTAAACTGATTTAGTGTCTGGTGAAGTTTAGTAAGAAATAGGGGTGTTCGATGGTCATCTCCCAGATATGTTTTTGAAAATTGGGTGTCTCTTGAAGCTATTAAGAGAATTCTTTAATGCTAATTCGAAACATTTTCTCGCTACTTAAATTTGCTTGGAATTCTTTTTCTTTAATTTATTCTTGCACAACTGGGTCGAGGCAGGTTTTTTTTTACCGCGTCTTACTATCCGCATTTAACTATACTAATTTGCTAAGAATGAGACGAAATAATTGAAGGAAACCCACATTTGCTTAAAGGGAAAAGTGGAAAACCATTTAAGAAAAATCACCTTTAATTACCCCGGTCTGAATCCAAACCAGGAACTAGATGATACCCGCCTCGGTGGTATATTATTATTATTTAGCACCGCGTCTTACTACCCGTTTGGGTTATACGCCTAAGTACTAATTACGCTAATGGATTAGGAATTGGGAAGGTTGAATTTAGAGGAAGTGAACCCGCATTTGCGTGGAGGGAGATTGGAAAACCATTTAGGAAAAACCACCCCCAGTTCACCCGACCGAGATTCGAACCTCGATCTCCCCGTCCTAGGCAGTCGAGCTCAACACGACTAGCGCGTTATCGGTGGTATAGTTAGCTAACGCGCTGGTTTCGTGTTTCAAAGCTAGACGGCCGATGACGTGGATATCGAGGCTCGTATCTCGCTCGAGGGAACTGGGGTGGTTTTTCCTTAATGGTTTTCCATTCTTCCTCCACGCAAATGCGGGCGCACTTCCTCTATTCAACCTTCCCAGTTCCTAACTCATTAGCTTAATTAGTACTTGAGCGTATAACCCGAACGGGTAGTAAGACGCGGTGCTGTATTATTATTATAAAGTAACTAGATGAGTCTAGTACCCACAAATGCAGGTGGTATCGCCACTGCACGAGGTCTACGGGATAGATTATTTATTATTTTAGGTTTGTATGTTTAATGGAGGTCGCGTGCTAAATAACTTTAAAGGGGGGAAAGGAGGGGATTGTTGTTGATCGAACGTTAATACTCATATTAATCAACATGATAGAGCTACAAGTTGAAAACTACCAGGGAGGCCATGAATTATTACCATATTTAAATTAGCCATACTTTGAAGAAATGAGCGAACATAGAACTGGTGACCTTGAAGATTTTTTTTTTACAAACTTGCCCCGTTAGATAAATATCATTAAGGATAATCAATTTAAATATGATTGAATGCAGTGTCAAAATACATCATAGAATGGTAAAAAAGGGGCTAGAGGGCGGGGGTGACGATAAGATGGGGTGATTGATTTCTGAGTTGACTGACCTAAAAACGTTTAAAAACAAATATTATATTTTAGCCTTTTAAGATAGACTAGGGTCCAACACTTTAACTATCTGTGTTTGTTTTACTGATTGAGAGAGTTTCATGTTCGATGTCAGACAGGTTTTAGCCTTCTTTCAATAAATTGGTAAGCTTGCGACCTAGTGCCTGACTGTCGTGTTTGTCCAATAAGTGAATTAGGATAGTTTGTTAATAATCTCCTGCAGCTTCACACACAATTAAATAAACACTTATTTCGATAGGGTCAAACAATGGAGCCTTTTTTTTCCTTTAACACTTCTATATGCATTTAATTATTACATAATGGGGAAGGGATGATGAAGGTATGATTGAAAGGAAGTGTACCCATATTTGAGTGAAGAGTCATTATAGAAAAAACACTTTATGACACCCGGCTGGGATTAGAACCCCTCCCCCCCATCACCGGCATACCAGACTAGAAGACAGATTAGACCATTGTCCACGTACACAATGATGTGGTTTTTTTATTATTACACATATAAAACAAAATGCCGTCGGCGAGTTTGGTCGCACTGTTAGTGTAACCAACAAGAACCCGTTGGCATTTATTAATATGTTTCAAGTCAATCAATGTTATGCTTCACATTAAATATATTCCTCACATTTCCCTTTTACATTGTGTTGCTTATATAGCACCGCGCCCTAATGCCCGTTACGCTAATGGTTTTAGGGATGAGAAAGGCTATATTTATAGTAAATGCATCCGAATTTACGTGGAGGTAGAGTGTAAAACCAATTTAGAAAAAACACACTCGATCTCCCCTTCATCAGCAGTCTAGTCTACTGCGAGAGTGACGCCTTAGACCAAGCGACCACCGAGAGAGAGAGAGAGAGAGAGGAGGGATATAAACTACATTGATAATAATAATAATAATAATAACTTGTTTGAGCTACATCAATCTGTATCTTAGTTTGGCGATAGATTAGCTAGTACTAATGTACCGTTGTCCAGGGGACGTCCGAATGTTCTAATAGTACATCCTTTTAGTGGAGGCTCTTGTTCCGATAAGATGAGGGGATGGTGATGGTAAATATAAAGAGCTGGAGCCAGTGAAAATCTTAACCTAACCTAAATATAACTAACCAAACCCTGGTGACCATGGGAATCATTCTTTTTTCGAGAAAAGTCCCCCGGTAGCAGCCGAGAATAGAACCCGGGACCTCTAAGTCAGCAGCCAGGAGCTCTGAACATTATAGCACGAGGCCGGTTTATAACTACGGTAATAAATCGCTTGTGTAAAACGTCTCCCAGTGCACCCGACCGAGATTAAGACCTCGACTATTTCCTGTCATCAACACTCCTGTGATTCTCTCTATTGCGGTCTTGGCGCTTTAGTCGCTGTGTTCACCGGTGGGGGTTATATTGGTCGAATCAATAAAAACAAATAGTTCCCTGTTTTTTTAAATACTCTTATGGATGTGTAAAACCGCAGGAACGTTTAACTTACGGTTTAGGGAAGTATATGTGTGAAATTGGAAAGATGATCAACGGAACTACTTCAAAAGAGGGAGGGTGTGGGGCGTACTTGGATTTGGCCATAGTCATTTTTTAATTTTTTTTAGCAGCGCTTCTTACTACCCGTTCAGGTTATACGACTATATACTAATTACATTAATGGGTTAGGGATTAGGAAGGCTTAATTTAGATAAAATTCACCCTAATTTGTGTGGAGGGAGAGTGAAAAACCATTTAGGGAAAACTACCCTCAATGCATCCGATTGGGATCGAACCCCGATTTCCCCGTCTTCGGTAGTCTAGTCCAACACAAGATTAGCGTGTTAGACCACGTGGCCACCGAAGCGGGTAGTAAATTTGTAAACGTTGGGTGTCGCTGGAAGCTATTTAGAGGATTTTTTCTCAAAATAAAAATAAAGTTTTTTACGCTTTTCACTAAATCTGCACAGATATAAATAAAATAGTCGACTTTTGAACTATGTACAATCATTTTAATATAGAATTAACTACATTATGTACTCATCAATCAACATTTAGGTAGTTACAAAGTTTCTTTGTACACCCACCATGCGCCATTGGTTAAGTGTGTACAGTCTTATTTGACAACTAGAAAAGTTACTAGATCTACTTTCACGTATTCATACGTCAAGTCATGTGATCTGTGGCTGTCACTTTTGATAGATATTGTCAATACCGTTGTAAAATAACACTAACGATATTGTAATATGCTAGTAATTTTGGCCGCAAAAAAAAAAACCCTTCTTTTGCTGAAAATTAGACTGTACTTGTGAAATCCATACAACCGTTGGGATCAGTCTTTTATCCGATCTGAGAGCCTTGTTAAGAATGTAACACGCGTCAAGTGTTTGATAGGAAAATGTTGTCATAAGGCGTGTTTCGGGTGTTTCCATGGGCCGGACTCGCCGACAGCTTCCAACTCTCCCAAAGGCTGCAATTAGTGTCAGCGACTCAAAGCTTCACTCCCAGATCATTACCGCCTCCTCTGGCTTCTCCGTCTCCGGTAAAAAGCCGCCGAGATAGTAGGGGCTGTTCCCGCTATCAAATCTATATTGCGGACCCGTAAACTTGAGTTTATCCTAATCAAGCACCTTGATATGCATGTACAGTACATTAATTAAAATTACCTCCGCTCCTTCATCTGAAAATAGGCCTACAATCTTTAAAAACAATAATATAACTATTTTTTTCTTCGAAATGCATACATTATCAAAATGTTTGCCATTATTTTTCAAAGTTTTTGGGTGAAAACTCTAACAAAATATAAACAAAATTGCGTCAAGTTTAACATGTTGAATCACAGTAAAGATGAAATATTCGTAAAGGATTTAATTTGAATATTGAATTATTAACCGTTCGACACCTTAGCTCAGTCGGTAGAGTGTTTACCTACTCGGCTAAGTATCCCGGGATCGATTCCCGGCATGGCCAAAAATTTATTATTAATGAAAATATGGGTTTACCCATTCACATTGATAAATTAACAACTGGGGACTGGCTGTTGTGCCGGTTCTAGTCTTAAGTTAGATTATAGGGCATATGAAGCTACGACAGCCTTAGCAAGCCGGTAGTGTAAAATATATGGCTTGAATAAAAAACTGACACAGGCCACAGGCTGGAAACAGTAATAGATGTAAAAGTAAAATTATTAACACGATCTGGTTTATAGCAAACCCCGATATTTTTGCATTCAATCACTGCTATCACTTTATTATAACTCAATTTGATCATGTTTCAGGTGTCGATTCCCTTAGAATAAATTAAACTGAGGTGTACATTTTTAAACTTATGATATCTTGAATGAATACGTTATATTTAAATAGGTAGCAAATCTTTAGGAAATATCTACAGGAGACGTTACCAAAACGGAAAACTTTCTTTAAAGAATTTTCCTTCTTACATTTCTAGCCAAACTGATAAATTAAGTTTGTGAGGCATACAACAATTATTATCTTAGATAAAAGCAAATATATCGACTTATGTTTTGAGGGAATAACAAAAATTGAATAAATAAACTTGTTGCAGGCAGTCGTGTGTGAACCCCGGCCTCTCTGATTATACAGGAACGCTATCCTTGTGGCCACCTCGGCTGGTTTAAAAAAAATAAGTTTCTTTACTGGAGGCTGATATTTAATCTGTCTGTCAAGAAAAGCAAGTTGTCTCTCCGTTAAAATAATCTCATTTGTTCCGACATGGTCCTACGTAGGCTGGCCTCTCGTGTCTACGAAGTGTTCTAATTTAATCGCAACAACTTGCCCTAGATATCTCCATCACACTTAAGAACGAAACTTGAAATCAACATAGCTACACCTCTTCTTTATACTTCTTACTTATTCATTTATTGCAAATCATCCCATGTAATTGAATCTCCCACCTTTTATAAAGTTGTATACAAGTTCATTTGAGAGTTAATACAAATCTCCCACCATATCATTCATAAACAATGGTTTATATATGCTAAAATTTACACTTCAGCCAATTTTTTGTTCCAATAAGAACGTATTTGAACCAATAAGGAATTACTCATTTTCTCACACTTACCAGAAATATATCAATACGTCTGCCCCTCTCTATTTGCAAATTTATATAGACATTTATATTTGAGGACAGCTAACGCATGCGCAATAGGAATGGATAGAAATTTAATGTTACCACATTTAAAAATGAGCTTCATGGCATAGAGAAACAAACAATTAAAATATCAATTTTTTTTAGCACCACGTCTTACTACCTGTTCAGGCTATACACACATTTACTAATTATGCTAATGTGCTAGGGATGAGAAAGGCTGCATTTAGAGAAAAGTACTCGCATTTGCATGGATGAATAATGGGGAAACCACACTCAGTACGCCCGACCGGTATTTGAACTCTGATCACCCTGTCATCGGCAATTTCTAGTCTGTTTCTACCAAAGCGTGTCACATTTATTTGTTCTCAGTGAATACATATGTGGTGTTTTACGTGTTTCGTTTGTTTTATGTTTTTCATGAGAATAATTATTTTTATAAACAGCAAAATTATCACAAAATTCGATATATATTTCTTTTTCTAAATACGCCTATATTTTACTTTTGATGGTAGCGTAGAGCATTGTCAAATCAGGTATTCAAACGATTATCGTGGGAATTCCCGTCATCAAATTTGTAGTAGTTTCTATTTCATGGAAGTTTGCTGATTTATATTCTTATTTAAAATAGGTTTCCTTTATGAATGAATCCAGATAAAACAAGTTATCGTGTGTGCAAGGCTTTGTGTTTCGGGTTGGTCTACGAACTTAATCTATACCTTCATTCCTATTTTACTACTTCTCCCTCGCCTCCCCACCTCTCCCCACACCATCACATTAGAAGACGGGCATCGAAGCCAGGTTGATTGCAATGAAGTGTTTTTTTCTCCATAAAATTTTCCAAATGGTTTCTTATAAATTCTATCTACTTCATTTGTTTTGGGTGAATATTTGGATAACCCGGATGGGAAGTAAGAGAGAAAAAATAATACTTTATATATATATATATAACTAAAGTATTAAAGTTATATAACCTTATATAAAGTTTTATATATATATAACTAAAGTATTAAAGTTATATAACCTTATATAAAGTTATATATATATATATATATATATAACTAAAGTATTATCCTTTCTTTCTTACTTTCTCTCATATATATATATATATATATATATATATGTGTGTGTGTGTGTGTGTGTGTGTGAATAGTCCGGATTGGAAGTAAGACATAGAAAATATTATCCTTTCATCTTCCATATATATAATCAACCAGATATATGAGATAGATTTGACACCATCCATTACTCTTACATTGCCTGAAATAGATGTAGGATGACGTGGCAGGTCGAGGCTCGACTCTCAGCCGGGTGCACTGGGATGGTTTGTACACTTTGATTTGTAAGCGTTGTTTTCCCATTCGATCTCTACGCTATTGCGGATGCGTTTTCCCTCTACTACCCTCCTCATCCCTACCTTTTAAAAGAAATCGTTAGTAACCCTTGTGTTAAGGAATTTGCCCATCTGTGACGTTACGGAAGGTCAAGTATAACATTGAAACAAAAATCACAGTTTCTTAGATAATTTTCAAAATATTCTTAAAGTGTCACAAAATTATTATTTTTATCTTAGGTAGTTTCTTGAAAACAAATTTTTTTTATGCAAAATCTACAACGGAAGTTATTTGTCTTGGTCAAGAATATGTCCTGTAGGAATATTCCTGCCAGGATGTAGATTAAAAAATTCCGCGGAAGCATTTGTCTATCTAGAATAGGAAACAATAAAAAGGTAATTTTAAAAAAACAAGTCAATGTTTTCAAGGCGCAAATAGTATAGTCGTTAAATGTATATATATATATATATATATAAATGTAGAAATGTATAATATACATACATTTAACGGTATGGTGATTGCGTAAACTCGTCAGAGGAATAGGGGACGTGTTACCTATCAGTGGGCAGACAAAGGACCTCGCAGACTGAACTGCTCATTTCCTTCCCTATTTTTGTATTTTGTACATTGGCGTTTTTAAGTGTGAAAGAACGTATACTCCATTCACGGTAGGAATTACTCTCTGAAAGGTCTTTTTTCCTACCAATATCCTACTATATAATAGCTTTCTGGTAGGGGAAAAGGCCTTTCAGAAAACAATTCTTACGATGATGCTTTGGTGCGTCAAGCTTAGATGCAACCCGCTTCGCAAAATAGCTTCGATATCTCCAAAGTAGGCAAAGTCGTCAAACGTACAAAACAATTTCAAGAATTCATTCTCAACTTATTCCAGGTGTCTATAAGGTTGATTAATGATACAGTGAGCGGTGACATGGAATGCGTGAGGCACAAATAAGGATTCACTTAACTCGAAGTGTCAATCGGATTAGTTTTATGCCTGGAAAACCTTTCACAATACGTCATTAGGCACAAGTAATGATACCTCATACCGCCCCCCCCCCTCCTCCCTTGCGCTAGAAATAGAATTGGAAACGATTAGGTTGTAAGTTTCTTCCTGGCAGAGTTAAAACACGGACTCAAGTCAAGCATGTTTTGTGGGACGTAGTCTTGTAATGAAGATAGTTTTCATGAAGATTACAAATACCTAGGCCTGCACAAGTCGTTTAAAATATGTTATACAACTATGATATATCTTCAACCACTCTTTAAAAGAAATATAACATGCTAATTATTTCAGTAGGCATTGTTTTTAAACGGTGATAAAACGTCAAAATCACTAATTCAGAAATGATTTTAACGTTTTACCGTCAGTATCTATATTCTTTTTTTCATCACGTTTTAGTACACTTTTGGATTATGCGGGTTATATTAACCAGGCTAACATGTAGGGATGAGGGAGGTAGATTTTAGATGAACTGTATCTGCATTTGTGTTGAAATAGGGGCAAACTATTTAAGGAATAAACACGCTCAGTATGCCCGAACAGGAATCTAGCCACGATCTCCTCTCAACAGCAAACCAGATTAAATGAGCTTGACATTTAGACCGCGTGCCTATCTTTGCTGCTGATATTTTATTGTTAGTGTCGTTTAGTATACGTAAGTGTGTTGGTAGTATGTTTATATAAATCGTGTAGTGATATAACCACCTGTGTTTATAAAATTCACAATAAATTAAAGAAATATAATTGTCTAGTATGGCCTACTCAATAATGACCATATTGCTTATACACATACTGGTTGGCACGATGGTTTCATTTAGTCCAGTTTGCTGCTGACTGGTAAGTTGGGGTCCTATTTCCGGTTGGGTGTATTAAGTTTTTATTTCTCTTAGCATTTTATATCACTTCTCCTCAACACAAATTCGGGCACATTTCCTATAAATTTCTCAACCTTACGAATTAGAATACATATTTGAATTGATTATACAGGTAGTAAGAAGCTTTGTGCAAAACATAGTCCCTTTCACGACTTGACGTTTAATACGTGAAAGTAATCAGACACCTTAGTCTGTAGCGTGTCTGTAGCATGGCCGAAAAATTTATCATTGGTGGATTGTGGGTTTCCTCTCTAACAGTGATGAATTAACGTCCGGGGGCTGGATGTTGTGTCTGTACTAGTACTACTGTTATTTTATAAGTCGTGTGTTGATATAATCAGCTGTTTCAAAAAGTGCAGGTTAAATACCTAAACTAAATGAAAAAATAAAAACAAAAAAACGTGAAAGTAGATTTAGTATCTCTTCTAGCTGTCAGATATGGTATGTACTTCCTATGAAAGTTTAACTGAACTCCTGTCAGTCACTGCTTACAAAATATAAATTTATTGATTTATATCGTAAAGCATGAAAGTATACGTAATAATTTATTATTGGTGACACGCTATATTCAAAGAAACAAGAAAAGATTAATTGAGCAAAATTTAAATTAGTTGTGACTAAACAAAATTTGTATCTATGATTGTATATCAGAAAACATTTAGGCAAAAATGTTGATAAACCCTGATTTTATAAGAAGAACAGTTTAGAAAATTCAGATATATTTCTTTGTGGCCAACATTGATAAAATTTTACTATATTATTTGTGTTATTTTATAGGTATTGATAATATCTATCAAGAGTGACAGCTGCAGATAACATGACTTTACGTATGAATATATTAAAATGGTTTAGTAGCTTTAGTAACAACCAGGTACTGGACTTGACGTATGCATATATTAAAATTGTTCTAGTAGCTTTAGTATCAACCAGACACTAGATTTAACTTATTAGTATACTAAAATGGTTTTAGTAGTTTCAGTGAAAACCAAATACTGCTCTTCCCACCAAAATCAGCGCTTACACATTCACGTCTAGTCTAGAGGTTAACACATTTGTTCCCGACACCTCGGGGGTCACATTTTCTAGGGTGTAATTCTCGCATAAGACTAGATTCTCGGTGATGGGGAGATCATTGTTTGAATCTTGGTGGGGTCATAGAGAAATGTTATCCCTTTCTTTATGGTCGGGTGTACTGAGGCTATTTTTTTTCTTAATGGTTCCCCATTCTCCCATCCGATCTTCCTATTCCTTACATATCTGTACATATTCGGTTAGCACAAACAGTAAGACGTGGTGAACAGAACAACAACACTTTGTAGCTAATTCAATTCTCGCAAGTAGGTCGCATGTGTTTTTTACAGACATGTGAAGTGTTAATACGTATTATTGATTGATCTCCCAGGTGCCAATTGAAAACCTGCGGTTATTGTCGACCGCATTGCGGTATCTTCTCTCCAGTCTTTATAGCAAATGTCCGGCATAGCTGGCTGCATGATTAGTGTGCACGACTCTGACCCCAGAGTCCTGGATTCATTTCTATACAACTAAACATTGAGGGCGATTATCCGATAGTGAATATTTTAATTAATAGGTTTGTAGTGACTATGCAGGTACTGACTCAAGTAGAGGGTCGTGGGGATTAGGATCCCCCCCCTTTACTCCGAAATGTCAAATAATATTACATTTAATCATATCTTAAAATTCCGCTTCTTAAAATTTTTAATGAAGAATAAATATATTCAATTATTTGTTTGTTAATTATCAAATGAGTCAAACATCTGTGTTAGGTAATGCCAAAGCTTACTATTTTCTTACCCTGTGACATGCGAAATTACACTGTATGGAAATGATCATATAATAACTGCAATTTAACATATTTTTTTTTTTTCCAAAAATTTCTCGAATGAAAGCTCTAATCCCATCTCTTCCGTACCTCTCTAACCCCCTTCCCAACATACCCCTCCGCTACATCCTCAACATTGAATTACAGATGCATGTTTGTGTGTATTTGAACACGGGTTTATTTTTTTCTAGGAAATTCATCAATATTTTTCTGCAAGATGTGAAATCCGGTCGATATCGGACCCTAACCTCCCAAGTTTAAGAGATGGGGAGTTCGAATTCTCGAATCCTTCGAGATTCGTAAAAAAATCTCAAAAGAGTATCTCTAATACAATTATGAAGACCTTGACTTCAAATAACAATTTTAATCAATTGGTAAGAGGAATTATATAGACTTGTTTATTTGGGAGGACAGAAAATCATTGAAAATGACAAAATTGTATTAATATAAATAATTTATTTAAAAAGTGTTTTCTTTGTTGTTTGTGACGTAATAGACATGATAAACAAAATAGCATTTGTCATCGCCACCAAGCCTTGAAAAAATGTTTTTTTTTAAAATTATATTTAAAAATGTTTAACTTTAACTAAAATTGTACATTTTTAAATATTTGAAGATTCAAGTTTGGATTCGAGATCAGAAATAAAATGTCAGATTTGGATTCGAGATTGGGACTTGAGAAATATAGTAGGCCTAATATACCACCCATCCGTAGTATAAACCTTTATACCAACCTTCCCGATTTTTTCACAAATTAGGTTTACACTCTCCCATCGCGCAAATATTTGTTTTATGTGTGCACCGCGTCTTACTACCCGTCCGGACTTTACACTAATGGAATAGACAGGAGGAGCGGTATGATTTCTAAAAGGATCGTATCCGGATTTGCGTAGAGGGAGAGTAAGAAGCCATTTAAGAAAAAAAGAATATACTCGATGCATCCGACCAGGACTTTAATCACGAACTTGCCGTCACTGGTATTATATAATAGTGCGAGAGTGACCTCTTATACAGCTTGACCACCGATGCGTATAATTAGGCTTATTGAATCCAAGCGTCTGAGTCTCGTGAATATGTTCAAATTTTTACCTGAACAGGTCCACCTTGGTGACGTAGTTAGATAACGCGCTAGTTTCGTGTTGAGCTAGACTGCCGAGTACGGGGTTATCGAGGTTCGAATCTCGGTCGGCTGAACTGAGGGGGCGGTCCTAAATGGTTTTCCACTCTCCCTACACGCAAATGCGGGTTCACTTCCTCTATATTCAACCTTACCCATTCCTAACCCATTAGCGTAATTATTACATAAGCGTATAACCTGAACGGGCAATAAGACGCAGTGCTAAAAAAATAAAAAATAAAAATAAAACTTGAACAGGACGTTTATAAAAAGCTATGAATTGAATAACTGATATTACCATACAATGGATACATTATAGCTTTATGAACTAAACTTGAGTAAGCAGGTACTGTACAATCACTTGTTTTCTATTTTGGAAAAAATATAATATTGATGAAAGAGACTAAATATGGGTTTGGCTATTTATGGTATCGTACCAATCACCTAAGAGAAAATTATTTAAGACAATGGCAGTGGATACGGCTCACAATTTATGGCCACTATCAATTTTTTTCCAGCCAAAACCATACAATTACGACCGGATGAGGTGGGGCACAAATGTCCCCAAAAGCCTAGTTGATTTTCCACTGCTTATATTTTATCATACCTTCCTAGAAATCAGAGAATTCGGTTTCTTTTCCCCCATTTTTTCAAATCATTGATGGGTTTCTACTAATATAATTGAGATAACAGAAGAACATTTGTTTAGCGGCTATAATGAGGCGGTTTTTATCGTGTCAAGTCTTAAGCCTAGTACATACTTAATACGTTTTATGCAAACTCTATTAGGAAAGTGTTTCTTGACGTTTTATAAATGTTACCTGCGGCTCACAAAAATAAGGAAACTGTTTGAAAACATAGGTAGCAATGGTTGTCACATTGTTTGCAAAAAGTTAAATAAACACCGTGCTGCGTCTATACTTTAATTATTTAACCTCTTTTCCCCGTAATTTTTTTTTTCGGTATCAAATAATTCCAATGTTCTTTACGAAAGTGCTTTTATTTTTTATTTTCAACTTCATTTGCACTAAATTCATCGATTTAACTTAAAACATTTCATTTTTTGACGTGATTTCTTAGTAATTATATGTCACATCCGACAACATTGTATCAGTATGAATTATTTATATCAATTTAAGAGTTTTTTCTTCTGTCCAATATATGTAAAACTAGAACGAAACAGAAAAATGAGGAATTGATGTGCTCTGTTGAACAGCAGAATTAAACTGACCCTAACATATGAAAACTTTTTTCGAAAAATACAAAAAAAAATCGAAAACAAGAGCAACATCAGTTTAATATGTTTAACAAACAAAGTTTTTGGAAAATGTTACTATGCGGTGTTAGCAGGCGAGATATTGTACACATTCGTTAAAATTATCAAACATAGAGAGGAACAATTAATTAACTATGAGCCTACCTTTGCGAATGATGACTGAGAATACCTGTAGTGATGAGATGATAGCTGGGGCACCCCAATCTTATTTCTTGAGCACTTATTAATATTTCACACGAGAGAGTTTCATAGCTGTGTACCCCGAGAGCTAAAGGACGCTTGAACAGTTTTTTCCCGTTATACTAAGAAAAAGCGCGGGATTAGCGAGCCTAGAGCCATTAGGGGGGAAGGGTCAAGGCGGTGCTGACACCTAGTGCTAATAAATATAATTAATTACCCAAAGAATAGAGCACAGCTGGCTCAGTAGATATATTCATACTAAACAGTTACCAAGGGCGTACTAGGCTTTACTACTCATAAGGACTAACCGCACATTTAAACTAATGGGGTAAGTATGACTAAGGTAGAATTAAAGTAAATGTACCAGGATTAGCGTGAAGGGAGAGTGGAAAACAATTTAAGAAAAAAATAGCCTTGGTACAACCGGCTGCGATTCTATTCCCGACCTCCTCATCTCCAGAAGCCGAGACCCGAAGAGACTGGCGTTTGGGCCTGCGTAACCACTGATGCGGGAAGGCAATATATTTGATCAATTATTTGACCATATAATGTCGTCTTTATTATCTTAATCATTATAATTTAAGGGAGGTTTTCTCTCTATAAAGGGGTGAACAGGACGGTCAAATAGTTGGTCGATCATCCTTCCATACCATTACATTTCAAAACGAAGACAACTGTCATCAATGAACTAGATCAGGGAACAAATATTGCCGCCGTCAGTTTTTGTCTGTAGCTCGCTATAGCCTATCTCGGAACATAATCTAGCAACGAAGACGCCTGTCCTCCACCCTCGACCAGCTTGCTCTCTCGAAGGTGGTGTCAAAATGATCAAGTGCTCTTTTGATTTAGCTTATCCTCCCAACGAGGTTATGATTATTTATTGGTTTTTCATGGGAGATCTACATTGCGTGCCGTGGAAATGAAAATAGCTCCGAGTTTATTCATCCGTCACGATTTCCTATACGTGATAATACTTTGCATATACTCACCACTCTGCTGTGTGCTTTACGGAGAAGAACTCACCAAGTTGGTGTTTTCATTTGAAAAACAATCAAAGCTGGCCAATTTTTATCAACGGTAAAGTAAAAAAATAGAGAAAATGTGGTGATCATTAAACATTTTTACGTATGTTTGTGTGTGTATGTGGTTGGGAGGTGGGGGTTTGGAGGAGGGGGGAGAGTTGGGGGACTATAAAGGAAGAATAAGTTCCGAACCCCAAAAAATGGCTTTTTGAATGCTTTTTCTTTGCATGTATGTTACTCTTCGAAAATGTGTTTTGGGCATACCCCCTAACCGTCTATATATCTCTATATTCTTTGTATACATGCATATGCATTTGTGATTGTTTATATGTATAGATGTATTAATGTATAATGTGTGTGCACTTCTTTAAAGCCTAAAAGGTAAATCCTATACTGTTCAAATTTGGGATTTAAACATATTTCTATCGTAACTCGGTGCATGATGAATATATCCCCAAGAAACGTTAAAACTAAAGGTACTTTACCAAAGGCAACAAACACAAAAAATTGATTTATCTGAAAACGGCTCTGGCGATTTTGATTAAATTCCACTCTTTTATAGAGGGAGGGCAAGGCACCAAATAATAATTTAGTCTTCATAAATAAAAATAATGCGTCGAGGATATGTTATTTATTACTATTAATTCTATGATTTTGTATATCTATGTTGTATTTAGCTTAAAGCTCATATAAACCCTACATATATATTAAGGATATTTCACATGAAGTAACAAAGGCAAAAATATTTTTTTCTAAAACGGCTTTGACAAGTTTGATTATAATTTACTTAGGTCTAAGTACATATTGGTCTAGTTATATACATAGTAATAATGTTCAAGTTAAATGGACTAATATATTACTAAATGGTCCCATACTTCACCTAAAACAACATACAAAAATGTAGATGTGAGCAAGTAAGTTCAATATAGTCTATAGCTTTTATTTATGCTTGCTTGAAAACGCCTTTAGCGCTAACTCTATCGATGTGTTTTGTTAATAATACATCAATAATTATTGTGAAGGTAATTTTTTTTTCTTGTAGGCATTGGAGCATGTATTGTTCATTGTTTTTTGCATAGTAGCAAGATTTATCAAGTGACGTATATTTGATACATGGCCGCCTTATTCTTGAAACGCTATGCTACCTTCGAGGAGTTTCGGCTTGTATTTGAATGTTTGTACTACAAGGAACTTTATCTTTGATCCCAATCTGTACACTCTGTTTACTCTGAAAGGTAGCAATCTCACATAGACGGGTTACTCTATGACTCATCTTAAAAAAATATAATCCACTTTGGTGGTAGCATGGTCTAAAGCAGCGTTCCACAAACACGGTGCACTTAACCAGCCTATTTTTTTTCAGCTATACTGTTTTGTTTTTAGGTACTGTACGTGCCACGGCAACAAAAAATGGATTACGCACCCAGTCCAACGGTTGTCTGGTAAATCATAATAATAAGAAAGTAAAGACTATTTTTTTTTTCTGAAGTAGCTTCAAATCTTCCAAGATTAAAGGTTGAGGTTCTTTTTCTGTATTCGCTTCTTTAACATTTGGGAAGAAAAAAATCGTTCAAATCAATAGTAATTGGGATAAACCATACCTCTAACCTCGCATGATAGCTTTCGATTTCGTCAGATTTATTTAAAATATTAGTAAGTTCGTGTAAGTAAGCAATACGGATGACGCACAGGTGCGGCTCGAACCAATTTCGTTCGTGTTCTTATTGAACAGCGTCGCGTGTCGCTCTGGGCTGTGGCCGCATGACACACCTAATTCACCGCCTTTGTACCGCGGCACACCGTTTGGGGAACAATAGTCTAAGGTGTCAATCTCGCAGTATAATCGATTTCCGCTGACGAGGAAATGAGAGTCCGAATCCCAATTAGTTGTACTAAAGGTGTTGTTTTTTTTTTACTAAAAGGTTTCACCACTTTATCTCTCCTCGCAAATGCTGGTACATTTCATCTAAATTCTACCTAACTCCTAGCCCATTAGCGTGATTATGGTATATATGCGTACAACACAAATATTTAGTGAGAAGCTATGAAAATAAATTAATAAATTTGGGTCTCTACTGTAATCGATCAAGGAAGGACTGCTACTTTTCAGAGTAAACAGAGTGAATATAATAATTTGGTTTCATTTTATTGTTCAATAATTTAGAGTAAAAATATATGTTTTCGTTTAGTTAATTCAAAAACGTTATACACCATAAAACATCAAAAAGGTAATCAGTTTAAGTGTGAGTTAATTCTTTTGAAGTGTTATTGACACGTAAGTGAATCATTATATGCAGATGTTTATAAATTTCTTTTTAAAAATATAAAAGCATGTTACAAAGTGCACATGTTTTTAAACACTTATTTTTATTAGTTAATGGATTTGCGGATATATCTATACTAATAAAATAGAGAGTTTATCTGTCTGTCATGAGCATTGAGCGATATATACCGCATGCAAAGGTCTGAAATTTTAAAAATCAGTAGCCCCAGTACACAAACATGTGCAACTTAAAGTTGGAATTTTAAATCTTTAATTGGATTTTCATAAATTTATTAAAACTGAGTCCGAAGAACTGTCTGTTTGAAGCAAAAAAAAAAAAAAAAGTTGCCTGAGATAACCGTGCAATTAATTTCGCGGTTACTCCTGGCAACGCCAGGTACTTCTGCTAGTTATATATATTTCATCCCCCATATTCTTGAACTGATTTAAACCAAATAATGTATATATATTATATATCCGCAAACCATGAAATAATTAAAGCATTTGTTTATTTCATCTGCACTTTGTGACATACTTTTAATATAATATATATATACATGTGTATGTATATATATATATATATATACATGTGTATGTATATATACATATATACATACATACACATGTATAATTAATTCTTCTACCAATATAGTGTTTCTTCAAATTAGTATTACCCATATTTTTAAAATAGTTCTTACCAAAACCACTTTATTTATATTTTAATACATTTGAATATATTTTACTTTTCTAATTTTGAATCTATTTTTATTGGCTCATCGATTTATTGTTGACTGGATAAATTTTATTGAGTTACCTTTACTGTATGTTACTTCTTAGAAAATAATAGAGACACATCATACTGGAATAAACACTAACTAAATTGAGTGGTTTTCTATAAACCGTAACGCCAAATTGTTTGAAACAGTTCAGGCAATTTTTTTACTCTTGTGTTCTTATATTTTTGTTCATTTTTCATCATCTGGTATTTTTTAAGCCAATTAACATACCTGTTTTTTTTTTCACGGAAAAATCTTTACTTATATTTTGAATGATAAATCTCCACTTGAACCTACCGGGATTGGGAGACCCTAGGAGATTTGGGGAGTGCAACACAAGGGTTTCACCTCTTGACCACGGTAGATTCTCTCCACATATTAGCGTGGCGTGATTTGTTGCCAGGGTAAGCAGAGCTTGTTCAAACTGTAACTTTGATTATTGTTCTCCTGACTTATTAGAACACTCATTTGTCGTGTATCAACGAACATATATTTCTCATCTGAGAAACCATCCATTTTTCATAAGAAGAGTTTTTTATAAAATACAAAATTGATGACGTTCTGCAATATTATAAGTGTTATTTATAGGAATTGATAATATCTATCAAAAGTAACCGCTGCAGATCACATGACTTGACGTATGTACGTTAAAGTATATTTAATATTTTTCCTAGTTTTCAGGTCGTATAAGAATTATCGTATACAAATTGGACTGTAGTTGAACACTTTATTTTGACACTCTCCTCCGCAATGACCGACTACTTGTCTTATTTCAGCGCAGTCTCTGGGAGCAGGCGAGGAAACGGTCTTCGTAATATATGGCGGCTGTTTAAAGACAAGACTTTCCTTTGTCTAGATTGGAGTTACAGTGCTCACAGATCTCATCTCGGCAATGATTGTTTTGTATTTAAAAAAACCTATATATTTTCTAGCTACTTACCGCCTTTCAAGTTTTATGACGAGACATTTTTCATGTTCTGAAGGCTATTTACCCCTATTTTTTTTTTCCCTCACGAATTTATAAATAGCACTTAAACATCTCACGTTTTCCCAGTTAGTAACAACTCGTCGAAAGTAAAATCTTTAGTAAGAAGTTCTCATAAAATTGAAAGAGGTTTTTTACTCATTGGGAACTGAACCGTCACATCCGTTCGTGTTCTAAGAGCGGGAGTATAGAAAGCCTCGCCTAGACATCTAAATAGGCCAAACTTGACTTTGCGTTTGTTAACTGTGTTCACATGCAGGAAAGCAGGAACGTAAATCAAGACAGTCTGAAAATGTGCGTTGCGTCAAAAGTGTAGTTTTATTCGTGTGACGTGGCGGTAAAAACTGTAAAGATATAATTATATGACGTTACGCTGCATAATTTTTTACTGGTTTAACAGGAAGTGTTGAACCACCTGGACACACATATACTTCCTTTCGACATTGTTGCTGGACTTTGCTGGTCTAAACGTTAGTAGTATTTTTTTTAAAGTGAGCAAACTCTTCTTAATAACTTGCTCACTTTTTATTATTGAAAAATATGCTCTTAGTTAACTATAAATTGATTAATAAAATTGTACTTTCACTTGTGTAAACACGTACAAAGCGTCAGTCCACTATTGTTTGTCACTGACAAGGAGGTCGAGGTTCGAATCCAGCTCCGGAGTTAAGGTGATTTTCTTAAACGGTTTCCCACACTCTCTACGCCAAATATGGTACACTTTGTCTAAATTCTACCTTTCTTATTTCTATTGCAATAGTGTAAATATGATCATGGATGTCGTTAGCGAAGGGGAGATGAACTCCCTCCCCCCCAATAATAGCCCTCAAGGGACAGTCTTAGTATCGTAAAAGAAAAAACTAATAGTTTTATTCATAAAATTGAAAATTCACATTTGTAGCAATGCATAGACCTATATTATTAATTACTTTATTGTCTTTATCATATTATTCGTATTGTTCATTTGGCTCGAAATAGTTTTTATTTTCTAATTTAAAGTGAAATTGGGTTCTTTCTGCCCTCCTCCCCCCCCCACACTATAATTACGAGCTAGTGGCGTCTATGAATATGGGAACAGCACGGAGGGGTAGTAATATGCAGTTCATGTTAAGGGTGTGGGTGGAAGCTGTGTGTTGACGCACACTGGGAGCTGCTAATTTTAATTAGAGCCCACTTAAAAGTACAGTTTGATTTTCATGGTAGGGGCCTAAGCCCGTTATTTGAAAACTGAAAACTCATGTTGCCACAATGGTGGGGAAGGGGCAAAAAAAACCCCAAAAAAACTTGTATTTGCATGACAGTATTTGCCAGTTTAATTAATAATGTAAAAAGAGAATACACAGTAATCCATAAGGAAATATTATTATAAGCTTTTTATAACTTTTTAGATTAACTTCATAATCATTCATAATCAATAAATCAAATAAGACATATTTATATAATGCCAAATGTTATTGACTGGTGTTTGAAAATGGGCTTCATATAAAAATCAGGGTTTAGATACATAATTTATTCACGACTTCACGGCTAGCGAATTTTGTTCTGATCGGAGTATTACTTTGTTTTGGGGAAGGGGTAGGAGAGCTGATGGAGGGAAAAACATGAACAAGTATGGACTTAAAAAAAGAGGCTGGCCTAGTTTGGTCTCTACTGGTCTCTAATAAATCTTCATCTCTCCCCAAACCTTCCATAAACTGTCTACAGTGTACCTCGGGGGACAAACAAACTGCCATTTCCAGTTTACAGTTGACAATAATGGATCGACGGCTATTAAAATGGTTCTTTCCAAGCAATATTGTTCTCCTGGTCTATGTATGGTTCTCTTAACTCTCTCAAATTTATATTCCTTCGGTTAATTGCAAGCTAAGTTTAAAAACCGTATTCTACTTTCGGTCAAAGGCCTTGAAATTGAGTTGGAGCAGGTATGTTTAGAATTCAATCTACTAAGGAATTCATAGCCGCCAATAAATAACTTTATTAATTAATCATAAAAATTAAATTTATAATACTGTATCTTTACTTGCGTTACACCAACCACAGGGCACACTCATCGGCGGACACGCAGATTAAGACGTCATTCTTGTTTGGTCTTTTTTGCGCTGTCGGAAAAGTCGAGATTTGAATCCCGGTCGGTCTTAAATAGTCTGACTCCTCCTTCGTGAAAATACGGATACATTTCCTTTAAATTCCGTCTTCCTTATCCTTACCCCATCAGTGTAATTATGCTGATAGCCCAGGCGGGTAGTAAGACACGGTGAACAGGACAAGTGCCGCGAGTTGGCCCCATCTTTCACTGGAGGGATGAATGAGATATTTTTACTGCTCGTTATGCAGCTAATGATTGGCCCATATTGACGTCACTGCGGCAGCGCCTAAGAACGTCAGAGGCCTCCACTTAAGATGATGATAGGAGACTAGCCAAAAGTCCTTGTCCTTCTCGTTACAACAGAAGGCTAACTAAAATACAGTAGGCCTACTAGCTTGTTAGCAAAGTGTGTTCGTAGTAACCGCTAATTAACCATAATGTCCTTTACTACAGTTTGATTTTCAAAGGAAGGGCCTCTAAGACGTCGAAGGTTTGTTTAGTATGTGTAGATTTTCCCCATAATTTCATATTTTTTCCACCGTACAACTTAAGTAAGTGTTGATTTATTATTTTTAACCAAAGAGAGAGATTTTATTTACAGAATGAGTTATTATTTTTATATTTTTAACCAAGGAGAAATGATTTATTCACAGGTATAAAACCATGCACAAATAAGTGTTTCCATGGTAATGTAAACAAAGAATGAAAAGCTGAAAATTCACTGGGAAAATCAGATTTTCGTTGGGAACTACTATTTTTCCCGACTTTCTGGACCCCTAACCTTAAAAATGAGCGATCATTGTCAAAATCGGTTCAGTAATTTTCTCGTAATTTCAATAACTGTAAATGGGCTTATCAAATTATATACAAGCTTATGATAGAGAGTAATAAAATGTGATAGTGAAAATGAGAGTGTAACTGTTTGAGTGTATTATTGTGTAAGTGTGTGGGTGAGTGTGAAAATTAGAGTGTGAGGTGTAAGAAAGTGAGTGTAAGAGACTGAGAATGCGTAATTGAGAGAGAGCGAGTGATAGTGAGAGTATGTGTATGTGTTAGAGAGATAAATACCGGGAGAAGAGGGAAAGAGAGAGAGTGTGTGTGTGTGTGAGAAAGAGTGTGTGAGAGAAAGTGAGAGAGCGTGTGTGTGAGAGAGAAAGATAATATGTGAGGTAGAATGCGTGATATAGTGTGTGTGTGTGTGTATGTGAGAGAAAGAGAGAGTGTAAAATTTTAGGAGATATATTGTGTGAAAGAGAGAGAAAATGTGAGGGTATGTGAGATAATGTTTGAGAAAGTTAGAGAGAAAGAGATTAGTTTAGGGAGAAAAAATTAAAGTGAAAGAGAGTTAGAGAGGGGGTTTAAGAGATAGAACGTTCGAGAGAGAGCGCGTTTTAGAGAGATAGAGCGAGCGTTTGAGAGATAGAGCGAGCGTTTGAGAGATAGAGCGAGCGTTTGAGAGATAGAGAGAGTTTAAGAGAGAGTCTTGGAGAGAAGTCTTAAGAGAGAGTATAGTACATATAATGTGATATAAATTGTATGATACAGAGTTTATGTGAGGGTAGAGAGTGTGTGAGAGAGAGAATGAGAGAAGATAATATTAAAGAGAGTGTGAGATAAAGTGTGTGAGAGAATGCGAAAGAGTGTCAGATAGGGAGAAAGAATGTGAAAATATAGATGTGGTCACAAAACATTATGATACTTTGAAATATTATTCTCTCAAAATTAGGTATCAACATGGAAACATAACTGAATTTACTGTATTTGTAAGAATGTGAAAAGATAGATGGGGTACAAAAAACATTACTTTTAAATATCATATTCTCAAAATTAAGCGATAAAATGAAAACATAGCTTAACTTATGCAAATGTATTGTGTTACTATTTGCTTAAATGAACATCAAAACCCATTATTTGAAGAAAAAAAAAAGAACACCAAAATTTATACTTGGGTAGTTAAAATGGCTATTTTTAAACAATATTTAAGACCATTTGATTATTTTTGAGCGTATAATACATAGAATAACGGATTTAAAGATCGTTTTATAATGCGCAAACAAAACGGAGACAATTTTACACGAACTTTACCATTTAACCTTTTAATTTTCGAATTATGCTCATTATTATTGGTTTGAATGTGAATTAACGATAAGAACAGTCCAATAAAAAATAAATGTTTCCCCAGTTTAGGCATCTCAATTTAGATGTGTTATGACCAGCATCCAAAGAGAAATATTCATCCAAAGAGAAAATGGTGATGTGCTCGGACCAACAAATAAAGATTTAGTTACAATTTGTTGCCAAAGAGATATATTTTATTTTGAGATTACAACCATGCAGCAAATAACGGTTTCCATGGTGATCAAACAAAAGATGAAAAACTGAAAATTCTTTGTGAAAATCGGGTTTTTGTGGAAAACTACTATTTTTCCCGATATCCTGGACTCCTAACCGTTAAAATAAGTGGTCGTTTGTCAAAATCTGTTCAATCATTTCCTCGTAATTTTTATTACCGTAAACGGGCTTATCAAATTATATATAAGAATATACTTATTCAGTCTCATCACAACACAGAATGGAATAGCAGATGATGCGTATTGTGCTTTGAAACTTGTCGTCCTTAAATATTGGGCAGAAAACGCAGCCATCAACCTAAGTAGAAGAAGGATTAAAGACAAGCAACAAGAAGTTAATCAATCCGTATTTATTCCACCATTTATATTCTTCAATCATTCATATACAATATAGAATCATTTACCTTCTAAAATCCTTAAAATTAATTTGTAAGTATTTTGATTTGATAAATTTAATTAAATTTAAAGTTGATTATTTTATCCACAGTGAACTAAATTTAGGAGTACTATGTGTTGGGTTTACTTTCTCCCCTCTCGTTCAAATATATTACATCCTTTTTGTCTTGATTAATTCTTTAAATTATAATACATCATCTTCACTACTCAAGAAGTTATTGTTTGTCTTTTAGTTTGTTATGTCATGTTTATGTTAATGTTATTGGTCAATTGAGATTGATTTTTTTTTTTTGTAATTTTGTAAAGTTCTCACTATTAAGACTATCTCATCTTATGAGATTTTAATTATAATTGTAATATGTTTATTTTATAAACAAGAGTTATTTCAACTACATGTTATGTTCTATGTTATTGTGCTTTCATTACTCATAATTTTCACCACTATGATTAACATCTAAACTCATCAAGACAAAATTAAACTCAAATTTACTTGTAACCATTATTGATTAATTTCTCTTGATAATATATACTATCTTATTTAAGTGATCAAAACGAGTAGGCTAGATTTTAAGTGAAAGCACCATCGTTCACCTGAAGAGAGGATGGAGAATTTCACTGGGAGATTGGTGGATAAAGGGGGTGGGGAGGAAGGAACGCCGGGCCTCTTAACCACCCGAATATTGCGTGACCATCTTCTGCCCATCTCATTATGTCAGGTGAGGCTTGTTGATCCCTGTGAGTGAGTGGTGAGCACCGCCGGCCCACAGCTGTGTCGACAACTCGTCATTCTAATTGCACTCCACGCGTCTCCTCGGTACATTGGACGGGTTCGTTCCCCGCGGCGGCCAACAGCGATAAAGGTAGACAGACGCACACTATAATGTATTTCTCCGCAACGGTTTGGAAAATATTCACGATTTGAGTTCCGCTCAATTTTTCACCGTTTTCATTCAAAAGATTGTAGTAAATATGAGCCAATTCGATGCGATACGGACAGGTGTTCTTCAACCTTAAGCACTTGAGGCTGTCAAAGGTTTTTTTTAATCTGCCTTTCCCCGCGTTTTGCTTCCCGTTCGAACTATATCCATACACACACACACACACAACCACACACACACAGAGTATCACCAGCGTAAGAGTGGTGGCTGGCATCTAGAAGAATATTTTTATTGCAAGCATTAGTTGAAAGTAATTAGTGTGGAAAAAGCTATTATTTGCTTAGTAATACTATAATATCAATAACAAGCGTTATCAAACGCTTCTAATAACACTTCCCTAAGGATTACTGTATAATTGTATTTTTCATAACTTATTGTAAGAACAAAAAACAAAAAATTATGTTTCTGTTTAGCGGTTGTGGCAACAAGAGATATTATATTGCGTGAAATAATACATTTAAAATTATTATATTCACACTTATTTTCTTATAACTAGTCACTATTTTTTTTATTAATTCTAGAAAGAGCCATGCAAAATATTAACTTCAAATAAAAGTTATTTATTTTGTGAACACATATGCATGAACACAGATGAATACGATTTGTATGACGTCATCAGCCGCCCTCATTTCATTTGGTTCGCCATTTTAATTTGTTAAGAGAACGCATCCCTCAGAAGCTCTTGTTTGCAAAGCATTTTATAATGAACCACATATGCCGCTTCAAAAAAAAAAAAAAAAGAAACATCCATACAGTTATTTCCATAAGTTCGTGTTTTAATTATGTAAAAGCGGTTAAAAAAAATATAAATTGTTCTTTGAGAAAAAATAATATACATAGCTAGGAATGAACATTTCTCTAGTCTCAAACATAAAATAAAATCGTCGTCTACTAAACTAGCCGTGAGGCTATAATGTAGATTTTCCCCTTTCATATTATTCCAAATCATCCCCGCCCTTAATATATTTAAAAGTTAATGGACAATTTTATAATTTTGAACTTATTGAGCCCTTCTCTTCTGATTTAAAAAGCCTGGGTGGTACTTAATTTTTTTTATATTAATGACAAGTCTTTGTGTCGCCATTGTAAAATCATAGCTTTTGTTAGCAGGTTTAAACCACTCTTCCTAGTAAAAGGTTCACAAGGCACTCTTAGATAACTAACTGTTCAGGCGCGTTTGTTTTTTCCCACCTCGTTTTAAAAGCTGATAAAAAAGGTGTAATATAATGAAACTGGAAGATTCTAGGTATCAGTGTTAGAGTAAAATCAAGGAAAGAGCTCTACCGGATTCACTGGACCTACAACTCCGCTATAAGTAATGTCCGTGGTGCGCTAACATCCAAATTTCAAACGTTAAAACTGCCGTGTATTGATAACATTTCGTTACGACTGTGTTAAATGCTGTGTAATCGTGTGCCCTTTTTATTTGAATAAACATAACATAATTATAGACCTGTTATTTCTATTATAAAGTAGACCTTGTGTTCCAGTGTGGCAAAGTTACAGTATATCCAATTATTATTAACCCCATGGCGACTGGAGTTCACAATTATTAAATCCCTCACGTGAGGCCAGACAATATATTTAATAGGTAACGTCTCAAATGCAGCCCATCGGGTGGCGTAATTCCGCGTAACGTCGCAAGACTTATTAGTGATCACTGATCAGAAACATTTTCATGGGATCGGCAATCCCACCCTCGGGTGTACTCCGCGAGCCGCCACTGTTCACAGGTTTATAAGACCTAAATGCAGACGTAGACACCTCCGACAGTGTAGGATAGGCTCTTAATTAACAAGATCCGTGTTGAGCCCATCCCCCTATTTGGAGCATGGCGTTATGATAGACGTATTCTCAAGAAGGAGGGTGGAGGGGAGGGCAGGCTGGAGAGGGGAATTAATTCCTGTCCGCTAAGAACTTGTTAAGTGCGATTACGTAACGAGGAGAGAGAAAAAGAGCGACACTAGCTTTCAGGTGTGAATATATATACACATATATACCTTTTTTGCACCGTGTTTTACTATCCTTTCAGGTTATCGGAATTTAACTTCACTAATTGGGTAGAGATGAGCTAAACCCTTTAAATATTATTAACAAGTAATAATAAAATATATAATACAAATATTACTATTCAATTAGCTAAATTTAATTCATCTCTTAAAAAATCTTAAAAATCGAATGATATTATTTCACTAATAATAATTATTTAATAAGAGTGCTCATACATTAAGATCTTCAACTATTAACTATTCTTAAATCGAGATAGGTAAATTTTATACTAATATATTAATTTACCCTGATAAAAAAGGTAGGCCTATGAAAAATTAATAATTCTTACAAAGAAATGATCAAACTATTTAATTTTTACGTTCTCTCGATTCTTTGAAGATATAGTTAAGTAAGTTATTGTGATTGTAAACAAAAATCAAACTCGAGATTTTGATAAATGTTGACGTTTCATGACCCACTGAAATTGGAAAAGTGTTTTTTGTGATTCCGTCTGTCTGCCAGTATTTCGGACAAGAGCCGAAATAATTTGACAGAAATGAATAAAACTTGGTATCTAGGGGTTTCATAAAGTCCCCTCGAGGGGTTTTTGGAATTAGATACCTAACCGTAAAATTAGGGGTAGAAAGAGAAGGGCAAAAAGAGAGAAAAAATATTTTCTCAAAATCCGCTCTAATGATTTTTATTAAATTTTGACTCTAGGCCATGTTTAACGTTACAAACAAAATGGCATTTCTCGTTTTCCCATAAAAATGACTTTATTTTGTAAAGTATAAACGGTCGTTACAGATTCTAACAAAACTTGAATGGAAAGCTAAACAATGTTGACACAGGAGGAATGAAAGTCTTATCAAAGTTTAACGCCAAAATCTGCGTTAATTTATTTCACTATCATAAAAAATAATAGAAAAGGAATTTTTTTAAGCATCGTGTCTTACTACCCGTTCTGTTTATACGCTTATATACTAATTGCGCTAATGGGTTTATGGATTAGGAGTGTTATATTTAGAGGAAGTGTACTATCATTTACTTGGAGGGAGAGTGGAAAACCATTTGAAAAAAAAACACCCTCAGTACACCCGACCGAGAGTCGAACCTCGATCTTATTTTCATTGGTAATCTAGTCTACTGCAAGGGTAGCGCGTTAGACCATGCGGTCACTGAAGCGGGTCAGAAACGAATAATTAAATGCAATATTTTTTATATAGGTTGTATAGAATATATATATGTAGGCCTGTATATTATATAATCAAATAAATAAAGTCAATGACACAGTGCTGCATCTCGTACCTCCTGGAATCCTCCACGTACTCCCGGAAGTACACGCACCACAGTTTGGGTAACACTGTGCTATAATATCTGTACGGCTGACCCCGTCGCTCGACAGGGCCTTAGACGAGGTGTGCGATGAACGGGAATGCCCCGTCTAATTGTTATCATTGTTGCCTAGAATCTCATGGTACTGCTTTTCAATCAAACTCGTACGCCTCTGTGTGTGGGAATAATAGTCAATCATGTGTGAGAAAGGTTGGGCCGAGACGTGTGAGCGTGTGTACTGTTTCTGAGAACCAGTCCTTAGCGGGAATTAAAAAAAAAAGCTCGTGATGGTCGTAACAATCAATAACGACGAGTTTGAGCGTAGTTTCGAGACATTGGGCTATCCATTATAATTTTATGACTGCACGTTTCCTCTTGCTCGGATCGTTTTGTTGTTGTTGTTAAACTCTTAAGTTGAGTAAAACTCACAAAACCGGAACACATTCGTGAACTTAATATATTTCCCATTATTTGCTCTTTTTATCTGTGCGTTGAATATATTCGGTTTAAAAGAGGCGGGAAGTAGCTTATTAAAAATAATGATTACAATAATTATTTTGTTCACAGGACTCGACATATTAGTAAAATATTAGAAGGGCTATTCACAGTGGCATAACTATAGGATGGCGTAGGTGGCAAAATGCCATGTGCTCACGCCCAAAATGGGGCTCAACCGCTGACCCACGCTCCAAAATCAATATTTAACAAGACATAAATAAAATCACGTTTTTTTCCCAATAAATTATTTACTTAACAATTGTAAATGCAAAACTTATAAAAAAATTTCACTAATAAATGCCAATGCAATTTATTGTAATCTACAATTACACATACTAATTTTTTTTTCGGGGGGGAGGGGCTTTCTTCTCTTTAGAGGGGTTAGGGGGGCACCATGAAAGTTTTGCCACGGACCCATTACTGTCTAGTTACGCCTCTGTATATTCAGGCTCTGATTATGAAAATCATCTGTTCTCATGAGGTCACCTTATTTTTACTTTCTCATATAGAGAACGAATTGTAATCGGTCAAAATTGTCAACCTTGAGATTATGATGGCGTCTTAAACGATTTTGTTCCAAATGGATATCAGAGGGACGTTTAATATGAAACATAAGAGTGTATTTTAGTTTTTATAAAATAATTATTTTAGGTTAGCTACTGACCGTCTCTGTGGGCTAGTGGTCAGAGTTTCTGGCTACAGATCCAGAGGTCCCGGGTTCAGTCCCTGGCGTTTCCATATATTCTGTGTAGAAATGGGTCTGGAACGGGGTCAACTCAGCCTTGTGAAGACAAATGAGGGGCTACTTGAACGGAAAAGTAGAGGCTTCGGTCTAGAAAACTGAGATCAATGGCCGAAGGGTTCATTGTGCTGACCATATGATAACATATATCCGAAAATATTTGCACTATTACTGCCAACAGATGGCGGCCGCTCGCTCGGTATGGCTTGATTTTGGGCTGACGCCATGGATTTTTTTGGGTACTAATTATTGGTTTTAGAAAATTTTAATTTGCTCTAAAGTTGGCTATAGCAATTTTGTTTAAAACCTATAACTGAGAAGTGTTTCATATTATTATCAAAATTTTATGTTTGTCATGAAGGAAAATCATTTTGGGTAGCTTACTGATAAACTATTTTAACAATTTGGTCGTAATTACAAAAGCTTATTATATGGAAAAGTATGTACGATAGTGGAGGACCATTTGTTTACTAGGGGTATTCAACATTCACTTATTTAACTCACTGGTTATATCAACACATGACATACAAACTAATAAAATATTCTATTAGAACAGACACAGCTCCCACCCGTCTGGGCCGATAGCTCACCATTGATAAATTTTCGGCCATGCCAGTAATCGAACCCTGGATAACCGACTCAGTGGTCAGACGAGATACTGGCTGAGATACTTGTACTCCCAAATAGATAAACACTTCCCTTCCTTGTTGTTAGAACGTCACCGTTTTAGGTATCGTCGTATTACATATTTGATCAAGATTACTGAGAGAAGGGCTTGGTTTGGAACGTGGGACGTTTCTCCCCGTTTTCTTGGTTCGGAGGACTCTCCTGAGGTCAGTCATACAAAGAGTTGGTCGTGTTGGGTGCGCTTTATTAATGCAACTTAGCTGTGAAGTCTTTCGCTGATGACTACTTTCAATTTCCATATTCAGACAATCACTATGCAATATTTAATTTGAAATTCCTGCATCTATTTCGAATTCTTTATTCCTATTGAGTACAAAACAATTTGACTGAGGTTAGCTTTTGACACATACTAAAAATCTGAATGTAAAAGGCAAAACTTACTCACTGACTGAGTTACTCATCACCGTATTTCCCTAATCCCTGGGCCTGCAAATTTGAAATTTTGTGTGATGGTGCCTTTTAGGTCATAGTCAAGAGATAATACGGGATTTTGCGAAATTCGACCTCTAAGGGGGAAAAAAAAAAAAGGTGTTGAAAGTTTTCAAAATTCACTCATTTATATTTTGAACCAGTGGATATATAAATCTATAGAAATTAAAATGAAGGCTCTTTTTAGAACTGTTTAATAAGTTTTAGAGTATTTTTCAAATTTCATCCCCTAAGGTGTGGATAGGGGCAGAAATGGGTGGGGAATCTTATGTGCTCCGATATAGATTAAATTTGATATTTGAGTGTTTTTTAGTTGCTGAATACGAATATGGCATTAATTTGTGTACGGCACCCACACGATGGGTCCAGAGGTGCGTTGGAGAAAAGCGGTTTGGTGGTTCGAAACTTACATAAAAATTATGTGTGTTTTGTATAAGTTATATAACACTGAAAAATGAAATTTATTACTATGATCTTTGGTGGACAGAGATGTTCCTCTTTTCTTAATGTTTCAGTAACAATATAATATATTATTTAAGTTATGTTCTTTGGTGGAACCCGCCTCGGTGGCGTAGTTGGCTAACGCGCCAGTCGTGTTGAGCTCGACCGCCGAGGACGGGGAGATCGAGGTTCGAATCTCGGTCGGGTGAACTGGGGTGGTTTTTCCTAAATGGTTTTCCACTCTCCCTCCACGCAAATGCGGGTTCACTTCCTCTAAATTCAACCCTCCCAATTCCTAGTCCAATAGAGTAATTAGTACTTAAGCGTATAACCCGAACGGGTAGTAAGACGCGGTGCTAAATATTATTATTATTCTTTGGTGGAGTGTTTCTGCAACAATGTATATTATTTCGTTTCACAAATCTTATAAGTATTTAGTGACTGTCTCTATTTTAAGATAAAATTGAGATAAAGTCTGTGCGGTGTACAGTACCATTTATTTTTATGACATCGGGAATTATCTCACATCGTCTATACGTTCACTGGTTAGCGTAAATTGTACAGAGATGTGATTCCCTGATATTAATTGATACTGAAAGGGAATATTAAAATCCCCCCTTAGCAGAAAAAAAATTCCAGGCCAGCAATATCCTGGTGTCAAATTGTTTGATTAAATAAAATATAAAGAGTATTGGTAGTCTGTGGTCACACGGTTTAATTTAGGCGTTAGACTCGCAATATATTCAGATCACCGGTTTTTTAGGGTGGGATGGGTAAATAATGGTAGCTCTATGTGTGATGAAGTATCACTGACATTTCCTCATATTCTCTTGACGCTAATGTGAGTGCATTTCCTTTAGAATACGCTCCGCAACCCTATTATTTATAGTTAACCGTTAAATAGCTCTTCTTTTGAAACATGTAAACTAAATAAATTGTGATAGATTTATTTAATGTTTCTCTTTAAGTTCATCCAATAAAACTAGAAAGAGTCATCACATTCATCCTGCTCTTAAGGCAATTTCACACTGGCATCCACGCTGTCCACGATAACCGTGAACGAAATAAATGTCCATGGACGTGCCAATTCACACTGAAACCAAACATCCGTGGACATTTTAGATGCCTACAAACTTGAGTTGCTATACTGTAGCGTACTGTAGGTGATCACGTGCTCTTCAAAATGCCATTGCGCATGCTCAGTCCAAAATGTCCAAGTGAACGCCCTACCTATCGCCCGGAGAGTGATCTGAAAACATCCGTACCGCGTACACCTAGGTCGTTCCGTGACACCGTGGACGCCAGTGTGAATTGCCCCATTTGATAAGCTGGGAAGTGATTTCTACAAAACGTCCAACCCCGGATTCCACGGACACCGCGGATGCCAGTGTGAAATGGCCTTTAGTCGGCGCTTTCTTCGGTACAGTCCGATTTAGATATAAAGGAGCTTTTTAAATTCTTATAGAAGCTACTAAAATATATGTTATAATATATTTTAGGTAAAGTCACGGGATCTGTAAATTTTCTCACTATTAATACCTATGAAAGAATCATAATTTTTAAGTAATATGACATCAATACTTTTATTTAGCACTTTGGGCCAGTTTCATAGTCAGCTTTAGTACGCCTCAAGTGTGGTGCTATACTAAATACAAGACGTCACCTACCTGAAATTGAATGGAATGGGCCAGTTTCATATGCGAAACTGGCCCATTCCATTTTGGTCTAGGTAGGTGTCGTCCTGTATTTAGTATCGACTCGCACTTTAGGCGTACTAAATCTGACTATGAAACTGGCCCTTTGTCTTACTACCCGTTCGGGCCATGCACTGATTACGCTAATGATTTTAGGAATGAGGAAGATTACATTTATAAAAAGTGTAACCGCATTTGCATGGAGCGAGTGTGGAAAACCATGTTGAAAAAACCACTGTCAGTATATCCGACAGAGATTTGAACCTTGATCTCCCACTCATTGGCAGACTAGTCTATTGCGAGTAGCACCTTAGACCACTGAAGCGGTTGTCATCAATGTTGATAGAAAAAAATGGTATGTTTTAAAAGTTCCTTCTTGCCAGAATCCTATTATATGTAGTATAAGGCCTACAGATTGTCACAATCTGACGTCAACTATGCCACATTCTGGCTTGTTATCTCTGTTTGGTGCCTGCAGGACTATTTATAGCACACCACGATATTAGTACATCCTGTAGCTTTCATCTGTTCCTCCTTGTGCGGCCATTGGTACAAATAAGTTGTATTGTGCTGTACATTGCCAGCATAAAGTCACAACAGACTACCGAGTCGCTGGTGGCTGATATATATATTTTAAATTTTATTTGACGTATTTAACGTGCACTTTATAAACCGACTGATTATATCAGCACACGACATAACTTAACTAGACAGACACAACATCCAGCCCCTGGCTGTTAATTCATTACTGTGAAAGGGAAAACCCACATTTCACCAATGATACGTTTTTCGGCCATGCCAGTACTCGAACCCGGGAACCTTAACCCAGTGGACAGACACGTTACCTAAATAGCTAAGGTGTCGGGCAGGCTGTGTTATAAATTAAAACTGTTATTAGCGAATGATATACGCACGTCTCTGTTATGAGCTAAAAGTTACCCTGAGCACGGAAAGATCCCTGAATAGCTCAGCAATAGAGCATTGGCGCACCAAGGCAAAGGTTCCGGGTTTGATGTCCATGTCCAGGTGTCATTTTCATGGTGGCTACAGACAGGGAAAACAAGGAAAACCTGGAAAAGTCAGGGAATTTTTGGATGACAGGGAAAACAGAGAAATGTCAGGGAATTTAATTATAAATAAGGAAAAGTCAGGAATTAAAAAAAATGTTTAAACTATCCCATTAATTTCACAACTAAATACTAAAACAGTTAATAATACCTAAATAAAATAACATTTTTTATTTTAAAATAATTGATAAAACCGTTTATGTTTAGTAGATACAAACTTTTTTTAATAATGTGATCAATAATAAATAAAACAAATCATCATCCACCATTAAAACTGGAAAAAAGTATTCAGGGAAAACTGAAAAATGTTGCCTGGAAAACCTGGAAATGTCAGGGAATTTTGTAAAATATGTTTTGTAGCCACCCTGTATTTTTCAATGTATTCGAAAATTTATAAGAGGTGGCCATAGTGAAAACCTCAAAGTAAAACTATTAGCTTTCAGGGAGAACAGAGTGGAAGTCTACATCGGGACTGGTTAAAGAAGACAGATCTATAGTTTTGGTTTTCGACGAAACATCAAATTATGTCCTAGCTTCAGAGAAAATAAACGGTAAGACACAATTGTACGTACTTTCTCATGTAGTTTTTGTTCATCACCAGATCTTACTACCCGTTCAGGTAATACGTATATATGATAACTACTCTAATGGGGTAGGGATAAGGAAGGAAGCATTCCAGGGGGTAATCTACCCGCATTTGAGTGGAAACGGAATGGGAAACCGTTTAGGAAAATAACAATTCTTAGTAAACTATTCTTAAATATATTTTCTGCGAAATTCAATTATACGATGTTGTTTATCATGTGATTATATTTAAATAATATTTTATCTGAAAAACCAGTATATTATAGTATTTTTTTATCACGTTTCTTTGTCTGTGACCTGGGGCTACAGCCTAAGCGGTTTGATGGTTTTTGTTAAAACTTTATATTTAGATTTTATGGTCATAGCTCGGATGAATCGTGATTTTAATCATATCTCTAAAATTAAAGGTAGTTAAATGAAAAATAAGTTTTTAAAATTGGGATTTAAAAAAATCATTTTATTATTGTATTTAAAATTGACATCTTGGAAGTGTTTTGCATGATAAAATAAGATTGTGTGTTGGATTTTCTAAACATAATATCTATTTAAGGGTAGTCTACCATTAACTGATTTTTAAAAATTTCAATTTAAAAACAAATTGAACTGACAATTGCAACATATGCTAGGGGGGGCTTACTGATAACAGAGTTTTGAAAATTTGGTTCCAAACTATGATATACTATTTGAAAACCTATGTGCAATTGTGGTTTATTATTTATCTTTTATAAAAAAAAAAACCCCACCAGTTTCTCAGCAGTAGTTCCCAACCTAAGAGGGGCGAAGCACTTTCAAGGGGGGCACGGAAAAATTAATAAATAACGTTAAAAACCATCTAAGAATTTAAGATTTTATTTTATTTCAATCCCTTTTCCAAAGTAAAATAATTTTTTCTTGCGGTATTGGCAATACTGCCTACCATTGTAATAATTCATCTATTAGGTGACCAGCTAAAAGTAAGACGCTCGTACATATGCACATGTATTTTCAAACTCACAAGACTCAGATTAGCCCCCCAATTATTCTTTCCACCCTCCCCCACACCTACCGATGCAGCCACGTGCCATACCACCGAATTTTCAACTCTGACTCTGATAAAAAACTAAACAACGTTGTCGACTTGAATTGGAAATCTATCTGCGGTCTGCTCTGTCAAACATCAAAACCAATATTCAAAAATTGATACGAACAAAACAGGGTCAACCATCACACCAATTTTGTATTTTTTTTGGTACCATTATGTTGCCAATTTTATATTGATTTAGATACAAAATAAAGAAGTGAAAGATTTTTTTTCCTAGAGAAATCTTATAATTATCCTAAAAAATAGTAGGGGTAAGTGCCTTGTGAAAATTTGACGATCTACCAAAGGGGGCGTCAGCCTAAAAAGGTTGGGAACCACTGTGCTACCGTCAATGAAAAAAAAAGTCTCCGACACACCCGGACGAAGTTACATCACCGACTTTCCGAGTCAGACAAGTTCGCTGAGAGTGTCGACTACGTCATATTTGTTGTAGAGTATTAACTCAGGTGTGCGGGACAAGTGGTCCATAAAGTAGACTAACGCCTCACAGGGAGTCGGTCTTCTTACATAGTGTACCTGGCCGTAATGTGTATGGTTTAAGGCGAAATTGAGCGTACAACTTTAACTACACATCATCTTGTGACGTTCTCAGTTGTTAGCGTGCCTGCCTGCTAAGTTAAGGGACCCGGGTTAGATTCCCGCCATGGCTGAAACAATTATTATTGGTAAAATGTATGTTCACCCTTTCACAGTGATAAATAATTAATGGCTGAGGGCTGGCTCTTGTATCTGTTTTATAATTAATCTAGGTCTTAAAGCCTTTTCAAAAAAAGTGCACGTTAAACACCTAAAATAAAATACAAATCTTGTTACTTTGACCCCGCTGCAGTGGGGTTGTATAGCGAGCGAACGATTTCCCCTTCTTTACTAGTCAATTCATTACTTTGACGGAGATCGGGCCCAATCAAACCCGGCCTTGTGCACTAAAAGTGTTTCCACAAATCTTCCCTTCACCCTAATTCAAGTAAATTTCTTCTAAGTTCTATCACCCTTTTCTCTATCACGTTTTGATAAATATGAGGATAGCCTGAACGGGTAGTAAAACGCCTTTATTGTTTTTATTTCATCAGTAAAATGCGTTTGTGATTCCTCTTATTCATCCTCCTTATCCTTTTCCTCGGTTGGTTTAGTAAGAGCGTTCTTGACTTTGACGTGGGAAGCCGGGGTTCGATCTCTGTTCAAGGTCAATGGTGTTGTTTTTCCTGATGACCAACAAAGCCGCGACGGGCAATGTTACTGTCCACTCCTTACTCCCTCTTTACCCTTATGAGCGGGTTTTAGTGTCTCTCTCCGACCTTTCTAGCTGCCCCCCCCCCACCCCCCTCTTTCAGTCTTCTTCACCCTTTTAAGATGGGGAAGTAGGGGACGCGAGAAAAGGCCAGTGTTTTTGCAGTTCTTATAGCAAAACTTTTTTTTTTGCCAAAATAAATCAAATAATCCTTCAGTGCAAACGGATAGTTTAATTTTCTTCACATGTTGATATCAACAGTTCTTGAATATCTGTCATTACCATGGCGGCATTAGACGACAAAATTTTTAAATGGAGAGAAAATGCTGTAATTGAATTCTAGGACACGCTTTACAGATATACAACAACTGTTGATATCACCTTGTGAAGAAAATTAAACTCTTTGTTTTTAGTAAAGAAACATTTGATTTATTTTGACCAAAAAAGAGTGTTGCTACAAAAACTGCAAACACTCTGGACTTTTCTCACGTCGCCTTCATATCAAACTGGCGTGGATGCATTATTCATAGACCTTGCATTCGCTTTATTGATCATGCGGTCCAAGGCGTCGCAATAGACTGGTTTTCCGATCCTCTCCCCACGCTAATGCTAGATCATTTACTCCAAAACAATGGTCCAATTTTCATATGGAGTGCCTTATCTGACACTAGACCTACTTTCACGTATTAATACGTCAAATCATGTGATATGAAGCTGTTACTTTTGAAATATATTATCAACGCCTATAAGATAGCACTAATAAAAAAAAAGGCCACAAATGTATTAATTTTGGCCGCAAAAAAATGCGTTTGTATTTATAAAAGGCCCTTCCTCTGAAAATTGGATTATACTTTCGTTGTTAATAGGCTTAGGATTAACCACGTACTATTGTATTAACAAAAAATTGATTTTGACTTACGAAGCGGGAGTGATCCAGTGGTGAAAAATAGATGCTTTAGTACGGTTCGTCATGGTGCGCAGCGATCTTAACCATTAGCTTGTATTTAAAATAATAAACAAAAGTTGTCTTGCCATAAACGTATCAATCTCTTCTAGAGTTGGAGCTAACAGTATATTACAACATATTCTAACACTGACGGTGCCTCGAAGCTAAGTGAACAGGATGATAAAGAAGCCGAATGCGAGCTCAAAATACTATAAAAAAAACTATTAGCATATTTGATTATTGCGTTCCTTGCTGTGAATTCCGTGCATGTTTTTGGAAGGTTTTGAAGGCTTTTAGTTTTGTGAACTGGTAAAATATTACTCGAAAGAGGCCATTAAAATGATTGAGTGGAGCTTTTTTTTCCCCTTACAAATACCTCCGCGGCGACGTATTTGACAGCTGTTAGAGAGTTGTTAGGTGAGAACAAGTCTGAGAGGATATAATTACATAAATTTAAGAATAATAAGAATAAAATTATAAAGCAAAAAGGTTTTGTGTTGAAAAAACAAGACGTTATTTTGCTGGGTTGTTGTATTAAATATTAGCATACTAATTATATCACTACACGACTTACAAACTAGCTTGGCTCTTAAAGAGAACACCCAGTGGTTGGTCGTTAGTTACTGGTAAAGAGGAAGCAGCAATTTCACCGATGATTTTTTTTTATAAATACCTAGAATCGAAGCGGGGACCCTCGTCTCACCAGTAGATGATCTAATGACTGGACCAAGGTGTTGGATATGTGGGTTTATCAATTGTAGACAAAATTGGTGTCTTATCAATCGACTTCTTAGCAATTTACTAGCGACATTTGGACATGATAAAGATAGTTGAGGCATTTTTCTCCAAACAATAATTCTCTAACCTATAAAGGATTTTGTTTCAATTCCGGTTGGGTCGAAAGCGGTGGCTAATGTACTAATGCGACAGTCTCGTCTGGGCTAGTTTGCTGCTGATGGAGAGGTCAGGGTTTGAATCTCGTCTGGGTGTACCGTGTACTGAGGCAGGTTTTTTGAAATAGCGTCTCACTCACCCTCCACGCAAATGTAGGTGCACTCCCTCTAAATTCTGTCTTCTCCATCCCTATGACCATTAATGTAAATTTGAGGATATAATGGATGGTGCACGTAAAATAACGTTTGCATCTAACCAACTAACTAAAAAAAAGAAATGCCCATAGTTTATTTGTCTTGATAATGTTACATAATATATTGTTCTAAAAATGTTAAATCCTATTTGAAAAATTAATAAATATAATTTTAATGTTCTCAATGTTACAGGTTGGTGAGAATTAGCATATCCTACACGGGCAAGTCCTCTTAGATTTTTATTAGATCTTCATCAAGTGACAATGTAAGTAAATGAAATAATTTATGGTCTTAAGATAGTTAGATAGTTGTTTATTACCTATAATTATGTAATAATTGAAATTATATTAATACACATGTAATTGGGTAGTTAAAAGTATATAATATAAAATATCATATAAAGATCAAATTTAATACAGCATACATAATCTTGTCCAAGAGGTGAACTTACAAAGTTAAGGACGTATTCAATATTAATAATTCTATGTTGGGTTTTAGTGACTGACATAAACTGCGACCTCCGACATAAGGACACGTCGATAAACAATACTTCTACGACTTACACTGACAAATGATTGGTAATTTGTTGGCTTATACTAATAAGTAATAATGTTGAGTGGTTGTAAAATGTGTGTATAGACGAGGATGGATGTATTGCATTGTTTAGCGACGTAACACCGCCCGACACAATAGAATATTGTTACTGCGGAGCATAAATTAGTCCGCTTGAAGACAAGGCCCTCAATTCATCAAGCGGCCGTAATATTCTCTCAAGCAAGAGTAAAGGCTTGTTCTTTTTTTTAATCTATATATGTGACCCTTAATACAATAAATATACTAGCGGTAAATAGTATTGAGTTTAATTATTCCTGAATAATTTTAACTAGCAATAAAGATATTAGATTGGAAATTAGGAAAAGAATACAGTCGGGAAATATATGCTATTACTCGATCAGTAAGGATCTCTATGGGTGTGAAACGTGGTTTCTTACCTTACATGACAAAAATAAATAGGGTGTTCGAAAACGAGGTGCTTAGGAAGATATTTGGTTCATAAAGGGATAAGGCTACTAGAAAATGAAGGAGGTTACATAATGATGAGTTACATACCCTGTACTCATCACAAGACTTTTAAGGCGTATACTGACAGTACGAGGCAGTGCACCCCCCCGCTACCTCTCCAGTTCTATGATTTTAATTCCTTGGACATTTTGGCATGGGGATAATTAAAGAGTTTAATATATATTCGTTTCCAAAAAATGATTTAGCAGACTTACAATAACGATTTGAAAACATTTGTCCCGGTTCAAATAAAGCTAGGGATTTTTCAAATAACAAGGAGATGTGAGATTTGTGTGGGAATGTAAGGACTATATGAAGAACACCTTTTGTTTTGATGTGGTGATAAATTTGTGTCACATAAACCTAAATAACATTTCATTTTCTATCCTAATTTTTTTACTACTGAAAGATAAAATTGCTTCTAACCCTGTGAGTCAGTTTTTGGACCTATATAACTTTTACTTTATACCTTTATAACTGAGTGAAATTTTACCTAAATGATTCGATTTTTATTTTCTATGGGTCATATTTATAATCGACTTAAATCAAATAAAAATATCCTCAAACGTCAGGCTAGAAAAAAATCAATCCAATAGTTTATACTCTACAGAAGTACAAACAGAAAGATGGCATGCCTAAAACAACTTTTTCGGTATAGGGAGCACATAATATTATATATATCAATGCTTTGACTTATTTATATATATATTTGTTTGTGCACTCAGTTTGTGGACAAGGTAATGTTTTTTCTCAAAGAGGACTGTGGAAATAATGTGCTATGCCACGACTATCAGTTACTCATTAATAGCTAATGGTGTTCCTACACTTTTAGACATAGCGCTACTTGTTTGATTGTTGAGATTTCTGTATTTACAAAGTTTATCAAATCAGGGTAAAATAAGAATAAGTTAGACTTATGAATCATTGATTTTTTTTAAACCTTAAATATTCAAATCTCAGAGCTATTATTTTGTGGCATAACATATTTTTGCTCCAAACCCTATATATTTATAATATATATTATTATATATACAGTACACAAATTTGTTTAAACGTAAGAGAAGGCAGAAGGCTCAACTTAGTCATTAAAGTTGAGTTATTACTATAGAGTATATAATATATACTATATATTATATTAACTCAACTTTAATGACTAAGTTCTTTCTGCCTTCTCTTACGTTTAAACAAATGTGTGTAATGTATATTATATATATATATATATATAAACTGAAGAATAAAACCTTGTGTTAAATACTAAAGAGAAAACATTTCTTTCCAATTATGTAAACACTTTTCTCTTCGACGCTAATTAACGAACTACAGTAGTCATGTCTAATTCGAATAGATCACTATCGGACCTGGTGGTGTGTACCTTATTTTACTTATTGTTAGTTATCGTTTGTTTGTTTATCGGATCACCGTATTTAATCCAAGAATGTGCTCCTTTGGGGTCGACGTGAAGTCGAGGCATAGAAGAGACGAGTGATTATATATATTTATCCGTAACGCTTTGGGCCATTGCTGGTAGGGAGTCATTAACAATTCTTATTTGTTATTCGAATAGGTCGTCGATCAAGTCTGGAGGTTTTTATTGGCTTTCTTAAAGCCTTGTGCATTCCTTGATCGCTTACCATTATAAATCATTATTGTGTTAAGAATATGAGCCTATCTTTATGACGAAGTTAGTCTGAATGTGGAGTTCATGCAAGGAGTTTGTTCGAGGTGAGCAAAAATTAAATCAATATATTTCCAATTTATTTTATGGTCAAATTTTATGGAAACCTGTAGATACTAATTAACTCTCATTTTTTCAAAGAATTTAGTGTTTGCATATTTTTATCCTGACTTAATTCTAGGTCAAACATAGCAAACAATGAAAGGAAAATAAAACGCAATTTCACAATTATAAAACTTCCGCCTCTTATCAGGAATCGAACCTGGAGCCCTTAATATAGTAGTCGGACGCCCTACCAACTGATATAAAGTATTAGACCATTTAAGAATTTTTACAGCGTATGATTTGGATGACAGTATTTACTACAAATCGTTAAGTAAACTCATGTTTGTATATAAGACTATGCCGAAGACATTTTTATATTGATGTGTTTAAAGTGCATTTTTTATTTAACAAATGATTTACGGTAAAACTTTTTTAATTCGAAGTCCAAGGGATATCTAAAAAATTCGAAATTCCCAAAATTCGAATTAACCATTTTTATTAGTATCTAGGCACAACAAATCAATAACCTCAAAATATGCTACATATAAACACACAGGCTCGCACCCACGGGGGTTTGGGGGCTAAAGCTGAAGGTCCTTTCCCAGAAAATTAAGAATCTTACAAAAATATTATTAGCACTATGTTCTGTCAATTAATCAGTTATATTTCGTTTAATTATATTTAATGTAAAACAAATAATTTTGTGAAGTTAATAGGGCTTTTCAAAGGAATACTCTTTCTTTTGATTTTAATTTTTCTGTAAATTTGCACTTAAATGAAAACTGGACTTCTGGTACCGTAATATTTTCTAGAAATGGTTAAAGTATTTACTCTTTGTATATAAAGTTTTGAAGTGGGTACAGTAATTGAAATTATTATTTTAGAGCAATCATATAAACACTATTGTATCAGGAAGGGACAGTTGATATTATCATATGCCCCCAGCCCCACCAACTGCAAATCCTGAGTGTGAAGAAGAATGTGTAAACACATACCTGTTAACCAGTGGCGTACACAGTGTTAGAGGGTAGGCCGAGGATCCGATTTTGGTACAAATTAGCTTAAATATTACCATTTTCATCCTTTGAAATCAAAATTTTTCTTTGGGGAGAAAACCCCCCCCCCCCCACTTTTTAGGGGGCATTGCTGATTCTTTATCTTTTTTATCCCCCTACTTCAAATCAAATTTCCAAATATTATAGTAATTGAAATATGTAAACACACACATGTTATATATACTATTTAAAACACACGTAACTTAATATATACATACACGAAAATTTAAAAAAAATTAAACACAAAATATTTAAAACCTTGTAAAAATTAACATATGATAATAAGAAGATTTAAATTAGTTAGTTAGGGCATTACTTGATTACATTGTTACACAGAAGCGACGAAAACCGAGCCAACACATCCCATATTCTAGGAAACCTGCTCGCCGTTGGTGTAGAATTCCCCGCGTAATCTTTTACTATGCGTTAATAACTCTATATGGGTGACCTGGTGGTCTAGAGGTAAGGTGTCAGGCTTCTAAGCTGGAGGTCCGGGGTTCAATCCTCGGTCCCGGCACAGATTTATCTGATTGCCAAACCCTTCCTTCACCTCTGACAAGACGTGTATTAATCACAACTTGTGAAGGCGAAGAATTCCAGGCCTCCACCGTGGTTCGGATCCCACGTTAAACTGTAGGTCCTCCATTTCGTCTCATAATCACCCTAACATTACACATTAGCGTAAGTGCGTACAACTCAAACGGGTAGTAAGACGTGGTGCTAATAATAATAATAATAATAATAATAATAATAATAATAATAATAATAATAATGATTATTATTATTATATATATAATATATATAATAATAATGATTATTATTATTATTATAATTTTATCTTAATTTGAAATTGTTGGCATACGGGGTGATTCATTAGAGATCGTTAAACTAGGTTTGAAATGAGTACAAACTTGAAAAAAAATTAACCATGGATAGGCTTTGAATTGTCTAAATATTTCCTTTTAAAATTAGAATTTAATGTTATTTTTTTACCATTGATTTAAATAGGAATTTAATGGGGAATTATGGTGGGGCTCGAATCACACAATTTTTCAAATTATCCAGATCCTACTGTAATATCAGTCTCACATTCAATAAGAATATATTATCCATAAATAATTTGCGTTCTACATGTTGCCCGTCGTCCGGGCGGTCCGTATATTTACACCAAAGCGGTGGAGACGAGGCAGGCAAAAGTTATAGGAACTTGACGCGCGTTTGCGTCGAAGTAGTAGTGTGGAAAACCATTTAGTAAATCCGTCTGAGATTATTTTCAACACCAGCAAACTAGATTAGGTCCTTATGTCCACGATGCTGATTATAATAACCTAAATTGTGTTTAAAGGTGTCTAACGTAATAGGGGACTATTAGGGCGTGGGACTGGACTGGTAGCGAACTCACTAGCAACTCACCTGTGAGGGACCGTTGATTGGTCTCCAAACTTTTTTTCTTTATTGTGGTTTTACATTCCCTCTTTAAACGTTCTTATATAAGTCCTTAAGATTCTAACTCTTCATGGTCCTCCCTTAATTTAGTTAGTTTGAGTAAATGAATTTCAGTACTGGCACTAGAGTGAACTAGTAAAAATATATTATTTATTTATGATTTTTGTCGACCTCAGTGGTCTTGGGCTAAAGTGCTCGCTTCAGGATCCGATGCTCGTGGGTTCAAACCAAGCCGAGGTCGACGGATTTTTCTTGAACGATAAAAATCCTTAGCATAACTTCCTTCGGAGGAGACGTAAAGTATTCAGTCCCGTGTCGATTGTGGCATGTAAAGGAACCCTGGAAGGTATGTGAAAATAACTTTCCAGGCAAAATTGGTAGGCCATTTCGCTCTCGCTCATTGAAATTATTGTGTGCTTATACAACTAGTCGGTTCATAAATTGCACGTTAAATACCTCAAATAAATAAATAAATAAACATTACAATTTCTATTTTCAATTGGTTCTTTCAACACTAGGACCAATAGTTGCTCAATCTAAGAAGTATAGATGATAAATAAGGCTCTGAAGAATTTAAAGTACATTAGCGTGGAACCCGCATCTGTGAGCACGCAGACTAAATGTCAGGCTAATTTAGTCTGGTTTGTCGCCTACGAGGAGGTTGCAATTTAAATCACGGCCTAGGGTTCTGGGGATATTTTTCCCTACATGATATTCTGGACCCTCTACACGCAAATTAGGATACACATCTTCTAAATTCAAACTTCTACACTTCTACCCCATTAACGTCAGCCCCCACCCTCTCACATATTACTACCCGGTAAGTTTAACCCATCTATTTAACTAAGCTAACGGAGTAGGAATGAAGGAGGTAGAGTGTAGAGGAAATTATCTATATTTACGTAAAGGAAGTTTGAGAAAACATTTAGGAAAAAAACAGTTTCATTATACTCGATCGGGATTCTAACCCCGTCATCGGCAATGCAATCTTCAGTGGCTGAATGGTCTAAAGCCGGTCCCACACTATTTGCAATTGCGGACGAATCTTTCGACCTAATATTCGCCCGAATGTTCGCCTACATTCGTCACTCAATTATGTCATAAAACCTACACGAATATTCTTCTGTGGACCTCACACACTTCTCGCGAATGTCTACCCCGAAAATTCGATCAAATCATTCACTTCGGCGATAGTCGGCTGCCAATACACAATGGACCGCGCAAGTGATGGATGACCACTGCTGTTGCAGTTATTATACTATCGAGTGTATTATTATTGCTGCGTAACAAGCCCAGAAACCCCAGAAGAAAAACGAGGTGGTGGACGGTATCTTGACAATTATACAATAGCCACAAAATGATAGAACTAGTACACTGCCCCCTGTGTGTAGGCCCTACACAGCTAGACGACACGAACGACTGAAGTGTAGTATGGGAGCGTTTTGAATGTTCGCCGAGACTCCAGTGGCGAACATTCGCTTTCCTTTGATTTGTGTCAAGAGACCGCTCCCAAGGCGAAACGCTTCGAATGCCGAATATTCGACTCAATATTCGCTATTCGCCATTCGTGTACTTCCCACAGTCACCCGATACACGAACATTCGATAACATTCGCGATTAGTGTGGGACCGGCTTAAAGCAGTGTTTCCCATACTTTTTTTGATCCCGACCTTAGATATAATATTTTCTCGGTCTGGTGACCTCAAGTGCCATTATATGTAATTTCAATTGCCTATTATTTTCATATTAGTTAACATATTTGAATTAATTTAAATAACGAAAATAGAATTAATTTCAATCCCTTTTCAATCAGACAAAATGTTAAGCACAATTTTTAATGAATACGTGTTGCAATGTTCAGTAAGTGACCAAAAAGATTATTTCAGGGGCTACTACGAATATGCGAAAAATGGTACCAGTGACATTTCGTACCACTCAGCTGGATGGCTACCTGAGAAGGGTCTACTGATGACTTTAATACAATGACGATGCGACAAAGGGTACCACTTGATAGAAAGGTGTACCAGAGCTCAGTTTTAAATTAATTTAGTCAAATTTAATTTAATTAGTGTGCAAGATGCCTCTGATATGCAAGGTCACGTCGCAAAGGAGAATAGCAATGGCAGTGGAGCGTTTCAAGTATTTGAAATCTAACTTAACCTAACCAAACCTAACCTGGCCTAACCTAACTCACTATTTAACTACACTAACTAAAAAAATTTGACGTTCCCACAGCTAGAATTGATACCATCGGTCGCATCGTAAATATTTTGAAGTCATTAATAGACCCTTTTAGGTAGGGTGGTACGTAAACTTGAGTGGTACGAAATGTCTCTGGTACCATTTTTCGGGACACTGGCTACTACATATAATTAATTCTTGGGGATAATTTTTTTTTAATTTTTTGTTTGGATAAATTCTATCAGCTAAATTTAATCAATTTCAGTAGATATTTAATTTTGCAACTAGAAAGTTACAAAATATTTTCCCGTAAATTGTGACTTCATTGCAAGATTTGGTAAAAAGAGTTTTTCAGTGTCAGCCGTGATGCTGCTTCATTTTGTAGGAGAGCTCTTCGAATTTGAGAGCATTGTTGATGGACAGAGAGAGAGTACAACGAAAGTCCTTCCGAGGCTTCAGGAGACTCCTTGCTCTAGTCTTGATCGTTGCAAGACCTAAACATCCTTGTTCACAGGGGTAGGCCATATTTCCAAAAGAGACTTTAACTTCACGAGTGAGAATGGGCTTGTCCTTGAGCTGAGTCCAAAATTCTGACTACAAGAGAGTTTCAAAACGTTGTTTTTAACAGTTATTATCAGTGTTGCTGTAATTCTTCATAATAGTACACTAGTTTGATGAAGTGTTTAGAATTGCAATATTTCATAATTTTTGACAAGTTTTTTTAGATACCTTCTCGTGATCCTCAGGAACATCCTTTCGACCCTCATTTGGGTTGCGATTCTGGGCTTGGTAACTACTGGTCTAAAATAAAGTGTCACTCTTCTCATTTTAGACCGGCCTGCTGATGACTGGGAGATCAGGGTTTTAATCCCAGTTGGGTCTAATGAGAGTGGTTTTTCCTAAATGGTTTCCCCACTCTACTTCCACGCAAATGCGAGTATATTACCTCAAATATCTACCTTCCTCATTCCTACGCCATTAGATTGACGCGGTGATAAACATAACTGTGAGAGTAACGCCTTAGAACATGTGACCACTTAAGTGAGTATTAGCGTAGTTAAATGTGGATATCCCGGCCGGGTTATAAGACGTGGTGAGAAAAAATAGTTTTGAGAGAAGATATAAAATAAGATAAAATAGCATGCGAAAACCCAGACTAAGTGCACTTTGCCGGGATTCGAAGACCAACCCCCTTGAAGTTACTTACGTGTATGCTGTGAAATTGTACTCTAAGGAATGTTGGTTTGTATAAGTCATTATGTATTAACATGGTGTAACTAACGAGGGACTAGAACACATTAATTTGATTAAAACGAAACGATATCCGCTACGGTTGGCTACCCATTAATTAATCACCTCTTAATTGGCTGATTCATTGCGAGTAAGACATCCTTAAAAAAAAAGTTGTTTTGTGCATCAATATCGTTCGGAAAGCAACAAATCGTCACAAAAAAGTGGTAGTAATTAAGTTTGTTCTTTAACGGCCAAATAAATTTTAAAATAAATTACAAAACTTTTTTATGGTAGATCCATTATATAATAATATAGTCCGTGTTGGGATTTTACTCTAGAAACTATACGAGGAATTAATTTGACAATTAGGTTGGATGTAAATGTTTACACGACATGAGTTTATATAGAAGGCTTTTAGAATATATTTTTTTCTTGTCATATTTCTACCATATTATAAGAAGCTTTCGAAAATTTCCTTTCTATCCAAATCTACTATAGAAACCTGGGTCATAAAATAATACGTTTAGAGAGTTTTTTCTAGCACCTTGTCTTAATACCCGTTCGGGTTATACTCTTATGCACTAATTAGGCTAATGGTTTTATGAATTAGGAGAGTATTATTTAGAGGAGGTATATCCGCATTTGCGAGGTGATAGGGAGTGAAAAACCTTTTTGGAAAAATCACCCTCAGTACATCCAACCGAGATACGAACCTTGATCTCCCCATCATCGGAAGTCTAATCTAGTGCGAGAGTGGCGTCCTAGACCAATTGGTCACCGAAGCGTGTTTTAAAGAGTTAAGGATGCGCTTCCCACCTTTGAATTATCTGTAGCATTTTATTTTTTGGGAAATAAATAATGTGCTTTCTGAAATTAATAGTTCATAGTTCTAAAATAAAATAGTGTTATGAGCCACCTACAATATTTGCTTTGTAACATAAAAAGGTTTCACAGATTTATTGAAGTTTTTATGCTTTGGTAGAAAAAAAATCAATAAAAACAGGGATAGGCAAGGTGAGATCACCCCAAGCTCAGGGTGGGGATATGTGGCTTACCCGCCTCGGTGGCTTAGTTGGCTAACGCGCTAGTCGTGTTGAGCTCGACCGCCGAGGACGGGGAGATCGAGGTTCGAATCTCGGTCGGGTGAACTGGGGGTGGTTTTTCCTAAATGGTTTTCCCACTCTCCCTCCACGCAAATGCTGGTTCACTTCCTCTAAATTCAACCCTACCAATTCCTTATCCATTAGCGTAATTAGTACTTAAGCGTATAACCCGAACGTGTAGTAAGACGCGGTGCTAAATATAATAATAATAATAATAATAATAATATGTGGCTTACTTTTGTAAGTGCGGGAGGGAACTTTTGAGTTCCTAATGCCATAGAGTAAGTAAAGTGGTTACAAAAATCACAGTAATTTGCCAACAAAACATAACTTACATACACTTCTAAAGTCAGTGGCGTGTCGTGGAGTGTTGCAAGGGAAGAAGACCTTGTCAAAACCGTACCTATGATATGATCTTGCTTACTTAGGTTCTATTTGACCATTGATCAGCGGCGTATCATGTAGTGTTACAAGGGAAACAGACCTTGTTAAAACTTTACCTGTGAAATGTTCTCGCGCTATTGGGCCATATTTGAACAATCATACATATTATGTTCTGCATGCCTCACACGGTAATGTATTCCCCTTGATACCTGACCAATAAGTGTTCTACTGAAGGGTGTGAACAATTCACAGGTACAGTTTAAACTAATGCTGCTTACCCTGGCAACACTTCAATACATGCCAATGATTAACACTAAAATTAAAAGTGGTAAGCGCGACCTTAAGCTACGGATTCTGACCAACCATCCCTAAGACATTCCCGTTAAAATTCCGGCATTCATACCCCGATCTTCCAGTCATCAGAAGGCCAGTCTAACACGCGTGTGACGCCTTAGTAATAAATATCACCCACTTCAGTGGTCGAATGGTCTAACACCATGTTTATTAACGGCTTAATTTAACGTATAGGGATGAGGCAGGTAATTTCTAGGAAGTGCACCCGCATTATGGTGAAATGGGGGAAGGGGGATAGGATAATCACAGGGATAAGTCACATGTTGAAAACTATCCCTCAATGCATCCGGCTGAGATTCAAACCTTGACCTCCACGCCACCTGTGAGACTAAACTAATGTATTAAACTTTCTGAGCACTGTTGCATGTTTTCCCATTCTCCTGCCACGCAAATCTAGGTGAATTTATTATAATCTACCCTCCATAACCTATACCACTTATATTAAGTTATAAACCTTATTTTGAGCACGATAAGAAACATAAATAAATGACGTTATGTGCTTGTAAAACCAAAACATACATAATCTTTATTCTTAAAATTAATGGTTACTAAAAATAAAAGTTTCTATACTGGATTCATATAGCTCTTTAACATTTTATTGCGGTATAAAACCAAACTTGAGTGTGTTGATCCAGCATATTACTTTTATTTAAATATCTAATTGATTCTGGTGTTTGCGTCACGGAGTTACCAACTTCAAGAGTCAAAGAATTTATCTGGAATGTATCATATCCTTAATTACTAGTGTGAAACAATAAATCGTAGCGATATTAAAACGAATTAATCGACGTGTTTGGAAAGGTTGGAATGCTGCGAGTCTTGAACGCGTGGAAATGGCGGGGAAGGTGACTGCTATAAACTACATACATAGTATCTCCAGATACCTAGTTGGCAGTCTGCGCGCTCTATAATTTGCACATGGCGCAAGGACTCAAACCTTTTATTATAATCGCATCCATCACTCAAGTAGAAACAGAATTAGGTAGTGCTATCTAGAAACAAGGATATTGTTTTTAATTTACAACTTTTTTTTCTAACCTACTGGATTGCCACAATTATTTTTTTGCTAGCGCCGAAAACTTGCTTATAGACATTCAATCACATACAACCACCAACTTAGAGGTTTTTTTTATAAAAAAAATTGTGCACTTTTGTTTTAATACTCGTTCGGACTATTCGCATATTTACACTAACGGGGCAGGGATGAAGAAGCTGTAATTTAAAAATGTATCAGCATTTGCTTACTGGGAAGTGATAAATTATTTAGAAAAAACAATTTAGTACACCCGGATGGGATTAAAAGCTGGGCCTCCTCGTCACAAACAAACGATACAAGACGAGCCTGACACCTTTGTTCGCGTGTTCACTGGGCAGTGTCGTAGTTTAGTAACATAGATTCTTTATATTTATATTTACGTACACTTCACACAATTTGGTTTAAAATATAAATTCAATTACTTTAGTTACGCCACTAATCTAAGAGAATTCTCAATTTTAAATAATATAATATTTTAAATACCAAATAATGTTCTGAAACAAACTCATTTTATTTAAAAATATATTACACTCGAAATCTTGCATAAAATAGGCAAAATATTATATCAAGGACAGTGTTTCCATCTACACCAAATATCACCTCTTAGCGAATTGCAGGTCCAATGAAGAAAACCTCGCTTCGGTGGCCGCATGGTCTAAAGGCGCTACTCTCGCAATAGACCAGACTAACGAAGACGGGAAGATCCTGGTCGGGTGTACTGAGGGTGGTTTTTCCTGAATGGTTTTCCACTCTTCCTCCACGCAAATACGATTACACGTAATCTAAATTCAACCTTATTAATCCCTAACACATTAATTAGTGTAATTATTAATTACGGCAAATCTTTTCGCTTTTAATTATGTTGGAAGGTGGGTGGTGTATTGGGGGTAAGAAGGCAATATCGATGAACCAGGTTTTGCAAAATTGGTCATATATTTGAAGGAAGACCGACCACACGAAAGCAAGAAAATGACAACGCTGTTCCCCAATAGTAACTATTCGGCGTAGTGACAAAGTCACCGCAGCTAACAGGATTTTTTTTCACTCACAAGTACAAAAGATAACTAGAATAGTAGTTAAAAAATTTCAGTTAAAATAAATAGATCATCTTTAATGTTATAGATGAGATATCGAAGTTTCGTCGATTCTGTCAGGAAAGAAAAAAATCGATAAATTGAAAGCTGAACATCGCTATTTTGCAGAAATCGATATTCATCTCTACGGTTGGAAGTCTTTGAAGCTTTCTTTTAGTTAAGGAAAAGTCAAGGATTTTGTTTTTCAGATATCTTATGGTCTTCTCGACTTGGACTTGATGTGTGTGTGTGTGTGTGTGTGTGTGTGCAGACTAACCATCGTAAAATCAAACAAGGCATCGCCTTTAGCTCTCACAGCGACTGGAGGCCGGCGCTCGGGGCGGTGCACGTTATTAATCGCGGCCTGACATTGATGAATGTCCGTGTCTAAACCGAGCACATGTCCGCGCGCGATTTGCGAGTTTAAAAGGAGGGAGGGAAAAAAAACACACACACACAACAAAAACAGTCACTTCATAGAGGTTTCTTCTCGATGAGCGAGCTACAAGGATGAGGAATGCTGCGTCTTAACCCAGGCGTCATTTGTTATTTGGCAGATCCTTTCAAGACCCTGGTAATTGAACAATTTCAGATGGACTCTTAATCGTGCCAATCTGGTGACGTTAAATACAGTCCGATTTAAATAAGAAGGAACTTTTTTTTTACAGTTATGAACGTTACTTAAACAATTTTCAAATATTTTTACGTCAAATAATGTGATCTGTAACGGTCTCTTTTAATAGTCTGTATCAGGCCCGCCCTTAGCAGACGTGGGGCCCTGGGCAGACGTGGGGCCCTGGGCAAACTTCGTTTGTGGGTCCCCAGTTATCTGCCCCCCTCACACACACACACACAAAAAATTGTTTAGTGTTATTAAAATAATTTGCACCTATATGCAAATTTTCGGCCGTAATAGGTAACAGGAAATGCCTTAAAAGGTAAATACAAGTAATAATTAATGCGAGAGAGGTGTTTTTATAAATATAAGAGTTAAATCTCCCCCAACTCTTGGTTCAATTTTCTTCCCCAACGAAATTATTCTGTATAAAGGTACAAAGAACAACTCTGTCAAGTTTTAATTAAATCGGTTACTGCGTTAAAAAAGTATCGTGAGACAAATTCCCCACAGATAGGCAGACAAATGCAAATCAGTGGAATTAAAATTGGAAACTCGCTTCACTCGTTCAATAAACCAAATCACATGGTTATGTTTTTTTTTACACTTTGACAATATGTGCTGCATCGTCTATACAGGCAGGCTACTTACTATACAAGCCGAGCGCACGAGCAAAAATTTCCCACCCTAAATGGTTTTTTCCCTCCGTCACCTAAGCAAGCGCGGGGCTCTGTGCGACTTTGCATACTGATCAGAGTGACCCTAGTCTATTAATTATTAATATCTATGAATAAATATTATTAATCAAGTAAAATATTATAAATTCTAGCACAAAAAATAGGTTTGTGTTTTCTAAAAGTTACTTCCTTCCTACCTGTTGTTTTCAGCTCTAATTTCGCGAAAAATATCTGTTTTTGTGATTATTTTCTTAAAAAAAATATATCATCGAGTATCTATTATGATGATGATTATATTAATAATATAATAAAGATTACGTAATATTAAGGAAGACAAGGGGGTGTGGAGGAAGGAAAAAGAGATAAAAAATCCAAAACGGCTGTTTGGCCGGATAGAAATGCCTGGGTTCAATTCCGACTGGTTACACGGGAGGATGCCGTATTGTTTTCCTTAAATCCCGTCCTTTTCATTAAAAAATAATCCTTCCTAACAATCTTAGGTTGTCTAAAATAGAAGAAGTTCCCAAACATTTTAGAACGAAGGTGTCCTTGCACCTGAAAAGATACATGTTTGACCCCTCATTAAAATATGTACACAAATGTTATGAACATTCAATAATGACAGTTAAATTTTACAAGTATAACATAAAAAGAAAACATCCTAATTCTTGGCTGGGCTTTTAGAAAATGTCATCAATTTATATTCAAACAAATTGGGAATACTGATTACTGATGCTATTTTACAGTGTGAAAAACAAATAAAGAACATTCTAAAATTGTCTCACGGAGCCTGAGATAAATTTGGCGAAACCCGGTTTGACAAACGCTGGTCTAGAAGTCTCACAAGCGTCAGTGGTCTCGTGGTATAAGGCGTCAAGCTCACAACATAATGAATATACTGTTTATACTTAGATTAAAATATTTCCTCTCTCTGAATTATTTCTGCTAGTCTTGTTTTGCTGTAGTTTTAATCGTTAATGTCTTAAATTAATTCCACTGTTTACTGTCTTGAGGTTGTAATGATACTGTTTTGGACCCCTCTCATATATTCAAAAAGTCATGGATGAAATGTATTTTTCTTAAAAGAACTGTATCTAAAATATCATTTTACTTCATCCATGGAAAATCACGTGTTTTCAGAAATAATGTCAATGTAATGGGCTTCAAAACTTTTTTTCCCTCTAAAAGAGCAATTCCGTTATATTAGAAGGATCTTATGACGCTGGCTCCCTCTAGCCAATAGGAAGCCAGCCTTCATAACATCAGGTTGCCAAACGTTTTTCTATTAGTTAGTTTTGACACTGTTGACAAGGGGTCCAAGAGGCAAGGGGTAGGTCATCTATAAGCCGCTTGTGCGTATGGATACACACAGTGCCAACACACAGTAATAGAGTGCCACCAACTTAAATCCATAGAGTACACAGTAAAATGTTAGAATCACAGAAAAACAATCTGTAGTTTAACAAAAACTGTATCACCTAATATTATATCTTCAGTGCCGAAGGTGTAATCATCTAAATAAATCGTGTGCAACATTAAAAGTTTTATTCATTTATAAGAATAAAAGATCAGAAATAATCAGATCACATAACCGCGTGCAAGTGCGCAGTAAGGCATGCTCGCGTCATCATCGTAAAACTAGATATCGTTATAATTGGTGCTCAATCACAGGGCAATATCACGATATAAATCTCCGTATCTCTTTAATTGGCGCCCATCGCGGGGGGATATCACCTTAAAGTAATTCCACTATTTATTTTCTTGAAGTAGTTCCACCAGTTACTTTCTTAAATTAATTCCACTAGTTACTTTCTTAAAGTGGTCCCAATAGTTACTTTCTTGAAGTAGTTATGCTAGTTAAGTATTTTAAATTATTTTCACTAGCTATTATCTTGACGTATTTCCCTATCAACTCTCAAGGCATGGCTCTCTGCAGTCACGTGAGATCATCTGTTAATCTTACTGTAGCGCTATCAAATACATCATCAAAAGTTTATTTTAACTGAACACATATCGTCAGAAATATATTTTAAAGATATTGAGACCAAAGTACTTACTTGAACATGGTCGTATTTGTCCTAGTTAATTTTTTTGTAACCTGTATCGGTGGTCACGTGGACTAAACGTGAAGTTCGTTTAGTCTGGTTTGCTAGTGATGGAGATGTTTTGGACTGGTTCTGATCTCAGCTGTGTGTACCGAGGGTGGTTTTTCATAAATGGTTTCCTACTTTCCCTCCACACAAATACGGGTTTACTTTTTCCTAATATTTTCCCCTACTCGACAATCGTAATTTGATTTTATATATATATCCCAAGTGAAAAGTGAGACGTGGTGTAAAAAGTTTATTTTTATATTAGTGCGTTCTTGCACCAATACTAGCCTTCAACGATTTTAGAAATAAGTAAGAAATGGGGGAATTTGTATATAAATGCATGCACATTTGTTAGGAAAATTTATAGAAGTATAAATAAAAGAAAAACAACTAAACCTGATTTGGGTTGGTTTCGTGAATGAAAGAGTCCGCCACACAATTCGTTTAACCAATCTGCAAGTGTTATGTTAGTTCAGCCTTTACATGCGTATTGAGGTCGGTCTAATTTGTAGGCGTCTGCAACTTGTATAGGGACTGCCACCACCCCCCCATCACTCCTATATTAGAATAAATAAATAAAGTGGTTGTGTATTTGTTCTGAAACACGAACCATGTGTGAGTACGTCATATAGCTCATTGTAGACTGCCTCCATACGAGACGAGTGATGTGTGACGTACGAGAAGCTTTGTTTGTTTCTGAAAGAGACGTAAGTACGTGTGCGTGTGTGTGGGATACAATAAAATTGGTTTACCTGTTTTCTTCAAATATGACAAGGCTGGATGTTACAACAATGGCACAACCTACTTGACAAGAGTTTGTTTTAATATCACAGGATTAAGATATTACGTTTAACAACATGGCTATAGCGGCTTTATTTAAGGGATAAGAGTGGAGTAGGTAATTGAAAGAAAATGCGCCCGCATTAGCTTGAGCAGGGAGTAACTAATTGAAAAATCACATTTAGATCTCCACGTCCTTGTCACAGAAAATTATGTATATTGTGAGACTGACATCTTAAACCATGTCGTCACGTTCATATAACTTATTTCTGAGTATTCGAGTTGGTTTTAAACTTATACTTTTCTGGGAAGAGGAGGTATAGTCGTTTGAAAACGTGAATTGGAAAAAAAATATTATAGTAAAATTACCTTTATACTCATAACCAGTGGTGAATCCAGATTATTTTCATAGGGGCTCATAATTATAAATAGCATAGTAACTTACAATGTTAGATTCCTGTTTAAATCCATTTAATAATTTCTCATTCTTATTTGATCTTATGTATGTTTTAAACCGCGGGCATCCTCTCCAATTTTTAAAATCAGATAGTTTTTATAAACTATTTGGAGTGGCCCTCCTTCAACAATTTTTTTGAAAAATTGTTCACTCTAGAAGCCATGAGTAGTCTTCGCTTTGATTTTTTTAAATTAGATTCTTTTATAAGCCTTCTAAAGTTTTTCTCACCCAGAAATTTTTGAAATTTGGATGCCCCTCGAATCTATTTAGAGTGATCCTCACGTTAATTTTTTAAGATAGTTAGATACCTCAAAAGGTAAGCTTTGAATTGGTCTTCCACAGACAAAATTTGAAGAATGAATTATTTGAGAAATTAGGTTATTTGGGGTGGTCCTCGCCTGAAAATTCTTCAAAATGACATGCATCTAGAAGCTTTTGGAGTTGTCCTACCCTAGACATTTTTGAAATTAGGATGACCTTGGAAGCTATTTAGAGCTTCCATGCCTTGATTGTTTCTGCCAGTTAGTTGCCTCTAGTCTAGTAGTTGTTTTAAGTGGTCCTCTCCGGCAAATTTTTGACAATATAATGCATCTAGAAGTCATTTGTAGTTTAATTTAAGGCCATATTTTAGCTTCATATTCAATAATATCAGAGGATTTGAAATATATCTAGGGGGAGTTTATTCCAGGGAGAGGCAAATTATTTCCAGGGGGACAGAGTCCCCCACAGTTCCGCCACTCCTGCTGTCCACACATACTCTATATTGGGCATTCGTGGATGAACTGCTCTCAGGCGATTATTAGTCTCTTTGATGTTAGGTAGTCTACCGTCTCTATGCGGGACAATGTTCGTTACTCGGTATGCACGACAAATATTCTTATGTGAGAACAAATATTTTTCCACACTTGCCTGAGTCATGTCGAAAATTGAATAAACATGAACGAATAATGCACGTCTGGACTAGGCTTAAGAGATTAAAAAAATAAAAATTGTATAATTTATCTGTGTTGTATTTTCTTTCAAAAATTTGAACTTTCATTTTGTTTTTTGTAATAATTTTCTAATTTTCACAGAGGAGTCAACTTACCCTTTGACATCCCTCCCCCTTGAATCCGCGCCTGATCATAACTACAGTACATTATTGTTATTTTTTTAAAAATATGCTCCAGACACGGATTCGAACAATGATCCTTTGACTTAACGCTCCATTTCTCTATCAATTAAAGTATATCCTTATCATTATTCAAGGCATGCTTCTAATCGGCTTTTAAAACGTTGGATACATTACAGTACTAACCACGACGAGAAGAACGGCTTGGTGAAATATTCTTTGACATTAATTAGGAGTCTATAGTTTGTGCAGTTCAAAATTAGTTAACTTAATAACACAGCCTATCCAGAAAGTGTCTGCTAAACTTATTGTAGACATTGTGTTACATTCGACCACCTGAGGAAATACATAAGATATTCTCTTCCATGAAAGTCACTGAAGATTTCATCAATCCACTTTTTTTTAGTCACGAGTCATGACTAGTACTACCGTGTCAGTAGAGTGCTGGGAGATGGTGAGAAGTGAGCCCTTGATCTGGATAATAACTTAAAGAGCTCAATCTATAAAGTTGTGCACGCTGGGCTGAATTACAAGGGGTTGGATCCCTTACCTTATAATTTTTAATAGGTAGTCTACATTTAAAAAAATAAATTATGACAACTTGGACACATGAATTTAACTCGAGACATTTAGTGAGCAGCCTCGGTCATTAGACTTTCATTTCACAAAATTGTCTTTGGTGGGGGATTTAGGGGCTCGAGTAGCAGCAGAGGAGACTGGGATTGGGAGATGATTTATCGCTGTGGTTTTCCCATCTTTTCCTGTCGTTGATGAAGGTGCACTTACTATTCACCATTTTCCCTATCCCTAACCCTTAGATTAGGCCCTGTGCTCAACGTACCGATTAAAAAAACCTGAATATTTTACTCATCTCATAATTTATTTTCTTCTGAGTTAACCTGATTCGTCTTGATAAAGACATACAAAAACTCGCAGTCTGAAAATAATAGATTCCCTTTCATCCCACCAAACCAAACCAAAAAGATTCTAACTGTACTTGATTTAAATCTTGTTTCAATAGGCACTAACACGAGTTGAAACTTATTCTTTTGATTGTATTTTATTTGAAGATTATTTTAACAAGCCTTTACATAGGCAAAGACTTATTATTATAATTGTACTTTATTTGAAGCTAGTTTTAACAGGCATCAACTTGAGCTAAAACATATCATTCTGATTGTGCTTTATTAGAAGCTTTTTTTTTTAACAGGCATCTACTTCATATGAAACATGTCTAATAAACTATGCTACGTTTCGATGAAACGAAAGTAGCATGTAAAAGTCAAAACAAACGAAAATGTAATCACAGGTGTCAAAATTACGTGTGATTTGGAGTGGAATGCATCTAAAAAATAAATCTAAAATTGTTATTTATAAATACATTATATAGGTTAAGTTAAACACAAATGTTACTGGTGGTTTAATTAAAGGCTGTCTATATTCGAGCATCGATCTCCCACACGCCGGCAATCTAATATATTGTGAGGCTGACTCTTTAGACCTGTTCTGTTTTTGCGTCACGTTAAGGGCTAAATTCTTTACCTCATCGATATTCTAAAGTTTCCCAGACGTGGCATGTAACCGTTTGAAGCACGTCACTTAGTTTATCGCGACCACAGGCAAGGACTTCTGTATTTCGAACATTCTCTTTTTTCGGGGGCTGAGGGGTGGTCATCTACGAATTAAATAACTTAGAAACCAGTCTCTTTCCTGGAGTGCAAATATGAAATATACAAGTAACATAACAAGTTAAAAAAAAAAAGCTAAATATAAAATTAATTTTACTTTGTGGTCCAAGTTTGGAATCTAACAACCCAAAAAATTATGTTTGAAAACAATGGTAACCACATTAAACTCTCTTATGCAATGAACCGATGTTCGTAGGTTCAAACCCAACCGGGGTCGACGTATTTTTCTTGAGCGACAAAAATACTTAGCACACAACTGCCTTCGGAGAGGAAGTATGTCCCGTGTCGATTGTGGGTTGTTAAAGAACCCTGGAAGGTAAGTGAAAATACCTTTAGTGTCAAAATTGGTAGGATATTTCGCTCTCGCTCATATAAATTCTCGTGTGCTAATATAATTAGTCTGTTCAAAAAGTGCACGTTAAAATACTTCAAATAAATCAATCTCATGCGATGAAAGTTTTGCAGTCGACCGTACATCTTATATTCGATGTTAATGTAGCTCTCTAATGCTGCAGAATTTTTCCTCCCGTTCCTTCTAGTTCTACTTTTTGTCAGCAGTATGTCGCAGACTGTCAAAACACCATGTCAGTGTAATATTAATTCATGCGTGTTCAGACAAACAGCTATAGCCGGACAGTTACATGAATAACCTTTTAGAAAAGATATAAATAAATGTAAAGCGTTCAACAGTGACGATCTGGATCTTTTTTTTTTACGTGCTTCGCGTCTTTACTACACATTTGTTCTATCCTCATATTCTTACTAATGGGGTCCGTCACCTTAATTCACTTAGTCTTTCTACTGAACTTTTTTTTTATATTTAGCACCACGTCTTACTACTACCCGTTCGTGTTATACGCCCAAGTACTAATTACGCTAATATGTTAGAAATTGGGAAGGTTGAAGTTAGAGGAAGCGAACCCGCATTTACGTGGAGGGAGAGTGAAAAACCTTTTAGGAAAAACCACCCCCAGTTTGCCCGAGGGAGATTCGAACCTTGATCTCGCCGTCCTACGCCACCGAGGCGGGTTCCACTGAACTTAGGGTTCCGGATTTAATTCCTGGTATGGCCAAAAAAATCATCATTGGTAAAATTGGAACTTCCTATTTCACAGTGATGAATCAACGGCCAGTATACTGGGCTTTGGGTACGTTCTGTAGTTAATTTAGTTTGTAAGTTGTGTGGAGATATAATCAGTATATTTAGAATGTTTACGTTTAAATAAAGCACTATTAGGATAGGGGAAAGGAAAATTGATTTTTATAGGAATATACATGCGTTTGCGTGTAGGTAGAGTTGGCAAAACACCTCTGGCCACCTGCCCGGGATTAGAACTAAGACCTTCTCATTACAGGCAAACCAGACAAGACGAGACTGATGCCCTTTTAAGTATGACACCAGAGTGGATAATATTGATAAAAGTTTGCTATATTTAGCTTAGAGTTATCAAAATTGACACTATGTTTCATAAGTGACAGATAAAGTGTGCATGGCTTAGAGCAGTGGTGCGCAACCCTGGGGTAAGCAAACCCATTGGAGTCCAGAGCTATTAAGGGGTCGCCGATTTTTTTTTTTTACGGATGACAAAGATGATAAAGATAAAATCCCTATTAAGTAAAATGCAGTCTTTTTAATCCTGTAAATGAATACTATGTAAAAAAAATGACTTTAGCTACATACATCTTACAGCCTTAGAAACTTATATGGGGCGCCAAAAATCCACCATAACCGCGAAAAGAGGTAAGTTGGAGGAAAACATTTACTTTTTTTATTTCTTTTTTTATCACCGCGTGTTTCTACCTCTTCAGATTATACGAATATATATTACTCACGCTAATGAGTTTGGGATGAGTCAGGTTGAATTTAGAGGAAGTGTACCTTCATTTGCGTAGAGGGATGGTGGAAAAGAATTTTGGAAAACCACCCTCAATACACCAGACCTAGATTCGAACCCCGATATCCCTATCATCGGTGATATAGTCTATCACAAAAATGAAGCCTTAGACCATGCGCCTATCGAAACAGATATTTACTTTAATTACATGGTGGCATAGGGTCTTGTAACTAAAATAATACTTCATTAGGGTCGCACCCATGAAATGGTTGCTCACCACTTTATAAAAGTAATGAGACCAAATGGCGATTAAATATTTAAGGGTACTACACGGAATAACACTGAGAGACGTTCCATACGTTTAGAAATCCCGGATTATTTAAAAAGTGGTGGTTTGATATTTTTTAATATCGTTTTCAAATAAATGTAAGCGAAAATCATCAGCAGGTTTCTTACCAGTTAAAAAGTTTAAATTTTGAGTTAAAGTTAAAAAAAATTAACAGCGTTTTAGGCGAAAATTTGTATTTCTAAGATTAAATCAATATGTTGGAAACTTAGATCTAGCCTTCCTCTATCGAATAAAGTAATGTTTTTTTTAGGGTTACAACAGAACATTTTGATATAATGTGTGATTTTTTTATAAGGCTTTTTGTAATTTATTACATATTTAAACACGTTAAATCTAAAATTTAAACTTTTCAACTAGTCAGAACTTTAGCCTACATTTTGGTGAAGACAATTTAAAAAAAATATCAAAACACTTAATAAATAATCCGGTATTTCTAGAAGTCTGCACGCTTCTTTAATAAAACGCTAGAATTTGTTTTAATGTGTTCTACTATGAGAAAACATTTCAAATGTTTACGTTTAGCTGATTTACCTAAATTTACTGTGGGAAACAAATTAATTTAACACATTTGGAAAATTGCCAGATCACGCGTTTGCGGAGAAATGAGCGTATACATTACGAATGAAAAGAGCACTAGTAGGTGACTGGAAATCAATCACTTTAATCTGATACATTGTCTCGATAAGGGGTAGAAAGATAGATAGACAATGTTCTTAGTATCATTCAGTTAAGACAGTGAAGATACTTTTTCCTCTCTCAAGCTTTTTAGTTTAATGAAAAAACTGTCAATTTTATATATATATTTCTAAATGGTATTCGGCTTTTTTTTAATATTGAGTTTTATTTCACTAAAATATTTAAAAATAATGTTACAGTTTTAAGAGAGGTTTTTGTACATATTTTCTGACAATTTTACGATTTGACCCATACCGGTGATTGTGTGGGAAAAGATGTCAGTCTCGTCATGTCTAATTTGCTAACTATGGGGTGGTTTAGGTTTAAATCTTGGTTGGGTGAGCTGAGGTATTTTTTTTCTGAAATGGTTTCCTACTCTCCCTCCACACAAATGCGGGCACGTTTTCAGTAAATTTTACTTTATTTATCTTTATCTCATGATTGTTCATTTGGATACATTGCGGGAAGGGGAGGGACCAAGGGGACTTTTTTTATTCAACTCTACAAACCCCGTGTTGAAAGAATAATTTTTTTATTTGAGTTATTTAAAGTGCACTTTCTGAACTGACTGATTATATCAGCACATGAGAATTTCTTTGAGTGAAAATGAAAGGAAAGGTATTATCACATAACTTCCAGGGTTCTTTCACATGCCACTTTCCCTTCAAAGGAAGTTGTGCTACGAATTTTTAATCGCTCAAGAAAAATCCGTTGATCCCGACTGGGTTTGAACCCTTGAACATCGAGACCTGAGGCGAGCACTTTACCCCAAGACCACCGAGGTCAACAAAATTAATATTAGTTTATTTTTGTATTCCTCGTCAAAGCCAAAGATTGTAACTTTAATTATAGTCACACGAAATTAATAACACTCATAACCCAAATTATGTTTTAGAAACTTTAAATTGCGGTAATATTTCTTCATATATCTTGTTGATGAAATTCACAATGATCCACCGCAGGTAGGACATCCCCCACACCCAAAATAAATATCTGGGCATGGCCTTGCCCGGAAAAGTAGTATGACGTGGAGCTCGGAAACCATCATTTCCTGTCTAAGGTAAATTTTATTTTGAAAAGTGTCATAAAATAATTATTTATGATTCACAGGGTTTCATAATTGTGGTAATAATTAATTATTGGGATTAATAATGTCCTGTTTAAATGCCCGTTACAAATAAATATTCAAGAACTGTTGTGATTACTATATGTAGAAAATTATGTTTAATATTTTAATGATTTATTTTGGCCAAAAGGTTTTTTTAATAAAAAAGTAAAAATATTGATCTTTACTCACGCTTTCTTCCTTCCTTACCACATACAAAAAATAGGACTTGAATTTGTGGCGTTAATGAAGTTCAACTTGTAGATGAAATGTAGTGGGGCGAGTCTTTGAGAGAGGGAATAGAATAAAATTACACAAGTTCTGAATTAGATTAATACTAATGGATTTATTCTTGACAAGATGTCATCTTTTCTTGTAACGTCTTCATCGATTGACCCTTTTTTTATTTATAAATTGTACTCAAACGAAAGGTTGACGATCCCTGATTGAATCATTTCTGTGGTTGAAAGTAAAACCTTTTTGGAGATTTTAAATAGTATGATACTTTGACCGTCCAATTTCTAAAATAGGTCATACTATACAATTAAACTCACCCTTAAACTTACCTTATATGTAGGCCTTTTGAAATATAGCATATGTTTGATGTTGTAGAATAGTTCGAAATTTTGCTCACGAACCAGATTTAATAGACAGAAAGATAAAGGATGTTAGTCTTGTTAAAAGACGCAAGCTATTTGAAAGATTCCTCCCAGAGCTGTATTATGTGTAAATGAACACTATTTTTTATTGAAAGCAGGAAAATACGGATTTAGCCTTGACACAGTTTTTTTTATAAACTTTGTGATGGCGTTGTGCTGGGCTGGATTCTGAAGGCCATGGGGCTGCAGGGATTACCTTCATGACCTGGGTCGAGAAGGCGATTTTGAGAGTCCGGGGGTGCAGAAGGGCGTTATTTTTATAATATGAAGATCTATAAAATAGTTTAGTATACGAATCAAAACTAATTAATATTATATTTTTTATTATAAAATAACTTATTGGTAGGATATCTAACTACCTGGCACCCGAACATAATATGAAATACTATAACGGCAACATTTAAGACTCTTGGCCCTGTCGACTGCCAGTCTAAAACCTATTTTTGTGGGTGGTGAAAGGGGTGGCGTGGCTTCACAACCAACCAAAGTTTCCTTCCGCGCTAACGAGAACAGATGGATCATGGACATAATAGATGACAGTAGCTGACAGGTACGAGACAGGTTTTGCGGAAAAATCATACGTTTGGAAAAATTAGTTTTCTCGAGAACGAGTGAAATTTTTATATTAATATTTTCAACACTTCTTCTAAGATAATATATCAATGTTTATTAGGTGTTACATTTTCTTATTTTTTGTTATGCGACAGGCAGTTTTCTATTGAAAAATTTCAAAATTATTAATATTTGATCATTGTTAAAATTATAGAGGAGGTGTGTATATAAAAAGAATAACTTAATAAACATGCTTCTATTCTTGAACAAATCGTTTCCGAAAATAAAATTGCAAAACAATAAAAATTCTTGAAGATAACCGTTTGTTCCCATGGTTCTGCATTTCCACGCTAAATAAAAAGGGCCAATCGCGTGATAAACAAGTACCGAGACCAATTAAAATCTTATGATAAATCGGTAATATCGCAGAGGAAAACTATCCTACAATCCGGTAAAAAAAAGTTCTATAAACCGCTTTGAACTAGCCTAAGTTAATACCAAAGAAACTACCACCCTTTAAACCACTATAAAATTGTACTAAAGATTTATTTTAACTACTCATCCTTAAAATAATGTGCCTGACCTAAGCTAATATTAAAGATAAATTCACCCTCTAAGCCAGTTAAGAAATCCACTGCTATTTTAATAATTCATAATAATTATATTTTCATGAGCATTTGTACTCTTATGTGTGTGCGTCATACACTATATCTAATGTATGTGACCATATGAGTTTATAGTAATTTTATGTATTGTAATACTTTTTGAGCCTCGAGAGGCTTGAAATATATTAATCCTGGATTAGTGCTCATGTGAACTTACATAGTTTTATTTTTATATTTCATCTTAGGGGCCACGTATAAAGTCGAGATTAGGAGGTCAGCCAAATCCCCATTCGACCTGAACTGCCTGTTAGTTCTATACTGCTAGATTGGTTAACACCATAGACCAGACTAGAAATACGGTCTTTAGAACTGTAAACTTAGAACGATATTTTACATCTTCCATCCCCATACATTTCTTGGACAAATTGACCAATCTTTTTCCTAAGATGAGTGCATGAAATAAATGGAAGATGGGAAATATATTGATTTAAACTTGGGAGTGTAGGAAACGCGAAAAAAGGTAAGTGTTTTTGCAGTTTTATAGCAAAACTTTCTTGAACAAAATTAATCAAATATTACTCCAGTACAGGTAAAACATAAAGTTTAATTTTCTTCGCATGGTGATATGAAATGTTCTTGAATATCCATCATGAGCGTAGCGGCATTGTACGAAAAACATTTTAAATGAAGAGAAAAAGGTCATTAAATTCTGGGTCACCTTTACAGATATTCAAGAACTGTTGAGGTCATACAGATATTCAATAAATGTTGTTCTTCCCCTTTTGAAGAAAATTAATTTATATAAGTTTACTGAAGAAATATTTAATTTATTTTGGCCAAAAAAGTTTTGCCATAAACTACAAAACACTTCCCGCTTTCTCGCGTTCCCTGCACTTACACCTTAACGGCTTTTAAAAAACTATTTTTGTACCTCTTCGAGTTCCTGTCCTCAGTACTCGTGGTGCGTGTGACGTCACTCGTGACGTCTCTCCCAACCTTGCCGAACTGTAAGAGCCTCCAGTGTGCCCTGCATCGCCAGCCACGAGAGTCGGTTCAGTCAGTCCGCGCGCGACGCGCAAGGAATCCGTATGTGTGTATGTGTATGTAACATTTAGTCAACAATATATATTTGTGTGGGATCCTTTATCGCCCCGTCAAATAGTCCCAGACTCTCACTCCCCCATTTAACCACTGTTAACGCGGTAGTGCGTTTCCACGAAAATCAGTTTCTTCTTTAGCGTTATGTAAACATTCAAATAACGTTCGCGCACTGGTTTGTGAAGCATGAAGGAGGTAATTTTACCACGTGACCATATGCGACCAAGCGGTACACTTTAATAAAAAAAAGTGTTGTGTGTTTAAAATGCGTGTGATTAGCAATTTTGGTGTTTTTAAAATTAAGTGAAAAGCTGTTTTATTAAAATTGGTTTTATCTTATATTAATTTTTAATTATATAATATTATGATTTTTTCTTTCTAAAATGGTGCGAATTTGATATGTTTATAATTGGTAACACACATTTGTTTTATGTGTAAAACGTTCTTACCTCGTTTTTGTTCGTCTTACTTTCTCTCTGCGAGATATTTGTTTGTTCCTTCATCCAACTTGAAGCTCTAGATGACAGTGTGTTATCACAAGATAAGAGGTATTTGTGCGACATATTCTCATAATAAGGGCCATTCTTGCGACTGGGTGAATATCTTATTTCTTTTAACATGTATCTAGGAGTAGTTCTATTATGGTAAGGTGCAATGCCTTGAAGCACCTCTGGAGACTTGCTTAGTTCGAATCCAGGTCGGATAAAAGCTTCTTAGTCCAGAAATAGGTGAGGCAAGTATGAATCTGAATTTACCATAAATGTGGTCTCAGGTACCACTAAATCTTGATGTGTGTGCTTGTTTGTATAGTGCAACACGTATTACTGCCCCTTTGGGCTATACTCCAATTATACTAATAAACAAAACAATTTTGTAAACTAACCACCAGTCTTATAGTAAGAGGATGAAAAACCACTACTGGAAAAATAAATCTTCACTTGTGCTGAGCTAACACTGTTGGTTGATATTGTGTTGTTAGTTACTGACACATTTCTATTTAAATATCCTTCGTGTAACTTGACCTAGAATACAACCGCCATTTGATTGCCGGTGATAAAGTCTAGATCTGAATGTCACCCGGGTAAGGGCTGGAAAGTTTTTCCCATGTGATATATCTCTCTCAACGTTCATGCTGGTACATTTCTTGAAAACAACCCTCCTCATACCTACCCTTTAGATTAAGCCGTTAACAACCCCTGAGCTAAACGTGATAGTAATAAAACACCTTTATGTTAGAGAATGCCTCACGTTTTATCCATCGAGTTGAGCAACAGTATTTTTCCTAAAGTAAACTGTGCAACGCAATATTGCCGCTCATTTAATAGAGCTCACTCGCATGATTGGAGGGTCGGACTGCTCTCTAGAGCTGTATCGGACGGCGAGAGACACTCTATCTCGCCAACATTAGATTACTGTCATTACAAAACTCTTCAATCTGCTTCGCGAGTCTTGTTTTCACACCAGCGAGGTCGCCACTCCTGGTATCGCGGGATTCACACTTTTCTAACAAAGGTTGCATAGGCCTATATGAACCGAGCTTGATACATGTTGTGACGTCAGCATTATTATGAATAGATATAAGATAACCCTCATCGTGGTATTAACGTCTTGTTTTCCAGTGATGGATAGTTTGGGTTAGAATCCCAACCGGGTGTATTAAGGATGGTTTTTACTAAACGTTTTTCCTCCATCCCTCCACGCAAATGCTTGGAACTTAAGGTGGGATGGAAGGGGACTCGACAAAAGGCAAGTGCTTTTGTAATTTTTATGGCAACACTTTTTTTTTTGGCCAAAATAAATCATATATTGCTCCAGTACAAACGGAATTTAATTTCCTTCACATGTTGATATCAACAGTTCCTGAATATCTGTCATGGGCATGGTAGCATTATCTAACAAACTTTTTAAATGTAGCGAAAAGGTTGTCATTATATTCCAGAACACCTTTGACAGATATTCAAGAAACTTTGAGATCACCATGTAAATAAAATAATTAAATTCTCTGTTTTTACTGAAGAATATTTTATTTATTTTGGCGAAAAAAAAATGTTTTGCCATAAAAACTGCAAAAACACTGGCCTTTTCTCGCGTCCCCTTCCATCCCATCATAACCTCCCTCATTCTTAACTCATTAGTGTAATTAGATGCGTGAGAATAGTAAGAAGCCATTATTTTTATATAATCAGGTATTCAAATTTTTCTTAATAAATGAAAGATAATATCAGCAACTCATCACACAATTTAATTTACTCATGGCGTATAACCCGAACGAGTAATAAAAAGCGGCGCTAAAAAATAAATAATCTGTATTACTTTGTATAGCTTATGTCTGATATGCTTCTTACTAACCTTATTTCCTTTCCTTTGTTGTTTTCCGACTACGCGTCTTACTACTTGGCCGAGCTATCTACGTTTAACTACACTAACAAGGCAGGGATGAGGAAGATATTCCCCCATTTCCGTGGAGGGTTGTTGGGAAACAATTGATGGAAGACCACTCTCAGTACACCTGACAGTGGTTCTTTCTCCACCCGACCTTCCTGTCCTGTTTAGTCCGCGTGTCCATCTGAACTATGCGTTATTACCGATAGGACTATAGTTTACTTTAGGACTAATCACAATATATTTTAAGAATCAATGTCAGCTGAGGAACTTGACTCCTACTCGAGTATCGGGTACATTATATCCCCTCTAACCCTTCCCTCATCCTCTACTACACAACGTTATTTCAAATTATAATTTTTCATTTATTTAACGTATTTAACTTGCACGTTATGAAACGACTAATTATATCAGCACACGATTTATAAACTAACTTAAATTTAGAACAGACACAACACCCAGCTCCCGGCCGTTAATTTATAACTTTGAAAGGGGAAACGCACATTTCACCAATGCTATATTTTTCGGCCATACCATGAATCGAACCCGGGACCATTAGCTTAATAGACACACGCTATTGACTGAGCTAAAGTGTCGGACTTTCAAATTATCTTTCACGATGAATACGGGCGTATCTAATCTTTATTGCAAAACTTGTGTATTTTTAGTCAAGTTTTTAATAACATATTTGGTACACTGTACTCTCTAGTGTGACATTATATTTAGTAAGCGGCACGAGACGGGTACTGTTTTAGGAAACGCACCTAAATTCAGACTTAGAGAGTGGGAAACCGCATTATGGAATAAACTAATGCCGGTGCATCTGACCAATGATTCAATGATTCCTAGTCTCCCGGGTCGGAGGCAAGAAGCTCACACCCAACAGACGTTTAGTTGTAAGGGAGAAAAGAGAGGAGGGCTTATTACATCGGTATTTGATAGAGGGAGATTGTTCAAGTGATGTGGGAACAAACCAACCCCAATACAGCCGGGCCTACCGGGTCACTGTCAGGAACTCTAACCTGGCAGCCAACCCTGAAAAAGGGATTAAGTTTATTTACCAGAATATGGTGGGGTGGGAGGGAATGGTATTTAAGGCAACAATTGCCCAGTTTAAAAAAAAACACATTTTTTTTGGCAAAATTAAATAAAATACTGCTTTTATAGATAAATTTGGTTTGATTTTCTACACAATTTCTCAACAGTTCTTGAATATTTGTCATGAGCAGAATTACATTTTAACATACATTTTTAAAACTAAAATAAATAGTCCTGGTTGAATTACTCAATTCCCAATTGAAGCTTGGATATACTAATAGTTAAAAAAAAAGCAATTAAAACTACTTTCATATAGGCCTAAATATACGTCAAATTATGTTTTACAAATATCACATTTGACAAAAACCGACCTTCCTACCGCAGATTCACTAGAGGCAAGTTTGGTATGGTTTCTTCACGGTAATTCTGGCATTTTTGACTGTTGAAAAATTACTTAAAGCATCTCCGTAATCATCCACCTTTCCGTTATTTTTTCATAGAAGAAAAAGCTAACTGAACTAAGCACATCGACCCCAACACATGTAATATCCCCCCCGACTCCCTACTCAAACACTAGGTTGTTTAACGACGGCATATATTACCCTATCAGTAGTGTGTCGTGGACTGCTGCCAAGATGAGCATAGCTTGTTAAAACTGTTAACTTTGAGATTTTCTCATCCACTGTGTTCTTCATTTGTCGAAAGCTCTACACTTTAATAATTTAATATATTACTATGCCTCTTATTGGAATATATTTCCGTTGTTCCCTGACCAATGAGTGCTCCACATAGTGTTGAGAACAATTTTACAATACAGTTTCAACTAACTTTGCTAACTCTGGCAACACTTCACGACACGCCACTGTTTCCCATCATGATCAAAATAATCCTATTTTAAACACTGAAGAGATCAGTTCACCAGTCAGCTTAGTGAAAAAATAAAAGCTAATTTTTATATCTACTACTAATTAAAATGTCTGAAAAATGGAAACTATTCTGAAAAACACGGAAAACACGAGGAATTTTGTAATATGAAAATAATGGCAATCCTGTAACAGCTCTTAAAGGTGTGGATGTAGGGGACGCGATGAAAGATCAATGTTTTTGTAATTTTCACATCAACATTTTTTTGGTCACAATAAATCAAATATTGCTTCAGTACAAACATAGAGCTTAGTTTTCTTCACACAATGACCCCAACATTTCTTGAATATCTGTAAAGGGTGTCATGGAATTTAATGACAACTTTTTATCTTCATTTAAAAAGTTTGTCATCTAATGCCGCCATGCTTATAACAGATATTTTAACAACTGTTAATATCACCATGTGAAGAAAATTAAACTATATGTTTTTACTGAGGCAATATTTTATTTATTTTGGCTAAAAATAGTTTTGCTATAAAATATGTAAAAAAAATACTAGTCTTTTCTCGCGCTCTCTGCATCCCCACCTTAAGGTGTTTAAGGGTGTTTACATCCAGGTAGACAATACCACGTGGATGGTTTTTTTACACCTGTGTAATCAAAGGGAGTGTTTTTGGAAGTTCGCTTACACACCGATGATTCAAGGAAGAGCCGTGATATCTTATCATAGCATTTTAAACACGGAACTGAAGCTATTCAGGAAAAACCTGACAAGGTCTTATCTAGGGTGTTATTATTATTTGTCGTTGCGCGAATAACCTAAATTGTTGGAAACTTATTTTATGTTTAGACAAAGACAAAACTCCTCACGGAGTGTGTTTTATCGGGTAAATGTGCGACAATAGTTTCACAGCAGTTACCTACACCAGTGAGGCACGTCAATCTCTGTTATGATCAGGTTGTCGCGTGTTTGAATTCTGAACAGGTGTTTTGAGGTGGTTTTCAACGAATCGCTATCTACTATTATCCACTAGAATGGCTTACTTATTTTTCTATAAATTATACCTTTCTTATCAACCCCGTTAGTTAGATATGCGAATAGCCTGGACGGGAGGAGGAAAAAAGTTTGGAGTTAGAACTTGGTCGATCATTTTCACGATGACTTTCATACATTTTCTTTGCGCTAGTGCGAGTGCATTTCCTTAAACATTAGATGGATTTGATAAAAACATTTTACCATTGCGTCTTACTACCCGTTCGGCCTATACGCTTATTTACTAATTACGCTAATGGTTTTAGGAATTAATAAGGTTTTATTTATAGGTCTACCCACATTTGATTGGGGGGAGAGTGGAAAACCATTTCGGTAAAACACCCTTCAGTACACCCGACCAATATTCGAACCTCGATCTCCCTCTCATCGGTAGTCTAGTCTAGGCCATGCGGCCACCGAAGCGGGTGATTCGATAGTAGTCCTAGTCTAGAGAGTTTAAAACTACCCACATTGGTGGACACACAGGCTAAGGAGTCAATCTTGTCTCGTCAGGTAAGTTTTTTTCCTGTGGAGGAAAGGTTGGTGCTCCAAACTCATTCGGGTGTATTGAAGGATATTTTTCCTGAATGTGTTTCCACTCAATCCACTCCAATACGGGTACACTTCTTCTCAATTCTGCCTTAGATTTACTTACCTTGTTAGTATAAATATGCGGATGGTTTGGACGGGCAGAAATACTCAGACAAAAAAAAAAAAGATACGCCCTAAAATTGATTTTAATTTTGTTTTACTAGGCCAAAAACGCACCCAAGCTGACCATTACACCAAGGTTTGTGGTTCTGGTTGTTGGTAAGTTCACTCCTATATAAAGTACAGTAATTTTTGTCACGAGTTTCTTTTCTCAAGTGGGAATGCCGGCGCTATTCCTTAAAAGTCGCTTTCTAATCCTGATTTGTTAATTTAATTAGAACATAATAAAAAAGTTATTAATTAGTGGTAGATATTTGTTGATAACATCATGAAAAGGAAAAGGTTGATAAACTTCCAATAAGTTCTAATAGTAAATTCGTCTAAATGAAACTTTTATGACAGCTAAAAGATCAAATTTTATTTAATAATATGGCATGGAATGTCTTTTGTAGCTCTCCCTTTTGTTAAATGTTTACTGTAGTTATTTATTATATTTTGCAATGAACATGCGCTTTCGGAACCAACTGATTATACCAGCAAATTAATGACTTAAATAACTCATCGGAATAGAAACAACGTCCATTCCCCCGGTCATTAATTTTATCACTGCAAAAGCGAAAACAACCATTTAACTTTTTTTTTACCGTGTCGGTAGTCAAACCCTAAACCCTTAATTAAGGCAGAATTGGTACAGACTGATTTAAAGTTTCAGTTTGTTTAGCCATTGTGGCATATATTTCCTTTTCCATAAACATTCATTCAAATTTATTCATTAGTTAATTCATTATTTTATTAAAAGATGAATTACTTTATAAATGAAAGCAATTCTAAACTATTTCAATGAGGCTTAAGTTTGGATCCCGGTAAGTCACTGTACATTGTGGGTGACCCGCCTCGGTGGCGTAGTTGGCTAACGCGCTAGTCGTGTTGAGCCCGACCGCCGAGGACGGGGAGATCGAGGTTCGAATCTCGGTCGGGTGAACTGGGGGGGGGGGGGTGTTCCTAAATGGTTTTCCACTCTCCCTCCACGCAAATGCGGGTTAACTTCCTCTAAATTCAACCCTCCCAATTCCTAATCCATTAGAGTAATTAGTACTTAAGCGTATAACCCGAACGGGTAGTAAGACGCGGTGCTAAATATACATTGTGGGTGCTTATCACCCCAAACCATTACTATACATACACACCACAGTGTAATTATCCATCATATTTCAAGGTGATGCACCCTAATCATTTTAGTTTATATTGTGTAAGTCGATTATATACAGCCTACTAGTTCTGAGCGTGATACCAACAAATAATCAAAGATTGGTGTCAAATAGGCCTATTTCATGTTGAGACGATTGGTCATGTAAATTCCTTCTGAGTAAACACGCATCACTTTCTGCAACACCTTTTTCATAATAATTAATGTAATTAGACACTGGGACGTGGTGTGTGTTATGATTATTTAATTTAATATTTTAATCTTAAGATTTTCAAGGTATACTTTTTTGTACACGTGGCTACTTATCAGATATGGGAAATGGTCGCCCTATAAAGGTTTGTCAGCTAATGCTTGACTGATATACTTACTTGTTATTGTATATAACACTGAAATCAATAGTTTATCTACACTATAGATAGAATACCTGCACTGATAAATAGGGCATTTAGCCTATATTCAAAGTGAATTGACTTCCAAACTTTTGTTTTTATTTAGGATCAAAGCGTGTGCCCACTTTAATCATCAAAGCAAGAAAATGTAATGTTTCGTTTTGGTCACCAAATAAATTTAAAATTTCTTACTGAGATGTAATTATATAATTTAATGTACTCAAACAAATTATCGTTGAAGAGGCTCGAACCCAAAATACCAGCAAAATTCCATTTAAAAGAAACATTTAACTGCAAAATAAATTTACAATAATAGACTTGAAGAGAAAATGGAAAAGCGCTAATCGATAACAACCCATTCAGGTCATCGAGCGGGCATTAAAACACTGGGTTTCATAGTGAAGCGGGCTATCTATCACTGAGCTATGCAACACTGTGTATATGTAAAATGTTCTCTATAAAACATATAAAAAGGTGGCATAACCAAAGCTTATTTTTCATTGATATAATCGTTAATACAAGTTAACATTTTAAAGACTTATATGGCCCACTATTTTATTAAGTTTGACCTGTTCTACTAATAACGTAGGATATTAAAGTATTACATGGTATGAATGCATACGTATGATAGGTAGTGTCTTCAATTTTGATAGGAATACAGTTTTTGACTGTTACATAAGTTATTAGAACAATTTTCGTAAATCTCAATACCAAATCACGTGCTCTAAAGCAGTCGCTTTTGATAGATATTATCAATCTCTCTAAATAATAATAATAATAATAATAATAATAATAATAATAATAATAATAATAATAATAATAAAATTAATGCCATTGTTTGCCGCGAAAAAGTATTTTGTGTTTTCTATAAAGCTCTTGCTACCATAATCCGATCTTATACATGTATGCCTATATTGTTAGGTACTTTATGGAATAATAATTAGTGTAATGTTCACAAAGACCAAATAAAAACAATGTTAATAATTCTAGAGATGAAATTTAAAACGGTTCACGGTAATTTGAAAACATCTTGCCATAATAAACCATCTTACAGACATAATCCCGCTCTACAAATAAATTTAACAGCAAAAGTTTACATAATATTTTCTTTTTACCCTTTCAATATCCAGTTACCACTTAAAAAAGTATATGTAAACTTTTCTTTATTAACACACTTGTGTTTATTTGAAGTATTCGCGTGCTCACGCTGGAAACTTTGAAAAATAGGTTTTCAGAAACCCTCGATGAAAATTTATATTAATAAAGAGTTTGTTTGTCTGTCATGAGCATTGTGTGATATCTAGCACACACAGAGGGCTGGAATTTAAAATATAGCACAAACTTGAAACTAGAGATTTAAATTTTCAACAAACTTTTTTTTTAATCAATTAAAAACTGGGCCAGAAGAAATAAAACGGAAGATATTTTTTTGTTTGTTTGAAGCAAAGGAAAGTGTTGCTTGGGGTAACCACTCAATGTATTGCGTGGTTACCCCGAGCAACGCCGGATACTTCTGCTTGTTCCTAATACATACATGTTTGGTTAGAATATAATGAAACACACTTCATTACTAAAACAAAATGACACGTACACGTTTAAAAATTTGGCACTTAAAATGTTAAGCGTTGATTAATAATTATGTCGACTCACTTCGGTGGCCACTTGACCTAACGCGCTACTCTCATGTTAGGCTATACTGATGAAGATGGGGGGATCGGGGTTCACTGAGGTTTTTTCCTAAATGGGTTTCCGCTCTTCAACGCAAATGTGGGTGCATTTACTCTGAATTAAAACTTCCTAATCCTTAACCCTATAGTGTAATTAGTACATAGGCGTATAACCTGAACGGATAGTAAGACATGGTGCTAAAAACAATAATTATTATGTCATTGAAACAAACACTTTTATTTTAAAAGACTCTTTTTTTTTTTTCAAAAATTTTCACTGTTGAGTTTGTTGGCAATAAGCCTAAGGAACATGGAAACGCTGCGCTATAGCTGTAAAATGCATCAGATATGTTAAAGGATGGTTTATGTGAATTCCACACTTAAGATCAAAGCTAGAAAATATACAGTACGCTTTAATAACCTGGTTATTAGCTATCTAGACCATATAACCAGAGGAAATAGTATCAAAAGACTGTTTTAAGGAAAAAAATGCACCCAGCTTTGTATCGGTTCCCGTGCGTCAGTATAAAGCACTGCTGACTAAGCACATGCGACAGATGGATATAACCAGTGCCATTTTTTTTTTTCAAATCCTCCAATGAAATGACAATAAAACCTAGCTTAATGAAACCTCCTATTATCAAACATAATGGACAAGGAATGCCATTGACGTCATAATATGTGATGTAACACGCGTGCGCAGAAGCGGTGAAGTCGTCAAAGGCCAAGAAGACACAAGTTCAACTCATCGCATTGTAACTCGACGATATGATTCTCACCGTCACCGACGACAGTACAGTGCGCCCCGGCTGGGCTGAGCAAGGTTCTGCGTCTCGGATGTGACGCATTCAACCACCAAGCGCTGAAGTCTACGTTATACGTGAGTTTGAGAATAGAACTGGAATTGCTGTTATTGTTTTGTCGGGACGCATTTAATAATGTTTCTAGTGTTAACGTCCTTAGGGGAAATTAAACTTAAGGCGGCCGCCTTGGTCAGCGAGAAAATATAAATCGCAGTCAGGCCACACGGCAAAGCTTATACTCCTTTTAGCTGTTCACCTACAACCACACTTTTTCATGTCAACAAGAAAGAAAAGAAAGAAAACCACGAAACTTATTATTTAAAGGTAAAGAGGAAATCTCTACAAATATGCTCAAAAATTTGTTGAAAATGAACTAATGCCACATTTTCACACATTTGTTTCTATTAATATAACTAACAATTTAGGGCTGTTAAGGAAAAAGGTGCCTTTTGAAATCTTTCGACTTTATTTTGCGTGAACCATATTTTGAAATACTAACGCATTGTAGAATTAAATATCGCGCGGCAATTTTTCGCCTACTAAGGCGGCCCACTTAAGTGTAAACTTTAAAACTTGGGATATCTCTATTTTATTAGCTTCATTTAAATAGCTAGATTTCTTCCCCCCCCCCTCCCCCCGATTAAAACATTATTGAAAATTTTCCGGTAAATTATCCATAAAGGAATATTTTTCGTCTCACATCTCTAGTTGACTCCCATCTACTCTCAACCTAGCCTGTATCTATTAGGACAACTCCCCTCTATGACATGAGACCGTTGATGTAGCCAATGATTGCATCTATTCGCTTCTGAATCAGTCTTCGTAGCCCGATACATTGTCTATTAATCTAAAAGTAGATCCAAACAACAACATAAACTCTTTATCATACGACTAAAATAAAACTACATAAATAACTAAAGGTGACTGTAAATCAAGTCGACTCACCACTTATTGACCTTAAAAAGTTAATAGATAAAAAAAAATATTCGTATGCTTGAATATTGTTTGCAGCTGCCACAATGACGGATGGTGTCAATTCTAATAGCTGCAAGATAAAGAATAAAATCATGACTTTTTTCCTATTTGGCTGTTCAATCTGGGGTTAGAACCAATCTGTGTTAGGGTTGAAGTGCTTTAAGGCGGGGGATGCAGGGAACGAGATAATAGGTAATGGGCTTTTTTGCAGTTTTTATAGCAACACAATTTTTGGCCAAAATAAGTAAAGTATTGCTTCTATACAAACACAGAGTTTAATTTTCTTCACATGATAACTACAAGAGTTGTTGAATATCTGTCATGAGCAGAGTGGCAGTAGTATCTAACAACTTTTTAAAATGAAGGCAAAATGTTTTCATGAAATTCCAGGACATCATTGACAAATATTCAACAACTGTTGTACTAATCATGTGAATAAAATTACTCTTTTATTTGTAGTGTAGCAACATTTGATTTATTTTGACCATCTATGGTTTCCGTGATCCATCTGTTCTTGCTGGCGTGGAAGAATACTTTGGTCGGTCACGCCTTTCACCCTCCCGCCCACAATCACACAAAATAGGTTTTAGACTTGCACTCGACAGGGCCAAGGGCCTTAATAAAAAAACCTTTGATCTAAAGAAAATATTAAAAATTTAATATTATAAGAAAATTATTGATCTTAATATTACTCTTATCTCATTAGTTTAAAAACTGAGATTATATGCTTACATATTATTTTATAAAAAAAACAACTCCATGGCTTGAGCCCGCAATCGATTTATACCGACCGAGCGGCCGCTGTCTGTTGGCCAAGATAGTGCCAACTTCTGCGGATAGAGTGTGGCATGTGGTCAGCACAACGAGCACTCCGGCCGTTAATTTCAATTTTCTAGACCGAAGTCGCTACCTTTTCCTCAGTTTTTTTTTTTTTTTTTCAAATTCATGTTTAATTGAATGAAACTGTAAAAATGAATTTCATCTTCTGAAACGCAAGTGTGGAACTTTGTCACACGTGAAGGTCACAATCTCGTTCTACAGCCCTCAACAGGTCCCGGATTTTGTGCCACAATAATTCTTGAAACAAACGGTCATCATTGAGTGACATCTGCCTTTGTGTGAAATTATTAATGTAGCCAAATTAAATTAAATTAAAGCTTTAGGAATTGAGTCAAAATTTTGGTAAAATGGTTAGACGTAGACCTATTCTTTTGTAATAGCCAAATAAATCTTCCTTTTTCTTCCTCTTAGCACCAAGTCATACTACCCTTTCGTGTTATGCGCTATTTCTATATATTTTTCCTTCTTATTGTGTCTATTATTATTTAACGTGCACTTTTTACGTGGCCGATCGATTAAACGAGTCCAATAATTGCAAACTAACTTAAGCTTAGAACAGACAAAACAATCAGTCTCCAGGCTGGTAATTCATCACTTAATTGAGAAGTCTTTACTTCATAAAATAACATTTTTACGCACAGTTGGGAATTGAATCCGGTAGCTTTTAGATCCGTTGGTATACGCGCTATCGTCAGAGTTAAGGTGTAGGACATAGCTTTTAACAAGTTAAAATATACTCTCGCTAACCATTTATTCGTATTAAAAACCTCCATGACGTCAGCCCGCAATCGAGCTATACCGACCGAGAGGCCGCCGTCTGCTGACGAAGATGTGCCAGCTTCTAGTTGGGGTCAACACAAAGAACTATCCGGCCGTTAATCTCAGTTCTCTAGGTTGGGGCCGCTCCTTTTTCATTCTAGTTGCTCCTCATGTCATCACGAAGCTGAGTCTGGCCACGTTCCAGACCCTCTGCTTCACAGAAAAATCCAGTAGAAGAATTGTTTTTAGCTTGTACATCTTAAGGATAATGAACCTTCATTAGCGGGGAGAGAGAATGAGAAAACCACAGTGGTAAATCATTTATAGAAAATAACTTCCATTGTACCCGGCCGAGATTTGAAACTTGACCTTCCCCTTCACCGGTAATAGGCCTACAATATATTGTGGGCTTGATGACATGCCGCGTGACCGCTGCTGTCGATTCTGACTTTCATTATTATTATTATTATCATCATATATTACTGTATAAATGCTCATCCATTTGGAGAAGACAGGTTCACTCGTGGAATGACATGCCACTGACACAGCGAAGCACGCTACCTTCCTCCCTACGATAATACTCAGATCAAATCAGTTTTTTCCAATCATGATACCATCTGGGCTCTCTGTCATGCTATTGGAAAGTACTGGGGCTTACACCCTCCTCGGTCTCTTACAGGTGATATACGTTGTATTAGCTGGTCCACCACCTACATGACGCAGACAGGTCTGGTCGCCAGCACGCACCTAGCGGCAAGTGCACCAACCCTATGTTCCCTCTATTAACACTTTGCAAGTCATGCGGTTAGCAAATTGTGTCGCAGATGAATCTTGTTAGAAGGGGTGTGTAGAAGGTCACTTTGTGTAATGCGAAGCTTCATTCATGACCTAGGTTTACATGGATGACAGCTCAAAAAGTTACTAGAAATAGTCCCTAATATATCCCTACGCCAACAGCTGACTTCTATCACTTTTGATAGCTGTAATGAAAACAGATAGTAATATATGAATGTTATAGTAAACCACAGTAATTTAGGCCAATATTATTTATATATTTATTTGAGGTCGGACACAAAGCTTATTTATCGTTTTATTCCACTTTAAAAAAAATATTCACACCACTTTCACAGAAATTCTAACGAACATAGCTCCAAAATGGTGACCGACGAATTTAAACCATGTCATTGAATGTGATGGAAACAAGTTCTTTACAATGATGCACCCATGCAGTGGATAAAATATTTTATTCAGTTAAATATTTCGAAATACGATAAAATAATTATAAAATAATGTATTATATATATATAAATGACAAGTATTTTCTCTTTTCCAAGTAAATACGATGCCTGTATTAAAAGGTATTGATGTATGCACTATATTACACAAATAGATAACATTCCAAAACGGAGAATAAGTACTTTTACTTATATTTAAAATATTGTTTCGAATTGGATAAAAATAAATTATTAAAAGTAATGAAATAGTATGAGAAAGCTTAAGCTTACGTTATTTTAAATGCAAAATATAACAGGTAATTAAAAAACTTAATTTTTTTTAACAAAAAGTGATATTTTACAAGTGTTGGCAACCCAAAACCTAAACATATGATTTTTGAACTGTCATCCAAGTAAAAACCTATCATGAACAGACTCTTTAAGTGGAAGTAGGTTTTTTAGTTACATTTTGTGCTCATATTCCGCCTTAGAATTGACCTCGGTGGTCTTGGGGTAAAGTTCTCGCCTCTTGGTCCGATGTTTGTGGGTTCAAATCCAGCCGGAGTTGACTAATTATTTTTTAGTAATAAAAATTCGTAGCACAACTTCCTTCACAGGGGAAGTAAATCCGTCGGTCCCATGTCAATTATGGCATTTAAAAGAACCTTGGAAGGTATGTGAAAATACCTTTCCGGCAAAATTGGTACGCCCTTTCGCTCTCGCTCATAAAATCCTCTTGTGCTGATATAATTAGTCCGTTCATAAAGTGCACGTTAAATACTTATAATAAAAAAAATAAACATACATTTTCACCTTGTACTCTTACCATATATGCCATTTTGATTTTCTAAACCAAGACCGAAGAAACTATTAAAACATTTTGTATCAACACTTTGTAGGTATTTTTCCTATGAAAAAACATTATATTATCAATATTGAGTATTATAATATATTTTCATTTACTTACCTGCTTTATCTATAACTACGATATAGATGTAATCACAAATAGCCTTTCCCCCCTCACCAAGTCTTAGTAATCGTTCTAATTATACGCTTACATTAATTATATTAATGGCATATATATGCCATTAATGTAATTAATTAGATATAAATATATATAAAATATATATTATTATATATATATATGTTAGAGCGTTTTAGAGGAAATATACCCGAATTTGCTTGGAGAGGGATTGGCAAACCATTTATAAAAATACACTTTTTGTACACCCGACCGGGATTTGAACGCCGATCCCCGTCACCGTTAACCCAGACCAATACGATAGTGATGCGTTGGACCACGCGACCACCAATGTGGGTATGTCGGTGGTAAAATATTGTTTAGTAGCTGTTCCACAAAAGACTATTTGTTGAAACATGTCTTTATATTTGTGATATTTTTAAGCTGTTAATAATATAAATTGAATTTTTCTTCTTCCTTAAAAATGTTTAAAATATGTGAAGGTTATTTATTGTGGGGGTCGAAGTTCAAACGAAGGTGATTCGACCTTTAATTTCGAATTTTTGAAATTTTAGAAAATACTTTTATCCATGAGATCGAAGATTTTAACACATTTACAAGGACACCAGAAATTTGCCAACTTTTTCAATAAATTGACTACAGTTAATCAGTTACCGATGCTCTCCGGTAATGTTCGTGGCTGTGTGACGTCGACTCTCCAGATTATGCTCATGTTATCAACTTTGGTCCTATTTATAAAAGGAGCGTGGCTGGTCTGTTCGTGTACCTTGAAAAACAAAAAGATAGAGGTGGTTTTTATTTTCTAGAGATAACTGGAAACACGAAAAAAGGGCATAAATGAATGTATAAATATTGACATAACGTAGTATTATCTTTTTACTTTTTCTTAAGTCAACAACCCGGAGGTTGGCTTGGTGTGATATACATCCGGAGCTGGGCATACACACAGCCCTTCGGCTGGCTGATGCTGCCTGCACCATCTGGTAGAAATCCCATGTGTTAGGGGAGTTCAGAAAGTGTGGTAAGCTACCCGTTGACTTCCACAATGATTTCTATGAGCGAGTGCGAAAAAACCTACACATTTTGCCGGGTAAGGTATTTTTATCGCTAAAGCAAATTCCCTTGAATTCGGTTGGGTTCGAACCGACGAAAATTGGGTCCTGAGACAAGCACTTTACCCTAAGACCACCGAAGTTTATGAAAATTCACCCTTAGTAAATTCGACTGGGATTCGAACCCCGACCTCTCTGTCACGGGCAAACCCCAATAGATAATTCTGGCATTTAGTTTATCTGCCCTCCGGTATAATTTAAGTTAATTATATTAGTTAATTGTATCCGATAAAGATAACAATTGACTTAACTTGAAACAGTATAGATAATATTCAGCTCTTCTGCTGCTTCTGCAAACGACTGAGTTAATGTGTTGAACAGGAACTAGCTGCTATAGTAATTGACACGTTAGTTTGGGTGCATCTACTGTAAACACATTGTTGAAACTTGCCGAGAGAATAAAGTCTGTTCTGAGTGTGGGACCTTCGGTTTGAAAACTAAAGCTATCGAAGTTTACCTTGACATTTATGGGAACTCGTCTTAAAGACGTCATCAAATAAAATTACATCGGTACGTCTTAATGTGTTGCCCTTCCCACGTTTCCCCCTCTCGTCCTAGCAATTTCAGAAACGTGACTTTTATGTGACTCTAATTCAAACTCTGATGAACACTGAAAAAGTGAACTTTTAGGAATATTTTACCTAATGGATAACGGACTAGGCCTGTGTTGTGTCGCAAAATGAAATTCTTACACTAATTTGGTGTGTGGTTCATTGCCAGTCTCATTGATCAACTTAAAATATTTCAATTATTGTTCAGGATTATTACAATTCTTCATGTTGTAAATGCAAATAAACAATAGCTGTCAATATTAAATACTTCACATCTATATCAACATCACCAAAATTGTATATTGTTTGTTGTAAGTCTTAAGGTTTTGACTTCTTTGGGACGTAAGCAAGTTAAGGTTTTGACTTCTTTGGGACGTAAGCAAGTTAAGGTTTTGACTTCTTTGGGACGTAAGCAAGTTAAGGTTTTGACTTCTTTGGGACGTAACAAGTTAAGGTTTTGACTTCTTTGGGACATAAGCAAGTTAAGGTTTTGACTTCTTTGGGATGTAAGCAAGAGCAAGACTTAGCAAGTCCTAAGTACAAGTAAAGTCGAAGATAAGTGGATTTGCTTGGCAAGACGATCGAGCGGCTCAATTCCAAGAAATGACGCAATAAAGTTAGTCGCGCTGAAGTCTGGTCCCAAGCAGGCTTCAGCTGTACTTCGGGATCGAACCTGGGACCTATGGATTTCTATCCACGAGTTCTGACCACTAGACTTTAGTGGCGGTCGTAATAAAATTAATACAAGTTGAATTAAAGCATACACTCTTGTGACATTTAACGCCGATCAAGGTAAATTGTCAAGGTGTCAACAATGCTGTTTACTCCTTTCAGATAAAAAATAAAATGACTGTCGAGTTTGACAAGCGTTTGGTTTTGAAAAGTACAAAACATTTCACCTCGACATTGATAAGCGAAGAGCGAGCGAAATCTTCGCGAAACAAAATTGTAACTTGTTCTCGTTTGTCGTTATACTAGTAACTTGTCGCCTGTCACCTTTTTTTAAAAATACGCCCCTGTTCGCAAGTATGACCACGCCCTTAGTTGTTGTTTTTTTTGGCAAAGTTGTCCAGACTTTTATATAAAACATAGCCCACTGGTGAAGTGTCTTTGTTGAAAGTGTTTACTAACTGCTCCAGTTTTCTGTGCATCCTTTATTTATTGTTAGCTAATAATTTAATTTGCACTGAAATGGACGCTAAGTGTCTCTCAATAATATACAATAAAAAAAACATTTTTCATCCTGCAAAGATGTGTAACAAAATGATAATTAAATTGTACCACTGGTAGGTGATGTAAATCACTTACTAATTAGCAATATATGACGCAACTTACTCGACTAAGAAATTACGATACTCCCAATAAACCAGTTAGCGCTATGCGCATGCGCCGATACAAAAAAAAGTTCAACTTTCTTTTTCGTAAGTTTCATTTCGTCACGCATCACTTACTTGCCATTCAATGCCAATTTTTCTTTTCCATTGCTTTGTGGACTGGATGGTTCGTGCTACATTATAATAAAAGAGCCCATCTCATGACCGTTTAACCGGGATATCAGACACATGACTATAATCGAACCAGAAATCGTATCGAAATAAGGTATTCTGAAATTTTGATTTTAACATCTAAATTGGGATCATTAATACCGGCTGTGTCTTGAATAGAACCTAGGATTTCATTTTTTCTTCAGTACGGTAAAATAGTTTAACGTTTATATAAATTCCATTGTTTTCAAGTGAATAATACAGAAAACCACACCGTGATGCAATGTTAGTTTTCCGTGGGTTGAGACGTGCACTTAAGGGCGTGATCTACTTGAACGAAAATGACCATAACTAGTTATACCGACCGGGAAATTCGCCTTCTTTTAAAATATGAATTTTAAAATTGAACGTAAATTAATTTAGTATTAAACAAAAGAATATTTTAGATGGTTTCTTTAGATATAAATAATATGAATTTATTAAAACAATTAGTTCTAAATTTTTATGGCAAATTATATACTTTAATGAAGAAATTTAATTAATAGGCCGCATAGGATATGTTTTAATTAGCTATTTCTTTAGCTAAATAAGATAACCTCTTTATAAATAACGTTGTTTGTGTAAAAAACAGTGTTCTCTACGTCAACTGTTTTTTCTTAAACTAGGAATATTTTTTACTCTGTGCAAAGACAGGTTTATGCAATGATATACCAACTTTTGTAAAAGTTTGACCTTGACTCTTATCAATGGTAATGGTGAAAGCAACTGTGAACAGAAACTGCGTGCGTTGTAATTTGAATGGAAAAACGTTTTCTGAAGGAAATGCTTTCACTTTAGGAATAAATACTCGTTCGCCGCTTGATGCTACAGTCTGTAATTCGCAATCAATGGCGATATTGTACACATGTTTCACTTGTATTATTGTTGTACCACTCATAATAATACCATTCTCATTGATTTTTTTAAGCTAAGTATAAGACACACAAATGCGTTTTCTTTGAGCTCCAGTTTGTGCGAGCAGTTCCACTTAGTTCCAGACTGTTTAGAAACTATTTAAGAAACGATGATTGTTCACTGATATCATCGCTAGTAACACTACTTTAATAACTTTGAATATCGCCAGGAATTTTTCCTTGAATTTCACTGTTAGTATTGACGCAGTCTTTATTTTTTGGAGCCAAAATTGATTTGTCAGCGATGGTTTGCTCGATATTTTGTCCATATAATAAATCTACTACACCGCTTGTTCCGATCAGATCCTTGCTGAATCGGAAAAGATAAGGAGCAGAACCTGTAGCTCCAAGTAATGTTCCGTTGAATTGACTTTTCAGAGTGGTAGAATATTGAAATTTTTCAGGCGGGTATAAGAAACATCCCGAACAACCATTAATGTCTGATCCTTAAATTTCAAAATGAAGAAGCAGTAAATGAGGGAGGGGAGTAGCATAAAGAGTCCTTAAACTAATATTTAAAAAAAGGTATTTATGGCTTGATATAAAATATCCACATGCAAGTCATTAGACACTCCCGGAGAGCCGAATTACGTCTGAATAAATCAAATTTCAAAATTTAAGCTTTAAATTGATAAAACTATTATAGAACACTCCTTTTCTATGTGTTTTTTTTTCTAGCCCTTTTAACCTTTATTAGTTTCGTTAGATTTACTTTTTCCCATTTTCCCCTATTACCATATTACAATTTTTATCCTTTTGATACTTTTTACACTTATATCTCACCCCCTTTATTAAAAATTTAATTTCTATTCTTTCGGCCCTTTTTAACTTTTTTACCTTAAAATTTTTCTCCCTGCCAAAATTGGGTACTTAACGTAATCTATGTGAAAAGTGAAAAAAGTGTAAAAAAGATCAAATTTTCAAAGGATAAATTGTGTAAAAATTGTAAAAAGGATTGAAATGGTAAAAGGGTCATAAAGGGCTAGTAGGGAAAAAGGGCAAATAGTGCAAAAACGGTAAAAATAATAAACGGGGTTAAAGTGATAAAAAGAATTAAACATTTTTTTAAAATGTAATTTAAACCTTTTTGGCACTTTTTTTTTACTATTTATCCCTATTCAACCTCAAAAAATACACTTTTTCTTTACTGTCCTTGTACCATTTTTAGCCTTTTAGTTCTATTTAGCCTACACTGTTTACCGTTCTACTTACTTTAAAAAATAAGATCAGATAATTTTTTATCTTTTTCATCTTTTTGCTATTTTTACTATATGCCATTTCCCCAGGGCAAGCCAGGTAGGCTACTTCATTATAGTTCGATTAACAAAGATAATTTAAAAGAAAAAACTCCATGATGAAACTGAAACCAATGTGCTAAGAAGTGATACATGAACGTTAAGCGGGCTTGGGTCAATTAGTAATAAAAAATGAGCTTTTCATCACAAGAGCTCAACGGTTCAAATTGGTTCATAAATGTAGAAGTATAGAAGTAGCAGTGGTGACAAACTACTGACTGTAGAGGTTTAATAATAAAGATACTTTAACATTTCTTATGAAAATGGCAACGCTGATTCTTTCCAACCACACCAATAAAATATAATTTTCGACAGAGTCTTTATTTGTTCATGCACTTAACCACGGCTTGATCTAAATGGGAACTGTTTTGACAGTTTACAAAGTTACTAAAACAATGTTTGCATATTTATACGTCAAGTAATGGAAACGGCGACTGCCACTTTTCATAGATAATATCAATGCCTATGAAATAATACTAATAGTATAGTTAAATTTTATTAATGTTGAACACAAAATATGTTTTATATTTCTAAAAGTTTCTTTCGACCAGAATCTTACTATGGTTCCCTTACACCCTTTACCTTAATCTCAGGGATGTGGCAATTCGCGTGAATAGTCGTTGAACGTCAGATTTAATTAATATGAACATATTTTAAGTGGGGTGGGGGAGGGAGAAAGGAAACTTGAGATGAGGCCCGGATTTGTACATACTGTATTTTATTTTTAAAAAACTCTTTGGGCCAACATTAAAAAAAATTCTTTAGTAGATACGTTTAGTTTAATTTTTTTTTACAGATAGTAATCTCAACAGTTCTAGAATAATTTTTTTGATGGGCATTGCGGAATTTTAACATAACATTTTAAATGAAGAATACAAGTCCTGGTCAAATTCCGTGACGGTCATGACAAGGGAACAGATTTTGATGACATGTCATAATTTATTTTGGTAAATCACAGAAAATATTCATGTGCACGTACATTCTATTCATAATCCCCGCTCGGTCGGGTGAACCGGGGGTGGTGTTTCCTAAAACGGTTTTCCACTCTCCCTCCACGCAAATGCGGGTTCACTTCCTCTAAATTCAACCTTCCCAATTCCTAATCCATTAGCGTAATTAGTACTTAAGCGTATAACCCGAACGGGTTGTAAGACACGGTGCTAAAAACAAACAAACATAATCCCCTTGTTGCGGAAACATATATTTAATATATGTTTTTGTCATTTTAAATTTTTAAGTCATATTTTCTTGGTTTGTATCTTTATTGGGTTTTTTTTTAAAGCTATTCTAGTAAATTTTGATACCTTTTAGACAATTTTGTTGAATACATTTATTTTTTTAATACTTTACTTTCCATCCATTACTGTTTCCAGCCCATGGTCTGGGTCAGTTTTTTATTCAAGTTATAGGCTTATATTTTTCTACTACCGGCTTGCTAGGCCTTATAAGTTATAACCTACCCTATGACTAGGACATACACAACACCCAGTCCCCGGCCGTTAATTTATCAATGGGAAAAGGTAAACCCAGATTTTCATCAATGATAACTTTTCGGCCTTACCTGGAATCGAACCCGGGACACTTAGCTCACTAGACAGACACGCTACCAACTGAGCTAGGGTGACTGACCTATTTTTTAATATTATCGATATTTTATAAAAGTACATAGATATGCTACTAAAACATAATGCATTTAATAACACAGCTACCGGAATGAGAATACAATGTAGTAAATTAACTTTGCACCCTCTTTGCTTGTTTGGTTGGAAAATACACATTCCTGCTGTTTACTTCTGAAACACATATATTTGAAAATCGATACTGATATAGCCCTCTTTGGCAATACAAGAGTTTATTTGTTAAAGGCTTTTCATTGCATGGATATGTTATAATTTCCATTTGTAAAGGGCGTGCTTGAGATAGTCATGTGTATTCATTACAAGATTTTGTTTAAATTTTTAGGTCATTTCATAGGATTTTTTAAAAATAATTTTTAAGTCATCAAAGTTCGGGCCCTGCTCATGACAAATATTTAAGAATTTTTGAGATTACTCAATATAGAAAACTAAACGTATCTATTGAAGCAAAATTATATTTATTTTAGTCCAAAATGTTATTTGCTATAACATTATAGAAATACTTTTCTTGGAGTTAAGAGGAAATGTGTCCACATCAGCGTGGAGGAAGAATGTGAAACCATATAGGAAAACCTTCCCAATCACACCCAGTATGGATTCGAACCCGACCTCTCAGTCACTGTCAAGCCATACTAAATGCACTTGACATTTAGGACCATATTAAAGTTTAGTTTTGGCAGTCAATTGATTTATCTATATACTAATAACAAGCAATTGAAGTCAAACCTAATTTAGATTATATAGGCCTACATGTTTTTAGATCTTCTGGTAAAAAAAATTGATACAGACTGTAGGGGCGGGGGGGGGATGGGGGGGGGGGGCAATACAAGTATCTCCACGTAATGGACTTGTGGTCGGCGGCGCTACGAGACGTCAAAGTTGGCGCTCTATGCTCCTGTGGGCTAGTCAACACATGCAACACGCCCTGCAAATCAACACAGTGATCCCCACCACTCCCTCCTTTGACAAACACGGTGGGGCCAGCGTAGCAGGACGAGAATCAGCAATTCCTTATGCGCACTTGTCGACAGGCAATGCAATGCCTGTCACTACTCATAATATTCATCACACTAAACTTGGGCTATGTGCTGAAGATTGATGTGTCGCCTATCTCCCTGGTGCATACATTGCCAACTTTGACGTCTTGTAGCGCCGCCATTGCCGTTGCCGACCCCAGATTCATCACGCGAAAATACTTGTAATGTCACCCCCCACAACCTGTATAGTTTTTAACCTGAAGTTCTGAATAACCTGTATATGGGCCTTAAACCAACCATTGCATGTTGGAGTGAAGTCGAATATACTCCAGTCCAATTTTCATCTGCTGGATCCACTTTACGTATTCATACGTCTAATATGAACTGCACCTGAAACTTATAATAGATTTTTCTTTTCAATACCTACACAATAACACTAAGAAAATAGTAAGATATTATCAATTTTGACTGCAAAAAAGTTTGTATTTTATAAAAGGCTCTTCCTATGAAAATTGGACTTTAAAACCTAGGTGTTGGCCATATGAGCGGCTCTGTTGGTTGGATCGCTGTTGCTCTGCATGCCATGATGTGAGTGTGTGGAGTGGTTACAAATATGGTATAATGGGCCCGGTCTTCTTCGGTGGTAGTAGACTACAAGCTGTTGGCGCCACAGTAACGTTTGTCAGGACTTGTCGCTTAGTCCTTGTGACGTCACTCAGGGACTCATTTGCATGAAGAAAAAGACTGGTCATTAGAAAAAAAATAGCGCCTGACGTGTTTTTTAAATTACAGTCTCAAAATTGACTATACGAAATATTACCGTAAAGTTAATAGATATTTTTAGAGCCCACACTTGGAAAAAGATGCCAGCTGGTTTAGTCTGGTTTGCCAGTGATGAGAAGGTCGGGGCTGGAATCCCGGCTGGGTTTAGTGAGGAATTTTTTCCCTAAATGGTTTTCTACTCTCCCTCCACGCAAATAGGGGTACACTTCCATGAAATATTTCCTTCTTTACCCTTAACCCCCGAATGTAAATATGTGGATAGACCAGACGGGTGATAAAATTACGCGATACATGGAAAAATATGTTTTTAGTCGGGCATTTATTGCCGACACTGACGATTAGTAACTAAAATTACTATCTAAGGAACCGATGAGTTGAAAAATCTCCTTTGTAAAGAAATATATAAACATTCACAAGAAAGGGAAATGATGATTTTTTTTTTTTTTTTTACAAAATCGCCCCCAGTACACCAGTCATAATTAAACCCTGGCACTCAAGAGTTAAAATTAATTACATTGATCTTATATGTATTATATAGCCAATAGTTATAAACAGTATGAGTCTTAACTACTCGCTTAGCATCGGTCCGACACATTAACTCAATGGGCAACGTGTCTGTATAGTAAAATTAGGGTCCCGGGTTTGATTCCCGGCATGACCGAAAAATGTATCACTGATGGAATGTGGGTTTCCCCTTCAACTGTGATGAATTAACGACCGGGGGATGGGTGGGTTTTTTTTTTGTTCTAGATGCAAGCTAGTTTATAAGTCGTGTGTCGATATAATCAGTCGGTTCAGAAAGTGCACGTTAAATAACTTACCTCAAATAAATTAAGGTTAACCCCTCCTGTTTATTTATACTAGTAGATATGGAGTTAGGCTTAGAAGCCGCGAGCAAAAAAATTCTAAATTATTATTATTATTAGCACCGCGTCTTACTACCCGTTCGGGTTATACGCACTTACGCTAAATGTACAATGGTAGGACATTGTGAGATGAAATGGAGGACCTACAGTTTAACGTGGAATCCGAACCACGGTAGAGGCCTGGCATTCCTCACATTCACAAGTTGTGATTAATACAAAAATTCTAAACCAGCGAATTTTTAAAGTACCGACTACTGGTATCGAACTATCTTAAGCCTTGTTCCCACGACCTGTTTTATGGCAAGTCGCGAACGGCTCGTGGTTTGTAGATTCTCGAGCCTAACCATTCCCACGATGCGTGGTTTGCTCTACTCGTGTCTCTGGATGTGGCACGGTGCCTGCGCCACTACTGGCTCGTCATCAGACGAACCACAGGCCTTTGATGTTTCAAGCATTTACCGACGATTCACGGGAACGCTCGAGCCGTACCAAGCCAACGCGCACCTATCGGTCCCATGACCTGTGATAATGTAATCTACGAGCCGAATCCGTCCAAACGCGCGCCGTGGGAACGGGCCTTTACCTTACTATTTGTCCATACCATGCGTGTTTTAATGTATAATATTCCAAGTAGTATATCCTTGTACTGTTAATATGTATCTAACATGAAACATCCTTAACATCGCCCCAGGAATCTTAGTTATCTTGAGATTTAGAATCATCCAGATACAAATATTTTTTAGACACTGCATGGGTTTGAACAGATCTCTAAAGATCTGCAGTTAAGCCTTCCTAACCACTCGGCTTTATGCAAGGGTTTGTTATTTTGTTTTAACGGCTTACTGTAATATGTATTCAATGAGTTCTTTTTTTATATCATTACATTTAGTTTTGTAATAGTGATTACAAAGTTTAAATTCAACAAAAACTATATTATTTTAGTTTTTGTGTGTGTGTGTGTGTGTGTGTGTGTGTGTGTGTGTGTGTGTGTGTGCACCGCGTCTTAACACCCGTTTGGAATATCCGTATTTAATTATACAAAAGGGGCAGTGCTTAGGAAGGTGGAATTTTAGAATAAATGAAACCTTATTTGCTTGAAGGGAGGGTGGTACACCATTAAAGAAAATTCACATTCAATATATCCGACTAGGATTTGAACCTCGATTTCCCAATCATCGGCAATCCAATATTGCGAGAGTGATGATTTAGACCGTGCGATTACTGATGCGGGTTTTGATTTAATTGAACCAAATTCTCTTGACATCTTATCACAACTTTTGGCTATCCGCATATTTACTTTAATGATATAAGGGAAAGGAAGGTAGAATTCAGAGGAAGTAGAAGGAGAGGTTGATACTATTTCATTGAAAATCACTTCAAGTACACCTGGCCGAGATTCATACAGAAACCTCGTCATCGCTGTTGGTCCAGACATTTGGAGAATGACGCCTTTTTCCGCTTGCGCATCAATGTAAATGATCATTTAATTAATATAGATAAGTTTTTAGATATTTAAAAAATGTGTAACTTTGAAAATAATTCTAGTTCTTGCCTTCAGCCATATTAGAGCCGAAAAAAACAAATGACAATTTTTAAGTATCGACGCGAGGCGTTTCTCTGACAATTTGTTAATAATAACACGTGTTAGTGTGATTTGCGTAGAGATGATTAATTACTGATTAATTAGAGCGCTTTTAGCATTACGTTACAGCCAAGCAGCTGCAAATAGGTTCGATTAAACTGTTTATTAAAAATATGTTGCGGTTCGTTTGTGTGTCACGGGTCGGATTATTTTAGACGTGTAGCCTTCATCAGAGCGGTCGACGGTGATGGAACTATTCCTACACATCCGTAGATCGAGGAACGATGAATCGGCAAATTATCAAGTGTCTTTTTATTTTGTTTTAATTAGTGTCTGTAGTGCGGGTCTGTTTTTATTTGTCTTAACGATTTAACCTGGAATTCAACAGTGTCAAAAGCTAAGATTAACTTAATTTTATTATTTACTGTTTGACACGTTATTCGCACGGGCTGTCAAGCCGTATCAAAAAAAGATCAAATTAGGAAGTTTAACATCCGGCGACGAACATTGTTAGAGTTTATCTTTGTACAATCTTGAACCATGGCAATCCCGAGGGAATTTTTGCAATCAATAAATTAAAATAAATTAAACTTTGAAAAAAAATATTATCTAACACACAAACTGAGTAGGCCTATACAAACAAACGCATTGTCTACCTAAGCAGGATAGAGTTTTTTTTAATTATCAATTTAAAGGCCACCCCTCCCTTTTCTCCCCTCTCCCTCTTCATACATTTATTGAACCCCTAATGTTAAATTCAAAACTTTCCAATTTTTTTTTTTTTTTGTTATCTTGTGAGATATTTTTACCAATTTGCCAAATTTAATTTTCTTCTACACCGAAAGGTAGATTTTCCAATAGCTTTGGAGGGATTTCAAGCTTCTTTAACCCCTCACCCCAATCCTTTTCGATCGACACATTCCAATTTTGAAATTTTAAGACTTAGTTGACTATCTGATATGGTTAATTTAAGTGCCTGGAAAATTTCAATTTTCAACCACACCAGCAGGCTAGGTTGATTTATCGTCACTGGCATTCAAGTCTATTGCGAACCTGACGCATTAATATTATGTGACCACTGCTCCGAGCATACAAATTTATTCAAATAAATGCTATCAGAACGTTTTTGTCACAAAATTCTGTTCTGCTCTTAAAAACCAATAGAAAAATGACCCGGTTTGGTGGCTGCATGGTCTAAGGCGCTACTCTCGCAGTAGACTATACTGCCGATGACGGGGAGAGAGAGGTTCGAATCTCGATCGGATTTACCGAATATTTTCCAAAGTTGTTTTCCACTCACTCTCTCCCCACGCAAATGTGGGTACACTCGCTATAAATATAGCCTTTCTCACTACTGGAACCACTATCGTAATTATTACATAAGTGTATAATCCGAACGGATAGTAAGACGCGGTGCTAAAAAAATATTGTCAATTAATTTCACTAAACGTAGAATAAAAATAAGTGTATAAATGATACTGTGGTTGTTTTTTAGCACAGCGTCATATTACTCGTTTGGGCTACACCCATATGTACTAATTACACTAATGTGTTAGGGAGGAGGAAGGTTGAATTTATAATAAGTGTACCCACATTTTCTTGGAGGGTGAGTGGAAAACCACTAAGGAAAAATCACCATTAGGACATCCGACCGGGATTCGAGCCCCGATTTCTCTCTCATCAGCAATCTAGTCTATTTAGAGAGTGACGCTTCAGACCATGTGGCCACCGAAGTGGGTGATACTTTATTTTTCTCCATATTTAATGTGTGGGTTTGTATATATAAATGTATATAACAGCGTGATAACTTGTATATTATTAAAATCAAATCACTTTTCATTTGGCAGGGTTGTAAACTTTCTTATAATTTGTAAACAGGAACGAGCTGATATTTATCCATGTATTGCTTGCAGACTGTTTCGAAACTGTCGAACAAAGCTGTTTACAATCTTATTAATTACCACGTTGGGGCCGGTTATGTATAACATGTTTAAACATGTCCAGTTAATTATTCGAATCAACGAAGATCCAAAGTGACTCATTTAATCTTGTTGTGATGTTGTGTAGAACAGGCCAAAACTTAAAAAAAAAAAACCTAAAAAAATGTTTAGTATATTTTTGTGAACAAAAAAATTATTCGGAGTAACTTGTCTATTATATGTCTAATATAAAGTACATATGATAATTTTTCACTCATCACCATGAATCAAAACCATCAAGTAGGCTTAGTACTAGATACTTACTGTAGATTTCAAGACAACTCTTTAAATGTATGGTTTGATAATAGTACCACATATCTCTCTTTTACTATTTTATCTCTGATATATTATAAACACATCTTCATGTTAGAAAGTTTAGGCATCCCTGAATTCACAACGGGTTGTTGACATAAAAATGTGAAAACAACTTAAGTGTATTATAATATTATTATTATTAGCACCGCGTCTTACTACCCGTTCGGGTTGTACGCACTTACGCTAATGTGTAATGGTAGGGTGATAATGGAATGAAATGGAAGACCTACAGTTTAATGTGGAATCCGAACCATGGTGGAGGCCTGGCATTTCACACATTCACAAGTTGTGATTAATAAACGTCTTGTCAGAGGTGAAGGAAGGGTTTGGCAATCAGATAAATCTGTGCCGGGACCGAGGATTGAACCCCGGACCCTCAGCACGGAAGTCTGACACCTTACCCCTAGACCACCAGGTTACCAACTCAAGTGTAGACTTATCCGTGGTGCCGAGCAACATCTGTGGGCACACGGATTACACGTCAAGTTCGTATATTATGGTTTGACGTCGATGTAGATGTGGTATAGGGTGGCCCACGGAAAAGAAGCCCACCTCCTATAGCCAGCAGGGGCCTCACTCTGAATTGGAGGTCAATCCCCTTCCACCCATATTGTGACTTGAAGAATGAGCAAGTGAACTGCTTGTCTAAAGCACAAGACAGGGTGGAAGGGGATTTACCTCTTCCAATTCAGAGTGAGGCGCCTGCTGGATATAGGAAGCGGGCTACTTTTCCGTGGGCCATCCTGTATAATCCCGGCTGGTTGTTCTAAGGCCGATTTTTATTAAATTGTTTCACACTCTACCTTCACGTATATGTGGGTAGATTTCTCTTAATTTTACATTTCTTGACCCTGCCCCATTAACAGGCCTATATTTAAATGCGGATATCCCGGATGGATAGCAAGTCGTAGTGCAAAAAATAAATATATATTTGATTACCAAGTTTGATCTAAATCTGTCAATATTGCGAAAGCTACCGCCGTAGCACCGTGACACACACACACACACACACACACACACACACACACACACACACACACACACACACACACAGATAGGCAGAACACACTGATACTAACTATTACTTTCTAAACACACAAATTATATCACCACACGAATTACAAACTTACTTAACCCTGAACAGTAGGCCTAATAATACTCACCCAACCCTAGTGACTATACCGGAAATAACTCGTAACAGAAATATATTTAACGCCATTTGAAATCGAACCTGGTCCTTTAAACTGCTGTTTGTTTAGTTACTACGTTTAGCGCTTTAACTTTTTTTTAGCACCGCGTCTTATTCCCGTTTGGGGTTGTACGCGTGTGTACTAATTACGCTAAGGTGATAGGGATGAAGAAGGTTGAATTAAGATAAAGTGTACCCGCGTTTGCGTGGAGCAAGAGTGGAAAACCATTTAGGAAAAAGCCTCTGAGTATACCCGGCCAGAATTCGATCCGCGATCTCCCTGTCACCAGCAGTCTAGTCTATAGTGACAGTGACGAGCTAGACCATGCGGCCATTGAAGCGGCTAAAAATATGATTAAAGTCTTAATTTAATAGGAGAGGGTATGCAATATCCTTTAAGAGAAAATGCACCCGAATCATCATGGAGAGAACTTGGGAAAAAAACAGTGATAAATTACATGCGTTTTTAAACCACCTTCACTGCACCTAACCGATGTATGGACATTGAACGCTTTGTCTTTGGTATTCTAGTCCATTGATAGTCTGATGTCTTAAACTATGTGACCACTGGTGTGGATATCTTTATACTAGCATTAGACCACTATAACCCCTTAAACATATTTAGAGATTAAAATTTTCCAGGAAATTTTGAATAGGAAAATTTTTCGCAGTGGTGGCTTGCGGTGGAGGGGTTAAATTGTGGAGGTGGCACCTAGAGCCTATTGTACTTCAAAATATAATGTGTTAAGAAACGAGTGGGTTACAAGTAGGGGAGGGGGAACTCGAGTGGGGGAGGGGTATATAGGTAGCACGGAGGATAGGGGGAGATACAAATATTGGGCCAACCTTAAAATTATTTTAGTTAACTTATTGATGATAAAAAAATTTGAGTATGATTTATGAACATAACGGGTCGACAAAGGCTCACATTCATTTGTTTCTTTACCACTTTTTGTTTTAGCACTGCGTCCTACTACCCGTCCGAATTATACGCTTATGTACTAATTAAGCTAATATATTAGGGATAAGGAAGGTTGAATTTACAGGAATTGCACCCGTATTTGTGTGGAAAGGGAGTGAGTAGAAAACCAATTAGGAAAAACCTCCCTAAGTGCACGCGAATCGAACCGCGATCTCCCTGTCAACGGCAGTTTAATCTATTGCGAGAGTAGCGCATTGGACCGTGCGACCGCCGAAGCAGGTGTTTCTTACTACAACTACTACTACTACTACTACTACTACTACTACTACTACTACTACTACTACTACTACTACTACTACTACTACTACTACTACTACTACTACTACTACTACTACTACTACTACTACTACTACTACTACTACTACTACTACTACTACTATTACTATTACTATTACTATTACTATTACTATTACTATTACTATTACTATTACTATTACTATTACTATTACTATTACTATTACTATTACTATTACTATTACTATTACTACTATTACTATTACTATTACTATTACTACTATTACTACTACTACTACTACTACCACTAATTATTATTACTGTTACTATTATTATCCATTTAATCAGTTGAAATTAATTAACAGAAATAATAATCGAAAATATTCCGTCTCACATTTCTAGACACATCTGAAGGTACTCCCCGTTAACTCTGAAACGTATTAGTGTTACCTCAACAGATTACATTATGGCCCTATCTTATTAGCCGCACCATAGTGGAACCAGGTCAGCAACCTATGTCCCGTGGGCTGGATCTGGTCCGCGGGCTGATATTATTTGTGCCGCAAAATATTAATGAAACAAACAATTGTGTTCATAAAAATAAACTAGTATCTAATTACTAAGTTATATGAAAAACATTAAGTTGAAATTTTTAAGCTCTGTAGGCCTATATATTTTTTCAAATAGGCCCACTAAATAAAAAAAATACGACCCGTGATATCAAATAGGTTGCTAACCCCTGATGTAACCCATCAAGGTAAGCTTGCTACCTTGCGGGGTAAACGGAGTGTACTTAATAGGTTTGATGTATGAGTTATTAGTCACTCAATTAAGCCCGTGCAATCTTAAGATGTTTCTACACGATAAATCTAGAGATTATATCTTTTTTATAATAAAGTAATAGTTTCTTTTTGACATCACTCCGCACTACTGTTATTTCACAGCACATAACCCATAAATGCGTGAATAATTAGATTGAACCCTTAAATCGTTTGCCGAAAAATATTTCTGGTCGTGCTAGATTTTGTTCTCAACTGCGATATTAAAAATTCCAATAAAACATTGTAAGTAGCCTACAAGCCAAGGACAAAGAAAATCATTATATTATAATAAGTAGCTGGGACAAAAAAACAACACTAGCTTGATCAAATCGCTTACTACCACAAATTATTATTTATCTTCAACCAATAAACCATTAAATACAATAAAATACATTGCTGCCGTATGTACAGGGTGACTCGAAACTTTGTGTACAAGTTTTAATGGGAGATAGGGAACTCTAAAACAAACCTTTTTCGTTAATGAATGTATGTCCGCAGACGTCCCCCATAGGTGCTAGAGGGCGCAGAAATGAAAGGCAAAAAGTGCTATGCCTGCCAGCGTAGACGCATTTATTGCCGTACATTGACAAAGATTCCCTAGCCCCTTATAGTATATGCATGTCAGCCATCTCAAAATCCGTGAAATGCTCAATAATACACGTCCAAAGTCCGCGTTACGAATGACGACGGCGATAAAATAATAGCCATTTGACGCGTCGCACTAAATGGTGACATCTGCGGCCATAAATACACTGTCAAAAAAGTTTTTGTTTTGTTGTTCCCTCTCTCTCATTAAAGTTTGTACAGAGAGTTTCGAATCACCCTGTGTATCCGTACAGCATTATTTTCTGACTTTTCTTAGATATCCATCTTCAGTGAAACTTTTATGATAGCGTAGTAATTTTACCGACGGCGGTTTCCATTTTCCAAAAGGCTGCCAACCGGTACTCTTGGTGGGAACTGTTTGACGCGTACCGCTAGCTGATACCGCAGATAAGCGTCTGTTAATATTATTGATTGTCCTGACGATAAGTTGTACGAAACTTTGTAAAGCTGATGGTTTATAGACCTTACTATGTTATTACAAAGAGGCTCTTGGTAACCACTGACATTGTCGCGTCATGAAAGGAAAGCTGTCTGAGAATAGTTATGAGACTTAGTATGTAATGAATATTTCGACGATTATCTAATTTCGTTTCACTTTATTTGCTTTTAAACTGCTTTAAAATAAATGTTATCACACAACCGTACATAATTTTTCCGCCTCATATAGACTAGTATACGAGTATTATAGTTTGGAACCAAATTTTCAAAAATCGCATCAGTAAACTACCCTAGAATAAAAATCACGATTTCACCTCGAGGTATAAACCATTATTATAATTATATAAATATAAAGTTTGAACAAAATCCTTCAAACAGTTTCGGCTGTAGCCGCTTCGGTGATCGCATGGTTTAATGAATCACTTTCGCAATAGACTAAATTGCCGATGATGGGGAGATCAGGTTTCGAATCCCGGTCGGGTGTACTGAGGGTGGTTTTTTCTTGATGGTTGTTCACTTTCCTTCCACGAAAATGCGGGTATACTTCCTCTAAATTCAACCTTCCTTATCAATATCAAATTAGCGTAATTAGTACATATGCGTATAGCCCGAACGGATAGTAAGACACGGTGCTAAATAATAAATAAAAAAAGGTTTTCGCTGCGGCCCCAGTTACAGATTGAGGGGGGGAGGGGATAAACAAAATAACTATAAGATTCACATTTTTTAGTTCGGAGGCACATAAAACGTTAAGAACCATCTTAATCTCAAAGTAGAAAAGCTTCACAAATACAATACTTTTTCTATGTGATAGTCTGACACCTTAGATCAGTCGGTAGCGTGTCTTGACTACTGTATTAAAGGTCCTGGGTTCGATTCCTGGGTATGACCGAAAAATTTATCATTGGTGAATGTGTTTTTCTCCTTTCACAGCAATGAATTAACGGCTGGGGATTGAATGTTGTGTCTTATATATAAGATCGTGTGCTGATATAATCAGTCTGTTCAGAAAGTGCACGTTAAATACCTCAAATAAATTAAAAAATTAAATGAAATCTAAATGATATAGTAGGCCTACACATAGTAATGATGTCGTGATTTATTTGGAGGTACATGCCTGTACGTTTAACACACGGTTCACGGGTTTAATCAAAAGGTTAGAGATGAGGAAAGGAGTTTTTAGAAGAAATTGACTCGTATTTTCATGGAGGGAGAGTGATAAACCACAATAATAATTAAGTCACCTAAGGAAAATCACACTCAAAATCATCCGGCTGGGATTCCGACCCGACCTTCTCTTTTAAGGCGACGAAGGGCGATGTGGGTCTAAGAACTTTTTACGGAACGGCGTACTTTATATATTCCGATTTTATAACGAACATCCAAAAAATATCACATGTCAAATCCTACTAGGCCTACATTTTGTATCTGTTATTTTATGTCATACCAACCCTTTTGTGAAAAAAATTACAGTTAATTTATATCGTGTTTTTTTGTAATTTATTTTTGGGGCCTACCACACGAAATCCAAATGTAAATTATTTCCCTTGGCTACACTAAAAGGCACTTATTGTGAAATGACGCCGTGTTTATGAGACTTGTTTCTGTAGTCTACCTTCTTCCCTTATATAGTTCTGTCTGTTTGTACACGGCTTTTATTTCAGGTATCACATAATTACAGTGTTTTATAGTGCCAGCCATTACCCGGACTTAACACCTTTTATTTCATCGCACTGCATGCACGTTAGGTTTACAGTGAAAACAAACCACTGTCGTGAAGGCTTTGACCTCTGGGACACCACGTGATTTTATTGCTCTCACCGCCTTCCAGTGGTCGATATGCACGTATGAGTGCTCTACCAGTAACTGCTGATCAGTAACTTTAAATGCTTATCACTAACTATAAGTGATGATCAGTAACTATAAGTGCTTATCACTAAATATAAGTTATGATCAGTAACTATAAGTGCTGATCAGTGACTATAAGTGCTTATCACTAACTATAAGTTGTGATCAGTAACTATAAGTGTTGATCAGTAACTATAAGTGCTTATCACTAACTATAAGTTGTGATCACTAACTATAAGCTGTGATCAATAACTATAAGTGTTATATCAGTATCTCTTAGTGTTATATCAGTATCTCTTAGTGTAATATCAGTATCTCTTAGTGTTGCATCAGTAACTTTCACTGTTGCATCAGTAATTCTCTGTTGCATCAGTTACTATCAGTGCTGTGTAAGTAGCTGTAAGTTCTGTATCATTAACTATAAGTGCTGTTTCAATAGCTATAAGTGCTGATCAGTAACTGTGAGTGTTGTATCAGTTACTATCAATACTGTTTAAGTAACTATTAGTGCTGTATCAGTACATATTAAGGCCGTATCAACAACTTTTATCAGCACTGTATCAATGGCATATAGGTTACCATATCGGTAACTATAGTTGCTCTATTAGTGTCGTATCAGTAAATATCAGCTTTGTAACAGTAGTGTATCAGTGCCACATCACTACCGTATCGGTAACTATAAGTGCTTTATTAGTGTCGTATCAGTATCTATCATCATTGTAACAGTAGTATATCGGTGCCATTTCACTACCGTATCGGTAAGTATAAGTGCTCTATCAGTGCCCTATCAGTAAATATCAGTGTTGTAGTGTACTTTATCAGTAAATATCAGTGCTGTAGTTCCGTATCAGTGCTGTTCGTTCAAGACAGCGTTCAAGTATTCAGACGTATTCGTACCGTGCTTATTCGAATCAGAATATAGCTCATAACATCCGTATGACATCAGGCTTGTTCAAGTGTGACATATCTTAAATTCAGGGGGGATTGCCCTACCCTTCCCCCCCCTAAATTACAGCCCTGGTAACTACACTATCTATGATGAAAAGTGACAGCTGCATATCAAACACCTAGCTTGATATACGAATATATATGAAAGTCGTTTTGGTACATACATATATACATACATAATCACGCCGTTCCCTTACGGGGTAGGCAATAAACTGCATACATCTCAAAGAACAGAAACTCCGTGCTTAATTCATCCTCACTAACTTTCTCCACACTTCCCTATCCTTGAATACTCCCTTCGTTCAACAACATTCATACACAGAGTCATCAACAACATTCATACACAGAGTCATACAGGCTCTTTTGTTCTTAAAACTCTTAATGTTTATCTTTTTCACACATTCGTCCGACACATTTACCCACGTCTTACATGGCCTACCCCTTCCTTTTGATTCACACACTCTACCTTCATATATTTGCTTCGTAACTCGATCCACACTCGTCCTCTCAACATGCCCAAACCAACGTAAGACGCTTCTTTCACATTGACCTATTGGATTACCTTTCAAACCGCAGTCCTTCAGCACCCATTCATTATGGTTATTATAGCTAAATTTATTATTATTATTTATTATATTATTATTATTATTATTATTATTATTATTATTATTATTATTATTAGCACCGCGTCTTACTACCCGTTCGGGTTATACGCATTTACGCTAATGTGTAATGGTAGGGTGATTGTGAGATGAAATGGAGGACCTACAATTTAACGTGGAATCCGAACCACGGTAGAGGCCTGGCATTCCTCACATTCACAAGTTGTGATTAATACACATCTTGTCAGAGGTGAAGGAAGGGTTTGGTAATCAGATAAATCTGTGCCGGGACCGAGGATTGAACCCCAGACCTATTTATTATAGTTTTAGTAGCTTTTGTAACTGTAGTAACTTCCTATCATATTCCTACTATGACTCTATTTTACATTTAAGTTTAATAATTTAAAATAATTAATCAAGAGGAGAAATTAGCTCATTTTCAACGTTTTGTGCGAAATATTGACACTTTGGTATTCAAACAAAAGGGAGAGAGAGTAATCTAACCTTCTTTAAACAAATAAAGTTTATTTTTTGGTCATAACAGAAAATTTTCACCATCATTGGGGGATTGTTTTAATGGTTTTGATGCGTAATAAATACAATTTCTATATGAAATATTGCATAGTGATGTTTCTCTTCAAATAGGCGGCATTCTTATTGCAGTTACTGTTGCTCTGGATGCAGATGAGCCAGTTAACGAAGAGGCTCTGGATCCACCCAGCCTCCTACACACGAGAATGAGGGGGACCACCTGACAAATTTTAATGAATCAGTTGATGACGAAGCGAAGTTTCATCAATAATCTACACGACAAACAAAGGTCCGGCTGGAAGGCGAAATTCCTGCCCCTTTGGAGAGGTTCATTGCTCTTAAGGGGAGGGTGGTAGGGAAGGTGAATTAAGGGCAGTATTTTTTTTTTCCAGTTTCTATGGCAAAAACCTTTTTTGACCAAAATAAATAAAATATTGCTTCATTGGAAACAGAGTTTAATTTTCTTCACATGGTGACCTCAACTGTTCTCAAATATCTGTCAAGGTTGTCTTGAAATTTAATGACAACTTTTTCTCTTCATTTAAATAGTTTTTCATCTAATGCCGCAATGCTCATGAGGGATATTCAAGAACTATTGATGTCACCACGGGAAGAAAAGTAAACTCTATGTTTTTACTTGAGCAACATTTAATTTACTTTGGCTAAAAATAAATTTTACTATAAAAAGTGCAAAATCACTGCCCTTAGATTGCGTTCCCTACACTCCCACCTTATCTTTAAAAGAGTAAAATATTGGGGGCGAATGATTTTATAGACTAAATAATAAAAAGGACGTATCGGGTGACTAATAAAGAAGTTCTAAGAATAGTAAATGATAAGAAAACCATTCTGTAGGTGATTATACGAAGGAAGGTCAACTGGATGGGTCACAGAAGGCAAAGTGGAAGGTAAAAAGTCACCAGGGAGACCACGAATGCAATTGATGAATGACCTATGAAAAAAGATGAAGTTTCAAGATCTAAAAAAGAAGCTGCTGATAGGGAATGCTGGAGGACTCAGCTTGTACAAGGCAACGGACCTGTTGAAAGACAGAACATCTAATAATAATAATAATAATATAATAATAATAATAATACATTTTAAAAATACATCATCGGCGCAGATGGAGCGTGGAAATCATTGTACTGACACCTACAATAATATGTGTGAATGCTTCCATTTAAATTTTTCCAAGCAATATTTTTATCCACCGATACGAAATTGATGTGTGGAGTAAGCTACCTTTATACTCCTGTCTGTTCCGGGTAGAGATACACATTTCCCTGTAAAATGATGTTCAGTTCATTGAATCACAGGTCACAGGTGAGGGGAATGTTTTCGTCAGGTATTTTAAACATAATATTGGAGTATTAACATATCTGGTCTTCAGAAAACTGGGGAACCCTAACGTTAGTGACACGTTTGTGTTCAACCACCAAGCGCTGTACTCAATGCGTTGGTACAAGAATAGAACTAGAATTGTGGTCATTGCTTTAATATAACTAATCTTACAAGGTTTCCAGTCTTTAACGGCCAAACTAAATTGAGGTGTAAAACTTAAAATTAGGGCTATCTCTGTTACTTTCATTCAATTTAAATAGTTGAAAAAATTTCCGTAAAATAGTAAAATGAATTTTTTTCATCTTACATCCTCATCTCTACGTATAAAAAGCTCCATCGCGGAGAAAACTCTCTCGTCTTAGTGAAGATGCGGTTTACAGGCAGACAGACACGCTAACACACGTAGCTGTTGATGTACGGTTTTGAAATGGGCCCTGAAATGTAATAGCTTCAAACCTGTAATCACTATCTTTTAACTGTTTGGGGTCCATTATCAGATTGTTAGCGCCATTCTTTATGGGCCGAGCTCTAATGTGCCAGCAGATGTTAACACCTACTAAGACCTTGTGTCAAGATAAGCTTACGCGCTTCTTACCGAAGCGGATCGTGGCCTGATCTCTACTTCAATGTTATTTTTTACGTTCATAGTACTAAATTGTACACGAAAATGGTTTATTTCTTCCCAGCTTAGTTTTCACATAGAGCTGTTAGTTTTTATTTGAACAAATAAATGACTACACGTTTAATCATCTTTGCCAGTTTTCTTATTTTATCAACCGCTTTTTTCCACGGAATTAAGAATTTACTGGGTTTTTTTTGGGAACCCCGTCTAATTATTTTTTACATGTATAACTATTTATTCGATTTATACTAATCTAGGTTTGTTATATTTAGGTAGTAGAAGAGGGTTTGAATTTAAAAGGAAATGTACATACATTTTCGGTTAGTGAGAGTGATATACCATTGAGGGAAAACCACCCTCCATACACGACGGGCCAGGATTCGTACCCTGACCTTTTCGTCACAGCTAAAACATACAAAATTAACTTGCCATTTAGACAGCGTGCACGGAGTCTTACTACCCGTTCAGGTTATCAGCATGGTTACATTATTGAGGTAGGGATGAGGAAGGTAAAACTGAGAGAAAATGTATCAGTATTTGCGTATAGAAAGATAAGGATACCATTTCTGAGAAACTGCTTTTTATAAACCCGAATGGGATCCAACCCCAACCTCCCTGCTACCTGAAATCTTGTCTGTTGCGAGATTAACGCATTTGACCGTGTCAATATTGAAGCTGTTAATTGATTGTGGTTAATGAATGATGTTTAACATTTATTTGTTTTTAACTAGGATATTAGTAATCTTTATATTGTATTCTTTAAAGTATTATCCTTCATGAACGTAATATTTATGTACTCTTACTATACGTGAGACCGTCTTGTACCTGGGCATTGTTCGACATTACAAACAAAATGGCCACTCTCGTTTTCCCATGAAAATTACTTTAAGGGCACTTTACTTGCGCAGAAATTTCCAATGTTGATAATATATCCGCAACTATTTGAGATACGGAAAAACTTATCATTGTAAAGTTGTATCTCTAAAATTAAAAATTCTCTAATCTGGAATAAACTTTTATGATAACAATAGTTTCGGAGCTATAAGCAAACATATATTTTTTTTACGGAGTATCTAGAAATATGAAATGGGTTGTTAGGATTTTTGGTTGAAAGAAAGTCTCCTCTTTTCTCAATGTGTCTGTAGCACTGTATATTATTACATTTATTCTCTTTGGCGGAGTGTTTTTGCAGCCTTGTGTATTATTTTGTTTCACAAAATTTACTAGTTTTTAATAAATTTCTTTATTTTAAAATTAAAGACAAAGAAAGTCTAAGCGGTGCACCGTGACATTTATTTTGAATTTTATTTCCTTTGGTATCTAGTTGTATATTTCAAAGAGCTATTTAGAGATTTATTCAACTTTGAGGATTTATTGTTTAAAATAGCTTATCAAAGAAAGATGGACATTTAATAACTTATGTGCACTTTTTTTATAAGCCTTTATAATAACCAAACCAGAAATTCCAACTAGAAATTTGTTCATTATTGTTAAGTTTTTGCTGTTCCATAAATGGCCTATCAAGAAATGGCATGAATATAGGCCTATATGTACTATATATATATATACACCAATATGTATACACACATATACTTTCTTTACAGGCCTTTTAAAAAATCCCAACTACCTCCCCAAATTGATGATTTTATTTAATGTGAATTGGGTAAATGTAGAGTTGTGTCTAATCAAAACCTTGTGATAATTTATAACCTTTCCATATTAGATGTAAATATGTCACTCCTACCGCTTTCCCTCCAGGGAAATGCAGGGTATATTTCCTCTACGTACTACCTTCCTCATCCCTATCCCATTAGTATACATATGTGAATATCCCGGCCAGGAAATAAGACGCGGCTCATAATCACACAATATGTGAAGTGAAAAGTGTTTAGAACGTTCTGTGACGCATGCCCGTCCGGAAACGAGACTTCTGTCGCAGTCCCAGCTCAGCCGTCATAAAGCTAATTGCCGTAATGTTAGGTAAAAATGTAATTGTGATGATGATGATGATGATCCATCAACCCGGGACCGCGCCTCGTCATGGTGCCCGAGAGACAGACGTAATGAAACGTTTGTTGTCTAATATCTGCCCCGTCTCACTACTTAGTTACGTAGTACCCGCCCCTCTTCTCCTAATTGCTGGGAATGTTCTGGACGGAGAGAGCTCATGGAACTGGCCTACCAGGGAGCCGCACTTCCTTGTACGACTTATAATGGAGTGGCGGTCGTAAGGTAAATAAATATCTGACAGTTGCAAGAGTCCCTAAACCCACTTTCACGTATCATAATGTTCTTCAGCTTCATGTTTAAAAAATCACAAATAAATGCCGATAAAATAATAAAAATGATATTAATTTATTCTAAACTAGCCCGCTTCGGTGGCCGCAAGGTCTATGGCTTCACTCTCGCATTAGACTAGACTGCCGATGATGGGGAGATCGTGGTTCGATCTCGGTCGGGTGAACTGAGGATGTTTTTTCCTAAATGGTTTTACACTCCCACCACACAAATGTGAGTACACTCCCTTTAAATTCAACCTTCCTAATTCCTAGCCCATTGGAGTAATTAGTACATAGATGTACAACCCAATCTGGTAGTAAGACGCGGTGCTAAAAAAAAATAAGGTTGAAAAATGACACTTGGACACAGAAATTGAATCTGGGTTCCTTGGCATGGGAGATGAATGACCTTGAGCACGGAATGAAACCTAGTCAAGTATCCTGGGCTCGATTCCTATTCCAGGTGTCAATTTTCAACTAATTTTGAGACTGCATCAGTGGAAATACAGTAGTCTTCATTCTTACAATATACTGTATTGGCGATGATGGGGAGATTGGGGTTTTAATCCCAACCGGAGGTACTGGGGGCTGTTTTTACTAAATGGTTTCCCACCATACTTCTACACAAATGCAGGTACGTTTACTTTAAATTCTACTTTTTCACCCTTACCCCATTAGCATAAATAGTATAACATAATAAGACGTGGATCATGAAAAATAATAACAGATTAGCCTACATAATTAAACTTACTTAATATTGATTTGAAATAATTCTTGTTTTAGTAAAAGTTTTTTCTTATATGCATCATCAACTCGTTTAATTTGATCGTTTTATTAAAGATGGAACCTTTTTATCAAGCAAGGATTATATCCGAGTCATTATGACTCAGAGCAAGGATACGGCATCCTTCATGATTCATTTTGGCTTCATTCGAGCACTGGCAACACAACTCTCACGTATAGCGGTTACTTCAAGATCCACTCTTGTGATGTTTATTTAAATGACAAGGCCTTTTTATTACGGTGCGTTGGAAATGTATTCCCTTTCATCAATTGGGGGACTCATAAAATTCTATAGTAACTTAGCTGCATTATATTAACATTTATTTCAACTAATTTGATATTCAAAATAAAATTAACTACGCAGAAATGTTTGGAATATTCTTGTCTCATGATAAAATACTACAAAAGCGATAAAAACAGTTTATTCTAGAGTAAATACAAAGAAATAGATTTCCTATAAACAATTTTTTATATCAATAAAAACTTATTGTAAAAATTGAGATATATTTCGAAATAATTTTCCTAACAAGATATACTTTAGAATGTTGTTATTAAAAAAAAAATCAAAAATTAAATTTTAATCAAAGGGAAATGCAAAAATTGATTTTATCTGCTATCATGTCCCCTTGAGGTTTCCATCTTTACCGCTTGTCATTTTATTCATCTAAATACTTATCATTTAGACGGAGAATACAGCTCGAACCATCTTGATGCCGCTTTCTATATTCTTCATCAGAAGGAGGAGACATTGAGAGGAGTGAAATTATTATACTATCATGAAAGTAATAAAAATACAATTTATCCTTCCTGCGATTTTACGGAAGGATGCAGAAAACTGTACTTCAATGGGATTTCTGTTTTGAGCGTAGTTATTAAACTTCCCGGATAGTAATTGGCCGTGAGATAAGTTATTATTATTATTATTATTATTATTATTATTATTATTATTATTATTATTATTATTAGCACCGCGTCTTACTACCCGTTCGGGCTATACGCACTTACGCTAATGTGTAATGGTAGGGTGATTGTGAGATGAAATGGAGGACCTACAGTTTAACGTGGAATCCGAACCACGGTGGAGGCCTGGCATTCCTCACATTCACAAGTTGTGATTAATACACTTCTTGTCAGAGGTGAAGGAAGGGTGTGGGCAATCAGATAAATCTGTGCGATAAGTTATTAACTGGATAAGCCGATATTAGTTCTTGGACTCTCTATCTCAGTCATTAACGGATATTTATACTGAGTTAAAGGTCCCAAACTTGATTTACGACGTGGCTGAAAAATGTATCATTGATGGACTTGGGGGGGAGGGGGGCTCCTATCACATAGTCACAGTAAAGATTGGGTGACTAGATGTTTTCTCTCTTCTAGAATCCAGCTAGGTTGTAAGTCCTTTTATAATTTGATCAGCTTATTCAGAAAGTGCACAATAATTACCTTTATAAAATATATAGTACAGGAAAAACTTTATATAAAACACACATTTTTTGCGGTCAACATTGATACTATTTTACGACTTGCAGGTCCTCGACTTTGATGACCTAAAGATGATCAAAAAATTACCTATAAATTGACCTAAAAATTTAAACAAAAGCTCGTTATAAATGCAGAATGAATCACACACGCACTTTAAAAATGAAGATTGAAAAATATATAGGCCTATGCAATTTAAAGCCTTTAACAATTAACTATTGCAGTCTGCTAAATATAACATTGATTTACAAATATCTACTTCAGAAGTATTAGCTACTCCCTCCAAAGCAACTCTCACCAGTTGCTGTGCCTCACAATATTATTATATGTTGGTTCATTGAGTGCTAGGAAAACCTCTCATTTTGACATTATTATTATTATTATTATTATTATTATTATTATTATTATTATTATTATTACTATCGATAGGTTTAGCACACTTGTTACTAACGACCTAATTTAATTGGTAAGATCATAAACCATACATATATATATATATAACTGATATGTTAAAATACTTCAATATTATCAAAGTAGGAATGCCAGGCCTCCACCGTGGTTCGGATCCCACGTTAAACTGTAGGTCCTCCATTTCATCTCACAATCACCCTATCATTACACATTAGCGTAAGTGCGTATAACCCGAACGGGTAGTAAGACGCGGTGCTAATAATAATAATAATAATAATAATTATCAAAGTAGGCCTTTACAAATAAGAATCACCATTAGCGTGGAGATAGGAGGATAAAACCACAACAATAAATCACTTGTCAAAAACTACCCTCATTTCACTGAGCCAAGATTCGGAGCCTCCTCGTCAACAACTATAGAGAGCTATCTGCTAATCACGCGCTCGCTCGCACGATTATCAGTCTGTCCGAACCTTAATTCTTCCGTGAGCCGTTTTAGTATGGTATGATAATGTGTAAATAACTTGCGGGTCATTCAAATCGTCTCGTGGACCGGAGTTTTCCCTCAATCCTGCCATACACCAAAGCTTGCAAGAGACTTCATATAAAAGTGCGCGGACGTTTGCGCACGCGTAGCATGCAAATTGAATGAGATGAGAGGGTGTGATAAATATTACCAACATCCTCACGCACAGGCGGTGAATCTTCATCACGCAGCGATTTGACTCGAAGCTACGTATTTGGTCTCTCTCTAGCTCTTCACCGTTTGAACCCACCAGCCTGTCATTTAACAGTCTTCAATATAAATTAATGAGTTAAGGGGGCCGCCTACCAGAGCGCTGGAATGCGTTACAGACGTTCAGGAAATACGCCATGGTTAGGAAGTGTTTTATTTTTTCCAAACTTGACTTAAGCCAAAAGGAAGATAAAAGTTGGGAACATGCTTATCTAGTACTCTCAACTTTACATTTTGATAATCTATATTTATAAAAAATTAATTAAAATTCGAAATTTGCTCACTTTCAATGGCCCTTTAAGTATATTGTCACAGTTCTGAGACGAGGCTAACTACTAGATAATCCTAGATACAACCTTTCATAAACAAATAAAGTCATTTTTTGATAAGGTCACAACAGAAAATGTAAAGATAATTGATAATTCCTTTTGGTGTTTTGACGCGTCAAAGCTAATGCTTTTCAGCCATCAAGTGGCGCAGCCATATCCACCATCTACGCTTTGGAAGTAAAGAATAGCCGGAGAAAGAAGGAAAGGCAGTTGACTCCACGCGCATGCGCTCTTTTAGTTGGATGTCTGCCTTCCTCTTGTTGAGAGTTGAGACAACGCACAGTGAGCTCGCACATTTTTAAGTTTTAAGTGTTTGTTAAAAAAGGTTTAAAATAATAATATCTGCTGTAACTTAATTGTAATGTGTTGAATAAATGTGTTTACAAACGGGTCCTGTGTTTCCGAACAGTTGTGTATGCGTTGCCTTCTTATGATAGCTATTATAATTATATATTAATAACATAGAATAATATTGTTTTTTCGATCAATTAAAACTACTATGAACAATAATACAAGCAAAACGGACCCACGTAAAGGGAAAAAAACTAGACTTAAACTCTCTGCTCACCGCAAAAAATTAGGATGGAATAAGGGGAAGAAGCGTTTTACTGATGGATCAAAGTAAGTATATACTGATTTATTAGTATAAAAACAGGATCTAGTTCACTGTTCAACGGTTGGGTGTTAGTTTCATTTTGCCATGGTGTTATTATATTCAGGAGGACGGGGTTGAAATCCCGTCCGGAAGCTTCATAAAGCTGTCTCATGAAGTGATGAACCATAATTTGAATTATGCTGCTTAAATTTAAAACATATCATTTTTATGGTCTTTATAATTATTCTTATAAATCCAACAATCTTCCACTCATTTTTTGGACTATACAAAAATATAACATGAAGAGAAATAAGAGAAAAAAGCATATACTTACCGTACGTATACTAATTACTAATAAAGTAGTGGCGGGCTATTTGATTTCTTAAAATATGTATAACTATAAACAAAAACAAAATTTTAACCATTACACGCAAGATAAAATTTAATTTTAATAAAACTTAATTCAGCTCTGATACGTGAAGGTTAAATCTAAAACAATTATTACAATGTTTAGTGCCTGATTAGTAGTTTCAACTGAAAAAGTTTACAATATAAAAACCTTGAACACCACCATTATATTCAATTTACAAAATATATTTACTGGTTATAGGAAAATAACTATTTAATGAAAGCATGTAATAAATTTCTGTGATTTTGGTGATTGATGATCAATGACCAAAACACAAAACATCATTTCGGGATAGTAAATTTGGCTTTATTTTTTTATACTGTCAGAAATGTTCATATAAACAATTTATAGGCTTTTGATTTGGTAGTTTTATAGTATTCATAGAAAAACAAATTTCTTAAAAAGTGACCTTATTTATCCACAGAGTATGCTTTGTAAAGACAAAAAAGACTTACATAATAACAGAGGTGGTAACAGTTCATCGAGCCAGCAAAAACCAAATATTAAAGAACAGATAGAAACTATAGATTGCAACTCTATGTCTCCTTCTTCTGAAATAAAGGTGAGTTTCTAAATAATGTTATGGCGTATACTATAATCAGCTCTTTGTCGACTTGCAATAAATTTTATTGCTTGAATATTCCTAGACTTTACGTAACTCAAGTAGGCCCGCCACATCACCATTTTTTTCCCTCATCATTTGTGCTCCGTTTGTGCTCATGTGTGTCCAAACATGAACATTTATGCTGTAAGTTAGGCTTTTTAATAAACATTTACACCCACCTCGGTGGCGTAGTTAGCTAACGCGCTAGTCGTGTTGAGCTCGTCTGCCGAAGACGGGAATATCGAGGTTCGAATCTACCTACACCTAGCACAATTTATTTCCATTCCAAGGTACAGAACCAGTTTAGTAAAATTAATAACGTTTAGTTTGAATTCTGCTTACAAAAAGTTAATTTACTTACTTTTTACAGACGTACATAAGAAAAAAAAATTGGTCTCTATTTTTTTATTTGCACTGAAATTCACCAAACGTTAAATATGAGAATTTAACTCAATTAGTTATAAATAATCAAGATTTAAACTAACGCAGTTATTACCAAAATCCCTTATATATAGACTACCATATCAAATTTATTAGTACATAATTTATTTTACTTGCCTTAGTAAATTAAAAATATGTCTTGTTTTAGTAAATATTTATTAAAGGTTAGCACTTCAATACAAGGCATTGTAGAGCTATGCTATGTCAAATAAGGTAACCTACGTAATTACAAGTTTATATATCCTTTATATATTTTCTTTCAGGCTTGTATAGTTGGAAAACGCACTTAAAAGGTGTTGTTTGTAAATGTGAGAAATTCCTGCTGCTGCATATGTGCTCGGGCTAGAGCTAAAAATAATTCACCAAATGAGCACATTTGTTACAAAAACTGGAACAAGTTTCCGAATAGTATGGAGTCGGATATCATAGTGGAAGGTTTCAAGAACAATGTTTCCATGCATAACTTGAAATATCATCAGTTGATAGGTATGTTTTTTTAAATATGAAAAATATAAGTTTTGTGAAGGTTTGGGTTTTAATTTTAATCGACACATTTTAAAATGTATTTTTTAAACTTTATGCATACATCGGTAAGATAGTAGGCCTACAAATCTACTGTTTTAAAAATAGCTTAGACAAAACGTCTTGAGCTATGAATCTAATATTTCTACACACAAGATACAGTATACTTTAGTGAATAATTTTCTGAGTATAGCCTATATTATTTGTTTATTTTTACAGGTGATGGAGATAGTTGTGTTATGTGAAATCTTTTAAAAGCTCAACCGTATGGCCCTGGCTTCACAATAACAAAGATTGAATGCAGCAACCATATTTTGAGAAATTACTTGAAGAGGCTTCGTCATATTTCTTCAAAGAGCAAAAACGATGTTGGTTCAATTCCTCCAATTTTGAGGAAAGCTATAACTGATCGTCAAATGCGCCTCCGATGTGCGGTTACTGGAGCCATGAAATACAGGGGCAGTCAATGTGGAATTCCTCTTCATCGAAGAATTGAAGAACTTAGACAAGATATTGATAATGGACCATGTCATGTATTTGGAGATCATGCCAAGTGTGCTGAACGAGGTTATTTCTGTAATGGGCCAAAAGAAAACGAAGAGAATCTAGTCCCAGTCCTTCAAAGTGCAGGAGTATGGGTAGAAATCATAGCTGCAAACAACCTGGTTGCTCATCATGCAGCTAGCTTACTGCAAAATGTTACAACAAACAAGGCTGAATCTTTTAATAGCCTAGTATGCAAATACGTTTCTGGTAAAAGAGTTAATTTTAGTCTAAGAGGTGGGTATCAAACAAGAAGTGAACTATCGGTTATATCTTTGAACACAGGAGGAAAAGAACAGGATTATATCCACAAAGGGGCCACAAACGTTAGCCCAGGACATTTCACCAAAGTGCACCTAGAACAAAAAGAACGTTCAGCTCAAAAGAGGAAGCTTCGAAGATTGGAACACACAGCTCCATCCAAACGAAGGAAACTATACACTTCAGGACCTGACAGTGATTATGGGAGTGTTCAAGCTAAGCCAGATATGGATTCCGAACTTTTTACCAAAAACAAAGAGGACTTTTTGGATGGCTTAAGCTTAGCAAAAGAACAACGAGAACTTTTGCAACTATCAACTACAGCTCAGGTAAATTATGTTCAATGGAGAGCGGAAAGATCAAAGCGCCTTACTGCATCTTCATTTGGTAAAATATGTAAAATGAGAAAAAACACCAAATGTGCTAATACAGTAAGGACTCTTCTTTATAGTGATTTTTTTGGGTCCAAGGCAACAAGGTACGGTTTGGAAAAATAACCTATGGCTCTTGAACAACTTGAAGCTGAGTTGAATTTGAAAGTGATACGCAGTGGACTCTTCGTAGACGAAGATTGTCCGTGGCTTGGTGCCACACCCAATGTCCTTATTGGAACAGACGGAATCGTAGACGTGAAGTGCCCAGCAGTTGCAGCCACAATGACACTAGAGCAAGCTATAAAGGGAAATAAAGTCACTTTTTGTACTGTTCAGGAAGGGAAAATGCGCTTAAAAGAACAGAACAATTTCATGTACCAAGTGCAAGGGCAACTGCATGTTACACAACGTCAATACTGTCAGTTTGTGTTTTGGACACCTTGTGGAATGTTGGTGGAAAAATTTTTTAGGGATGACAATTTCTGGCAAGAAAAAATTGTGGACAAACTTAAATATTTTTTCATGAATTGTCTACTACCGGAACTTGTAGACCCAAGATTCCCCAGAAACTTAGAAATAAGGGAACACACCATTCAAGCGGCATAAACATGATTGGAGTCGATTTTAATTGAAGTGATAGTGCAAAGAAGATTTAAAATATTGATTGAAAGAATAGATAATAAAATAAATAAAAAATACTTGAAAAACATTTCATTTCAAAATGCACTAAAAGGTATTAAATAATTCACTTATATTAATTTAGTTAGCTTTACCATTACGTCTTACTCTGGTCAATCACTACGTATCATAACTTTATCAACTTTATAACTGCATTATTTACTAGATAAAATATGGTTTTCTTTAAAAAACATAACTGTTTCAAAATACTATAAATTATTATTGTGGAATTTTTAAACAATAAAAAATCGTATAGGACAAACAAATACCCTTTAACAGTTCAGTTGAGTAGTAGGCCCTACTTAGCGTCCTAAACTTTATCTCAGTCGATGGCCTGCTAATCTACTTTCTTATGGGTTTCGGATCCGATTACCGTTATCAACACGTCACTAAACCCTAATAATTATAATTCCTGGCATGGTCGAATTTATATTTACTAAATTGTCAGCCTAGGGACTGGGTGTATGTCATAGTATTAAGTTAATTTGTAAGTCTTGTGCTGATGTAATATTTGTGTTCAGGAAGTGCAAGTTAAATACCCCAATAATTGTTTTTAAATAATTAATACTTGGCAAACGAGTCTAATGTTGTCCATCACATAGTGACGTCCTATCGAAAAATATGTCAAACTCGGGCCGTACGCATGGGGGAGGGGGACTTGAGGGGGGTGAACTCCACATTGAGAAATAAATTTACACTAGATAAAACAATCTTCAGATATTCATTTTAAACAAAATCGTTAAAGCCATTTTTGAAATATTTTGAATTAAAAAAGGGTTAATGAATAAACTACCCTTCGGGGCGTTTTTGCTCAAAGAACAAACATAGTGTGTTATTTGTATTGCCAAACACTGCCCTAATATTATATTTAATCAAAATCATTAGAGGTTTTTAAAGAATATTTATAATCATAAAAAAAAAAGGTCCATAAAGTAAACTACCCTTAATTTGAGTGTTAGAATCAAATTTAAAAAAAAAAAACCCTAAATATAACCTTAAAACTCTTAAATATAAAGTTTTAACCAAATCTATCTGACCGTTTCGTAAATATCGTGAGGGACAGACAGACAGATAGACAGACAAACATGGGAACGGACATCTTTTTAAATCTCCTCTTTTGGATATGTTGATACATATTTTATGAAACACCAAAATCTCGATTTCTAATCTTAATTATCGTTTAGTTACATTGTTCTAAAAAGGTACCATATAAATCTCGATTTCTAATCTTAATTATCGTTTAGTTACATTGTTCTAAAAAGGTACCATATATAAAGATGGGTGTTCAAGATAAGTTAAGCCGCTTCGGTTGTTTAACGGGTCAGTATTGTGTTGGACCCGACTGCCAAGGACGAGGGGATTGAGGTTCGAATCTCGTTCGGTTGTACTGAGGGTGTTTTTTTTTAATAGTTATCCACTCTTCCTCCATGCAAATTTGAGTTCACTTCCTCTAAAACCCATCCTTAATCCATTAGAGTAATAATTAATATGTAACCGAAACGGGTGGTGAATAAGTGCTAAACATTTTTTAGCTTATAACCAAGCGAATAAAAACCATGTATTTTTATCTATACTAATAATAAAATTCTAGGGTTTGTCCGTAGATAATTGAGACACAGTAAGCCTGTTTGCATTCCCGTCTTATTTATTTGAGGTACTTTTTAAGTTTTTTATGGTTTTGCGTGTAGATGAGATTTTGTTTTTCTATATATTTTGAATAGTAAATTTAAACTATTTGTGCTAGTTCAGTGCAGCAATGTCTCCAAAGTAAAAGCTATACTGGTGGTTGCTTGCATTTGAGTCTGTGATTCAATCACTTTTTTAGTTATTGCATGGCTTTGTATGTAAATTAAGATTATTTATTTTTGTGTCTTAAGGCCATTTTCAAGAACGAAATGAATGATTGAGGTAGAAGTAAGTGACATTTATTTGACTGCTAAGGCACGTTTTCAAGTACATCAATGAGCAAGACAAGGTCAAGTTAGAAGTCACGAGGCTTAGATGGGTCAGCAAGCAAATCTTCTCACATCATACACCACTTGACCCCCTGCCTTTCTCTGCGTTGTTCATGAAAACTGGCATTAAATGATCTAAATTTTAAAACAGAATTGGGGAGTGAAAAGTAAAATATGAAAACCAAAAGAAATTACGTCATCTAATTCCTGAAACATGATTGCATTCACGAGCAAGCCTCTGTATCAATTATTCCTCACACATCCGCATCAGCACGAGCAATTTATTTGTTTTTTGCAAGTAAACAAAAGTTTGGAGCGGCATAGTGGCCTCACTAGTTTTTACTTCTAGATCACTTCTCACTTCTGAAGGGTGATGAGCAAGGCCATAGTCGGGGCTGGGGTTTTGGGGGTTCAAACCACCCCCGAAATTTTATGAACAAAATATAATATATGGCTTTATTTATGGTTCAAACAATCAAAATGAATGTACAAGTACAAAATAGTGGGCTGTATTACCATAAAAAGCACTTCAGAGAGCTTCTATAAGTGTTTAATATCTAGAATTTTTTCTATCCTCCTGCAGCTCTGGTTTTATTTTGAAATAAAAAAAGTCAGATAGCATCTATAAGTGCTTAATATCTATAATTTTTCCTAGCCTTCGGCAGTTAAGGGGTTATGTTGTGATAAAAAAACAATTCAGATAGCTTCTAGAACTGTTTAGAATTTAGAATTTTTTCTAGCCTCCGGCAATTGGAGTATGTGCCCGCCAAACCCTCCCTGAAATTAATATGTAGCTACGGCCTTGGTAATAAAAAGTAAATCAATGCCATTTCACATCTGAAGAGTGAGCTAGAAGTATAAGTTGTTTCGTTCTTGCATACAGCCTTTGTATTTAGATAGTAAATATATACTAATTAACATAACTCTAAGGTATAGCTATACAACCAGGATTTTGTTAGGTTTCTATTTTTACTGGGTAGTAAACAATGACCAGATTGTACAATCCATCCTTAGAGTTTTGTATTTTGGTAGGTTTGTATATAGGCCTATGTATGCATGTATGTTGCCAGTAAACTAATCTAATCGAATCGAGATGGGACTTGTGTTGTATTCCTTATTTTTCCGCTATCATGTTAACCTAGACAACAACACGCTACCTGCGTACAACCCAAACGGGTAGTAAGACATGGTGCAATTAAATGTACAAAACTCGCTTTCTCATATGTATCCTACTGAGAAATGTAAAAAAAATGACGTTGGTAGTCATACTTCAAGGTTTGTTACGCTGAGTACAACAATGGCAAATTATCCTAGCTGGGGATGTAGGGGAATGAGTTCGGGGATCTTCGTATGTGCATTCTCTTCTAGCGCTTATGGCTGCTTCCACGTGAGAAAGCAAAAATTACATGGATAAAAACTTAATACGAGTGAAGCCGCGGGCAAAATATAGTTAGTGAATAAAGTTACACACCAATGCGTAAATTAATATACCAAAATAACTCAAATAAATTGTATAAATCACTTTATAGTATTTATCACCGGTACTGTAGTTTGTATTAGTATACTCGTGCGCTGCAAGTTCAGTAGGATAACTTTCAACACAATCTTGAAATTCTAAATAATATTTGATCTCCAGTTTGTACACCACTCAGCTACCCTCCAAAAGAGAATCCCAAGTTTATATGATGAAAGGAGGACAGGACAGGCTGGCTGCTCTGTGTGCAAGCCTCGCCCGCCTCCCTTCTTGACCTTGAGGTTATCTCGGAGTTTGCTTCCCTCAGTCGCTCTCTTTCTTATTGGCATGTGAAGGGACGGGCCGAGGGTGACGAACAGAAATAAAAGAGTAGTTAGTAGTTCCTGTAACCGACACAGACTATTGAATTTAAAGTCATGTTGCCAGACAGCGGTTGATACTTTCTCGCTCCGGTAGGCGGCCCCCTTAAGTGCTCTTCAGAATTAAGATGAGAGTGTAGGAAACGCGAAAAAAAGGTCGGTATTTTTGAAATTTTTATAGCGAAACAATTTTTGGCCAAAAAATAATTACTCCAATAGAAACAGTTTAATTTTCTTCATATTATGTATGATATTAACAGGTTTTTTTTAGCACCGCGTCTTACTACCTGCTCAGGTTATATGCTATAAACAGTTATTAAATATCTTTCAAGAGTAAAGCGGCATTAGATGACAAAACTTTTTAAATACAGAGAAAAAACTGTCATCAAATTCCAGGACACCTTTGGCTGATATTCGCGAACAGTTGATCACCATGTAAAGAAAATTAAACTCTATAATTTTACTAGAAATAATGTATGTATTTTGTTCAAAAAAGTTTTGATATTAAAAATGCAAAAACACTTACCTTTTCTGGCGTCCCCTACACTCCCACCTTAAAATAAAACATTTGTTTATTTGGGTATGTTCATTCGACAAAACTACATGAGGTTTTTTCTGTACTGTTTTAGAATTCCTATTTGAGCTATTATAACTTGGAAACCTGTCATATGGAACCGTTGGAGGTAAAAATAACTGCATTTCAAATGTAATTTAGTTAAAGATGATGGACGTACTCCTGTGGTTGACAGTATATAATTAGGTGTATCATCAAAGATTTCTTCTCGGAATAGCAGGCTTTGAATATAATTAAGGCGTGGTTTATCACTGCAGGTTGGATGCGAGACATACAGCACGAATGTTATTCACACACACACACACAAACATGCTATTCTTGTTAAGTGTGCTGTGTCATAAAGTGAAATAAATTTAGGACAGTTTACATTTTAAGTTTATCATAAAATTCTGTTTGATTTTGGAGACGTAGGTTTGTTGCTTGTGGAAACTTCTATTAATCATGTGATCTATGGTTGGCGTGTCCTAATTTTTAATGTCTCATATAAATAAAGTATTGTGATAGCGAACATTTTAGAACTCGAGAATATATGCCCGCCGAACTAAGAAAAAGTGAGTCTTACAATCAGGGAGTCAAACCATAACTGGAACCAAAACTGATAACCGAAATTAACACTTTTATTTTTAAGGAACCAGAACCAAAACAAAAAAAAAAACTCAAAACGTAAAGTGCATAAGAACCAGAATCGAAATATATTTTTAGGTTAATAAAGGCTATTTTCCGTTTTTAAAGGTTCTAATTTTTTATAGTAAATAATTTATAATTGTATTTAATGCCCTTATTTCTGAAGCTTAGTATTATTTTGAAAATAACATTTTTATTTTTTCAGGAATTTTTGTGAGGTTAGCATATATTTATTTTCCAAGGGGATTATACAAGTATCAATGAGCACTTAGCAGTAAGTATGAGTCCTTATTCTTGAGAACGATATTGTCACATCGTGTAGGTTGTTCTCAATCTACTCTTTAGGCCGGTGATTCCCAACCTTTTTTGTTTGAAGGAAAGCTTAAAATATTTGGTAAAATCTCTGGGAACCCCACCAGGATGACACATATTAGGTACGACTGGTTAGAAACGCAACATAGGGTTAGGTGGCGTACTTTTGTAAATGAGGCAATGAACAATCAAGTTATCAAGTTCCTAACGCCATAGAATAAGTAGGGGGTAAATTATAAAACAGACGTGTAAACCATTGGGGTTAGTAAAAATTTTTTTTAGCATCGCGTCTTACTATCCGTTGTGCGTATAACCCTAACGGGTAGTAACACGCTGTGCTAATAATAATAATAATAATACTATCCGTTCGGGTTATACGCTTGTGTACTGATTACGCTAATAGTTTTAGGGATTAGTAAGGTAATATTTAGAGGAAGTTTAACCGCGCGGGAAAGTGGAGAACCATTTGGAAAACCACCCTGAGTACACCTGACAGATATTTGACACTCGATCTCCCCTTCATCGGCAGTCTAGTCTACTGCGAGAGTATCGGGTTAGACCACGCGACCACCAAAGCGGGTAAAATAGTAATTAACTCACAATTTTGGTCCTTACGTGCCTGAACTTGGCTTGTAAATGGTGGGGGTGGGATGTTGGAATCTCTGGTGGGTGTCGAGTGGTTTTTTTTCTATATGGTTTCCCCGCTTTCCCTCCACGAAAATACGGATACATTTTCTCTTAAATCTTACCTTCCACATCACTAATGTAAATATGCCTTGACAGGAAATAATGCACAGACAACAAAAACACACATACATACACACATTATAGACACACACTTAAACTCCTCGGTAACCTCTTTGGCCGTGGAGTTTGTAAACCGCCCGGTCCAGTCCGTTTCTAGGTTCCCACAGAATCTCGTCTCGATGTTCATAACTGCCGGACCATCTGGTGCCCGATGAACTCATCTCCCGCCCGTCACCACATTTGATTGTCGCGGTCGTTTGGATTGGGTCATCAATCACCCTACTTTCAGCGAACATAGTTTCCTATTTTGGTCGCCGAGCAAATGGAACACACAACGAGTATAATATTCTGTGGTTATTGTAGACTAGTAGGCTATATCAGAAGGGGTCGTCGACTCGCGCGGTACTATGACATAGTTCAACCAATCTATGTTCATTTTTATTCTTGGAGATAGCAGCACATGCGTGAATCTCCCCTAGATAGCACTTCACCGGAGTTTAAAGAGAATAAATGCCCATTCTCTCTCTCTCGCGCGCGTTTTTTTTTTTGTATGATGATATCAGGTGTTCCACCAAGGTCTATTCGACGCGTGATGTTTATCACGTTGTTTTAGGGTGGTGGTGACGTGTAGGGCGTTGTTCCGTTCCACACGGTACAAAATTTTTATATATATTTTTTTGCGGACAACATCGATAATCTTTTACTATATTATAACGGCTAAATATCACAGGATTGACTTATAAATAATTAAATATATTACATTGATGTTAGTAACTTTGTAAAGGTCAAATACGGTTCTTCATACTTGAATCCTCATATAAAGTCTGTTCAGCGTAGGAATTGTTTTCTGAAAGGCCTTATTCCCTAACAGAAATCTATTATATAGTAGAATATTGGTAGGAAAAAATACCTTTCAGAGAGAAATTCCTACCGTGAATGGAGTATACATAGGATGTGACTGACCCGGTTTCCAACTCGTTTGCTTCTAGAGCATGTGATCCTATTCTTCTTTAGAGTTTTATATTTTCCTAGAACAGTGTCTCCACAAAACATGAGAAAGCGTTTTACTTCAAACCGAGCACAACTGTTCAGAATACGATGATCACAGTAGACACAACGTGAACGATACAGTCTTTTTAAACTCGCACTACCATTTTCATCGCAGGTTATGTATCTTTAGTGTAAATAATTATTATTACTTATCGACGCATGTTCATTAAAGAGCTAATTACTCACAGCGGTGGCTAAGAGGTTCTATTCTCTTATTGTACCTGTTTGCTTTTGACCTGGAGGCCGAGGATTTAACCTGCTCGACCACCGTTGTGGGTAGGCTGTAATTAAAATGTATACGCTGACAAGATCAAATAATTTTATGTTGTCTCTCATTACAAGTAATACTTGAATATAAATATAAATTCATAAATTGAAACGTTGACCCAAATAAAGACGGTACGTCAGTTCCTCAAGATCTGAGTTTCCGTGAAACATTGCTGGGAGCATCACTCTCTTACTGCCTTCATCGTCACAGTCTGGTTTGCCGGTGATGAGGAGGTCCGGACTCGAATCCTTGCCGGATGTACTGAGGATTATTTCTTATTCTCCCTTCTTGCAAATGTGGGTTCATGCCTTATAAATTATATCTTCCTCATCTTTACCTCATTAGTGTAAATATGTGGTTAGCTTGGTTGAGTAGTAAGACGCGATGAAATTTAAATTTTGGAAGTCGCCATTGGATACTTCAGGGGATTAAATACATTCCTTTTGAGTTTCTCGAGTTGTTCACCAATGAACACGAGTGCAACGAAAATAAAAATATATCCTAACGGATTAAAAAGTGTCTTTACATGACTATTATTTTTATTTCCCCAGCGAATAAAAATAATAATTAAAAAAGTTAAAAAATATTCTTAATTTCTTAGGCTCTAAGAAAGAAGTTTGCTAAAGTAAATATATTCTCGTGTAACCTCATAAATTGTGATGAAAGCCACTTAATACAATATTATAGTTACAACACAAAATTGTATACATTACAATAAATAGAACGGTATTTTAATGACATACCTTTGCTTGCTAGCTCTTAATCTTTTCTCGTTCATTTCAGTGCTTATGGGTGAGGATAGAGAAACAGACTTGTTACACTGCTGCCAACTTCATTGTAACCCGTATCAGTGGGTACGCGGTCTTGACGTCAAGCTTTTAGAGTCTGATTCACCGTTGATGGCGAGGTCGAGGTTCGAATTTCGGCAGGAAATGAGGGTAGTAATAATTCTTCGTACGCACGCAAATGCTTGTATATTTCCTCAAAACTCTACCATCCTCCTCATTCTTACCCCATTAGTATAAATATATGATTAGCCCAGCAGGGTACAGTCCAATTTTCTTAGGAAGGTCCTTTTCTTTTTTAATAAAATTCAGAGTTTGTCTTTCATGAGCATTGTGCAATATCCATCGCACGCAAAGGTCTGAAATTTAAAAATTAGTAGCTCCTGTGCACGAACATGTGCACCTTCAAACAGGAAATTTTAATATTTGGATTTGATTTTTTTTTCAAATTAATTAAAAACAGGTCTAGAAGAAATAAAATGAAGACAATTTTTTCTGTCTGTTTGAAGCAAAGAAAAGCGTTTCCAGGAGTAACCTTGCAATCCATTCCAGGCAACACCGGATACTTCTGCTAGTATAAAAAACTTTCTTTGCGCCCAAAAGTAATAACATTTTATTATATTATTAGTGTTATTTTATTGACTGGTAAACCCAATGGGAAGAGACCATTGAACGCAGATGGGAGAATAACAATAGAATTGACCTGAAAGAGATTGGGTGTAATGAGGTGGGCTGGATAGAACTAGCTCAAGATACGGATAGGGTGTAATGAGGTGGACTGGATAGAACTAGCTCAAGATAGGCATAGCGTGTAATGAGGTGGACTGGATAGAACTAGGTTCAGATAGGAATAGGTGGCGTACTTTTATAAGTGTGGCAATGAGCATGGGCTATAGAGTAGGAAAGTTATTTTATAGGTATTAATAATACTAATCAAACGTGACAACTGTAGGTAAGATCTGACGTATGAATAGGTGAAAGCACTAAGTATATTAACTTTTCTAGCTGTCAGATAAAATATCCTTCATGTGAAAATTGGGCCATAATAAGACGTATTGCAAAAAAAAAAATTGATTGGGTTTGTGTATGCATTTTCTACAATGTGGGGAAGCCTTTTGGTTTCAAATCAAAAGTTGGCGAGTTCCTTCTTTTATCACTATCGAGAACAATGCCAATCGACCCGCTTTAGTGGTCGCATGGTTTAAGGCGTCACTCTTGTGTTAAACTGGACTGTCGATGACAGGAAGGTTGGAGTTCGAATTCCGGTCGAGTGTACTGAGGGTGTTTTTTCTATTTGATTTTCCACTCTCCCTCCACGCAAATACGGGTACACTTCATCTATATTAAAACTTCCTAATCCCTAATTCATTAGCGTAATTAGTACATATGCGTATACACTGAATAGATAGTAAGACGTGTGCTAAAAAAAACTATGCCATCTGTAACTTAAATCGTTTTTCCAGTTGACGCTTCAAATAGTGTGACGCGAGTCTCACATATGTTACGTGGGTTGGCCGCGAAGCATCATTTGTCCACAGATTAGCGACGTGAAGGACAAGGAACAATTGCTGCTGCCACCGTTCTGACAGGTGGGCATGTTTTGTTGGTCTTTCCTTGTTTATTGCTGCCTTGCCAAGCCTATAAACATACTAAGACCAAGGTGAAATAATCTTTTTGGAAATACAAACAATGTTTTAGTTTTCCGGTTAATATTAGTAAAAATATAACAATGTTGGGTATTAGTTAGTAAAATGTTGCAAGAAATTTAGAAATGTTATTAGAGGCTAGTGAGGAAATAGATTTAGAAATGAACTCTGAAAAGACTTAGTATAATTATGATTCCACAAAGAACAAACACAGATTAAGGGGATAATTTAGAGATTACTGCGATGAGCAAAATATCATTTGACAGGGTTAATGAGTTTAAATATTTAGGAACAATTTTAACGAGTAATAAAGATATTTGATTGGAAACTAGGAAAAGAATACAGTCTTAATATGCATGCTACTATTCAGTCAGTAAGTTGTTGACATCTCGCCTGCTGTCCAGGAATGTAAAACTCAGATTATACGAAACAAGAACTTTACCGGTTACTCTTTATGGATGTGAAACATGGTTTCTTACCTTACATGTCAAAAACAAACTTAGGGTGTTCTAAAATAAGGTGCTCAGGAAGATATTTGGTCCAAAAAGGGTTGAGGCTACCGGGGATTGGACGAGTTTACATAATGAGATATATGCATTCTACTACTCAGAGATTACGGTGGGCAAGACATGCAGCAGGAATGGAAGAGAATCGTGCTCAGGATATTGGCTGGTAAACTCAATGAAAATAAACAAGTGGGAAGACCTAGACGCAGATGGGAGGAAAATATTATAATGGACCTGAAAGGGATATGGTGTAATGAGGTGGACTGGATAGAACAAGCTCAAGATAGGGTTAGGTGGCGTACTTTTATATGTGTGGTAATGAACTTAGAAAATAGTTATTATTTTCTTGATAATACTATATTATCGATAATTATTTCCGAATAGGTTGAGATTAGTGACTTCCAGCAAATGTTTGTAATAAGGAACCTTCTGTTAGCTGTCACTCCCCAACTCTCTTACAGTAAATAGAGTAGGCCTCATGAGCACAAGGTCATTCAAACGTTAGTTGAAACGGTTTGGAATTGGTCAATATAAAAAAAACTTATTTTGGGCAAAAGTGATAAAATTGTATATTATGTTAGGGTTTATAAATATGTATTAATAATATCTATCAAAAGTGATGGCTGAAGATAACATTACCTGACGTATGAATACGTGAAAGTAGATCTAGTATATTTTCTAGTTATATGAAAATTGGAGTGTAAGTAACGAGGAATTTTTACTTTCTAATGTAAAGGAAGTATTGTAATCATGAATAATTTCTAACGTGTGATTATGACGGTTTATATGGCCTACTCCCAAATCCCCAAAATAGTGCTGTTTACAACTCTTTTTTTTTAGATATTCCTTTGTCTCTCCCTAGCGCTACAGACATAACTGTGTGATGAATTTCGTGTGAAATTAATATTTAGATTTATTATGGTAATCTTACTTCGAGGGTGAATCGTCATCCTGATTACAGCTTTTCAAATTAAAGATAGATTACACTGGCTTATTTTTGAAAAATCATGGGAATAATTTGACATGACAAGTAGCATTGCATGCTTGGTTATGTATAAAATATATCTAAGGGTAGTTTGCAGATTACTGATTTTTGAAGATTTGAATTTGTTTGAAAACTACTTCAACGATTTTGTTCAAAATTGATATATGAGGAGTGATTTACATGATAAATAGCATTTTATATTTGTTTTTCTGGGAAAAATTATTTAAAGGTAGCCTACTGGTAAGTTATAACCCTTAAAAAAAAGTGTTCTTTACTATACGTAATAACCTATATGAGAAAGTATGTACGATTGGGTCGTACTATATATTCTACTAATTATTAGGGATTGATATTATCTAGTGTTTTTCAACTGTTATGCCCCGTCTCGTGAGTTGGGGAAGTTAAACATATTAATTAGAATTTTAGTTATTGTATTACACTTTTAAACACAATCTTAGTACTAGTTTTTTAATAATAAAAATCTCTTCTTAAAAACAGATAGTGTGCCTTGACAGTTTTAGTGCCTTGTTTAGTGTGCCGGGAGTTGGAAAAGGTTGATAATCGTTGATCCAACCCGATAAGCTGATGATAGAGCGTCTTCCAATAAAAACCCAACAAATTTAATGCTACCCGATCGCACATGCTTGAAGAACCTGATTGCGAATAACAGACAGAATATATCTGGTTGCACTTTGGCCTAGTGTCAAGAATGTGAGTGGGTCCCCCCCTCACCCCTTCACCCAAGGGCGTACCTACTCTCCTCCCCCTTGTGTGTAAAAGGGGGGAGGGGAGGGAGGGTAGGGCCCATGCACCTTCTCTCTACCTCATTCTGTCGCGGTGTGGCCCAAATTCACCTTCACTGCGTTGCATTGGATTAGCATGTACAGTCACTTTAGCGCAAATTGTACACGTAATATTCTTCAGAGCAGATGTATCCGTGGAACAAGGCTATATATGACATTCGGGTTATTAGAAGTGCCCATCTCATCGCGTGGGCTTGAGTTTTCTCAGAAAAATATAGAGTAAGGGTTATTAAGGTGGGATTGAGGGGAACGCGAAAAAAAGGCCACTGTATTTGGAGTTTTTATGAAAAAACTTTTTTGTTCTGAAAATTGAAAAATGACACCTGGACACGGGAATCGAACCCGGGACCTCTGGCTTAGTACGCCCATGCTCTAACCACTGAGCTATCCAGGATTCGTCTCGTGCTCTGGGTCATTCTTCACTCATATTTTAAGGCAGAGTCAGGGCACGAGACGAATCCTGGATAGCTCAGTGATTAGAGCATTGGCATACTAAGCCAGAGGTCCCGGGTTCGATTCCCGTGTCCAGGTGTCATTTTTCAATTTTCAGAATATGATATCTAGGTGGAGTAATTCCCACTAATATGCATAAATAATAGCTCTGGCTATTAATTCTTAAAACTTTTTTGACTAAAATAAATCGAATATTGCTCCAATACAAACAGAGAATTTAATTTTCTTCACATGTTGATATCAACAGTTCATGAATATGTTTCACGAGTATGGCGGCATTATCTAAAACACTTTTTAAATGAATAAAAACAGTTCTCATTAAATTCCAGAATACCCTTGACAGTTGTTCAACAAATGTTGATATCACTATGTGGAGAAAATTAAACTCTATGTTTGTACTGAAGCAATATTCGATTTATTTTGGCCAAAAAATGTTATGCTATAAAAACTTCACAAAAACTGCTTCAAACTCCCAACTTAAGATGGTTGTTTAGTTGTTTGCCCGTCTTTAAATTCGACATTGTCCATTCCATAATTAAGGTCCTTATGAACAAACGTACACAACGTACGCAATTATAAATGAAGCTCGTGTTTGCGTGCGTGCGTGAAGGTGCTCACCACGTAATGGAGATTTACTTCCTCCAATCCAAGCACCGTTTACTAATTTAGTTTCCACCTTGAATTGATATTTGTTTTACTGTTAAGGTGCGGCCGAAGAGAACGCAGGTATTTTTGCAATTTTTATAGAGTTAAAATTTTTTAGCCAAAATAAATAAAATATTTCTCCAGTAGCAACATAGAGTTTAGTTTTCTGCACATGCTAATATCAACAGATCTTGAATATCTGTCAAGGATGTCCTGGAATTTTGTCAAAACTTTTTAAATAAAGAGAAGAAGTTTTGACGAAATTCCAGGACACCCTTGACAGATATTCAAGATCTGTTGATATTAGCATGTGCAGAAAACTAAACTTTATGTTGCTACTGGAGAAATATTTGATTTATTTTGGCAAAAAACATTTAATGCTATAAAAACTGTAAAATTACTCGCATTCCCTTCTGCCGCACCTTAACACAATGAGAAATAACATTACGAAACAATCCTACAGTCCGATTCTGTTAGGAAGAAACTAAACTAAACTTTTTTTTATTACTTAACACCGCGTCTTACTACCTGTTCGGGTTATACGCTTAAGTACTAATTACGCTAATGGGTTAGGAATTGTGAAGGTTGAATATAGGGGAAGTGAACCAGCATTTGCGTTGAGGGAGAGTGGAAAGCAATTTAGGAAAAACCACCCCCAATCCACCCGACCGAGATTCGAACCTAGATCTCCCCGTTCTCGGCAGTCGAGCTCAACACGACTAGCGCGTTAGCCAACTACGCCACCGAGGCGGGTTAAACTAAACTGTTAACAAAAGTTACTAAAACAATTTTCATATATCCATACGTCAAGTCATGTGATCTGCAGTTGGGACTTTTGATATATATTATAAATACTCTAATATTTTAGTGGCAAGTGAGGTTGAATTTAGATTAAGTTTTGCATTAGTATGGTGATAGAGTGGAAAACCATTTAGGAAAAAAAGCCACTCATTACACCAGACCGGGGTTCAAACACAATTTTACCGTCATCGTCAGTTCAGTCTATTACAAAAGTGACGATTTGACCAACCAAGCGAGCTTAGTGCTAGTTGAAATTATTAAAATTTACTCTAATATTGTTTAATTACATTTGAACATTGGGGACTCTTCCAGAAACTACTTGAAGGTTCTATCTATATATTTGCTATAAATTTGTCAATAACATTTTGCGAACTAGGCCTACAATTTTGCGTTTCAGTACACGTTCGGGCTGTGCGCTTACATTAAATACGTTAACTCGATAGGGATTAGGAGAGTCAAATTTAATAGGAACCTTACCCACATTTTCGTGGAGGTAGTTTGGGATAAAATTTATGAATAACCAACTTCAGTACATCCGACCGGGATTCTAACCCAGTAATCCAGTCCAACATGATAGCGTGGCGTTAGACCGTGCGCCCACCAATGCTAGTAAAACTTATTTGACGTTGTTTGAACATTAACATTTAAAGTTTCATAAACTTTTACACGTCCATCCCTCAACGTCAGTATCGCCAAAAGTCAACTTACATGCAAGTGTCCAAATTGTAGAATAAAGATTCAATCTGGGTTGTTGTGAAAATATGGGATTTTTTTTAGCGTCTTAGAACAGTTTTTTTCTTCTGGAGATAGGATACAACAACATGCTATACGGGACGATCCCATAAAAAGACGGTACGGGTGGCAGTCCTACGTACAAGTCACGTGACGTGTTGCAGTTTCCCCAGAGAATCGTGCAGGGCTCGTTAAGATGATACCGCGATTACCTCTCAGCCTCTTTGATAGTCTCCAAACACAAGACTCTGCTAGACCATAGCGGGTTGTGGTCCAATGTAACACAAGAGGAATATAAAATATGCCACGGCTCGTAGATACCGACAGCTGATAACAGCTGAGCAGGGAATTGGTCGGGTTGCGTAAAAACTACGTTTCGTTTTGGTTGAGTTTATTTGGTCTCATCGCCTTGTTTGGGTCAGGAATAGTACATGTATGTTTGGGTGGGGGTTAACGAGGAGGTGAAGCACCTCCAGCCACGTGACCTTGCCCGCGGAACTGTGATGGTTCCGGGTGTCCAACCGACTTGAAATCACATAAAGGAACCTCGTAAAATGCTTAGGAATTTTTCAAAACTCGGGGACAATTCTCTAAACAAAAATGAGTCAATGCAAGTAGTCTTCACTTCTTTGTTTCGTAGTTCAGAACACTGCAGCATACCAAAAGTATGTTATTTCCACTATATTTAAGTTTTCTAATCTACATAAACAAAAAAGTATATAATTTGCAATATACTTATGGTTATAGTGTGGTTTGCCGGTAAAGAGGAAGTCAAGAGCACGAATCCCGGCTGGTTGTAGCTTACTGAAGTTGTTTTTTCTTAGATACTTCTTCCTCCATGCAAATGTTAATTTCTTCCTCCCTCATCCCTGCCATCCCGCGGTGAAAATAAATAGTCCTATAAACAACGGCAGGGACAACGAAGCTATTTAAGGGTAATTTTTCATACTATATTATATTAACGCAATAAGTTTGATTTTTGTATTCGAGGAATAGAAAAATAAATAGTATGGTCCACCGCAAATAATTTATTTCTCTTTAATCTTAAAAATAGAGATATTTATCTAAAACTCGTAAGATTTGTGAAAATAAATAATTTACATATTCCACTAAAGAGCATAAATGATATAATATACAATAAAAAATATATATGTTTGTTTTAGCTAAGAAACTATTAGTTTTATGAAAATAATTTAAGGATTAAAATAATTTTAATTTAAACAATAGGCCTACTACAACTTTACAATGATAAGGTATTTCATACCTCAAAGAGTGGCGGATATATGATCAAAATTGGTAATTTCCGCTTCTCCAAAGTACCCTTAAAGTCATTTTCAGGGGAAAACGAGTATTGCCATTTTATTTTTAATGCTAAGCATTGCCTAGATACACAATTTAATACAAATCCGTTATAGTGGATTTTGAGAAAATAGATTTTTTTTTTTTTTGCTCTTCAGTAAACTACTTTAATTTTAGGTTTAGATATCAAATTCCAAAACATTCTCGGAGAATGAAAACCCTAGATACCAAGTTTTAGTCTGATTGGTAGAATGGTTTTGGGTAAAGTCCAAGATACAGACAGACAAACGACATCGCAAAAACAACTTTTTCTGTTTTAGGGGCGTCATGCTTGAAACGTCAACATTTATCAAAATATTGAGTTCGATTTTTTTGACGATCACAATATTTATCTCTCCGAGGGGTTGAGAGAAAGTAAAAATAAATCAAGACAAAATTTTGTTTATTGTTATTAATTTGATGAAGTATTTAACTTGCTCTTTCTGAACTGACTGATTATATCAGTACACGAGAATTTCTACAAGATAGAGTGAAAGGGCTTAACAATTTTGCCGATAAAGGTATTTTCACACACCTTCCAGGGTTCTTTTACGCGCCATAATCGACATGGGACCGACAGATTTACTTCCCCTCCGAAGGAAGTTATGCTACGGGTTCTTATCCCGGCTGAGTTTTTGTCCACGAACATCGTATATTAAGACGAGCACTTTACCCCAAGACCACTTGGGTCAACATCAAGAATATTGACAACTTAATCTTTGATGTAGAGATTCGAAGGGTAACTTAGAGGAAATTCTCTCCCATTATTGTGGATAGGGATTGTGGAAAATCACCCCCTACCTCACTCCTCCAGCCTATTCGAACACCTACCTCTCTGTATCACTCTATTGCGAGCTTGATGCATTATACTGCTTGGCCACGAGTGTGAGTCGTTGAGTGAATTAATGGTTTGAATCGTGTTTGTTGTGTTTTTACCCTAAAATTAGTTTAAGGGCGTAGCCTACCCGTGACGTCACGGCCGGTAAATATAGGATTCCCCATGTTAATGAATTTACGTTATATTAAGAGAGTTTTAAAGATATAAAGTTGAAACAAAAACAAATTCTTAAATAATTCTAAAAATGGTCCTACAGTGTCACAAAATTATTATTTTTATCTTTAAGTACTATTTTTTGTAAGCGTATTTTTTTATAAATCCTCTACAACTTCTATTTTTCTTTGTCACGAAAATGTCTTGTAGGAATCTTCCTGTCAGGATGTAGATTAAGAAAGTTCGTGGTAGCAAATGTATATCTAGAATAGGAAACAAGAAAAAATTAAAATTAAAATGTAAGTTAATGTTTTCAAGGCGCAAATATTAAAATGACTGTAAGCTCGTCAGAAGAAAAGGGAAAGGGTTATCAGCACATAGACAAGAGCTCTTTCAGGGTGAACTTATCATTTTCTTCCCTATCTTTCTATTTCGTACATTGGCGTCTAAGTGTGATAGTGTTCAGATTGCTTAGGTGCGTCAAGCTAAGATGCAACCCGCATCGCAAAATAGATTCGAAAACTCCAAATAGACAACGTCGTTAAGATAAGCGTTTATGTATTACATAAGCACCCTTTTGCCCATTTTGGTCCCACTCCACCCCTTTGTAAGCAAAAATAACCAAACGCTCCCATTCCCCGCCTTGCTTACATTATATTAAGATTAAAAAATTCTCTAGAATTATAAAAAATAACATTCCAATTAAAATTTAATTTAAATTATAAATAAATATGATTAGGGAATACATAGATATAAATATATACAAAATTATAAAAAATCTCTAAGCTACTTTTAATTTGATGATTACGATATCATTATTATCTTCTGTGTTGAGTCTGAGGTCTATCGTATGTCCCCGCGAGTGTACCGAGTTCCCGCCCCTATATGCCAGAGATAAAGTAATTACTAGCGAGCTATAGAGCCCCCGAGGCAGGTCGGCTCGTCGAGAGAATGAATGAATTTATTCAGTGGCCTCCATAGCGATCGCAAGAGCGAGACAGATGGCTTATTATTATGTTTCAATGAAGGTGGGTGGCCTCGCGCGCGGGAATGGTTATCTGTGTTTCGTGTTTTTACTACAATGGGCGCAGCAACCCGCCCGGTTAAGCAACCTGGACGTAGTAACACTTTTTATTGCATGGGTATTGGTTAATATCGGGTCGGCGATTCGCATGTCGTAAATGTATTAAAATGAATAATATTTATTTTTGAAGCGCGTTGTTTAGTTTTTGATATTTTCTTATAATTGCGTCTTACTATCTGTTCAGATATACGCATATGTACTAATTACTCTAATGAGTTAGGGACACCTGACCGGCATTCGAACCCCGATCTTCCTGTTATCGGTTTCTCGATATTAAAGAAGTTGTAAAAAAATATACTTCAACAATTTGCTTATTTAAAAAATGCACAGGTTAGAAATCAAGGAGGTTGAATTTAGAGGAAGTGTACTTGAATTCGCATGGAGGGAGAGTGGAACACCATTTAGGAAAAACCACCCTCAGTAGGCCTACAACCAACCGGAATCGAACACTGATCTCCCCGTTATCGTCAGTCTAGTCTATTGCAAGAGTGACGCCTTAGACCATGCAGTCACCGATGCGGGTTATGAGTTTACTAAAGCTAATTTTATATATTAATAAGTCAAATCATTTGATATTCTGGCATAATTTAATAATGCTAATAAAATCATTACATTCACACTTAAACCCGCACCGATGGGTATGCGGGTGAATCTGGTTTGCCATTCACGGGGCTTGGGCCTTGAATCCCGGCCGAAGTACCGAAGTTTTTTTTCTCTAAATGGTTCCAATGGACCGGAATTGCTATCAGCCTGTAGCTTGATACATGAGCTGGGTGAGTTGCCTACATGTAAGGCATTTCAACTTGTAAACAAATATACCTCACTTCAAATAGTATGCACGATGAGATTATGATCGAAGGAGATGAGAGAATGTAATATTATTTAGATCGTGCGCTGAGTATAAACTCATAGGACGGATGAAATTAAAGGTATTCGTGAATCTCCTAGCTAACGTGTTGCAAATGAACGTTTTCTAAGTATTTTTTCTGAAACCTCAATGCATTTATCTTTCCTTTGTCTGGCGCTTTAGCTCCTCTATTTATCTAATGTATCTTACTTCAATTCCCGACAGATGTGGAAGTTTTCACTGTGAAAAAAGTTTGGATTCAATCGCCTAAATTGTTGTTAATTAAAGATAAATGGTTTGGTTATTCAATTTTTCCTGGATTTTTAGAAATGAGCATCGAATAGTTTGTATAGGAAGTACACAAGTAATATAAACTATTTAATATACTGTACTCATCACAAGACATTGTTAGGATAATCAAGTCTCGTAGATTACGGTGGTCAGGACATGCGGCGCGAATGGGAGAATATAGAGCCGGGTTCAGGGTACTGGCTGGCAAACCCAACGGGGGAAAAGACCATTGGGAAGACCTAGACGCAGATGGGAGGATAACATTAGAATGTACTTGAAAGGGAGAGGGTGTAATGAGGGGGACTGGATGGATGGAGGGAGCTAGCTCAAGATAGGGATATGTTGCATACTTTTGTAGGTGCGGCAATGAACTTTCGACTTCCTAATGCTGGCAGCACACATAACAGCACAAATTCTGAAACCTATACCAATATTTAGTGCTAAATTTGTGCCACAAGAATATCCTATCCCCTTAATTTGTACCACGGTAGTTTTAGTAAAAACGCAAAAAAACAAACAAAAAAAAGTGGGTGCTGCTGGCAGCACCCATAACGGCACACATTCTGAAACATATGCCAATATTTAGTGCTGAATTTGTGCCACAAGAGTATCCTATCCCCATTTGTGCCACGGTAGTTATCGTGAAAACACCAAAAAACAGTGGGTAATGCTGGCAGCACCCATAACGGCACAAATTCTGAATCCTATATCAATATTTAGTGCTGAATTTGTGACACAAGACTATCGTATTCTAATAATTTGTGCCACCATAGTTTCCATGAAAACACCTTAAAGTGATGTGTTAACATCACGTTGTGCTGGCCAGCCCTCACTTCAAGGCCGACCCTAGTTTCTCCCGCCTGTACACCCTGTGACGTCAACTGGGGTCCACGAGAATATTATTCCAGGTTGCATCAAAGCTCGGACAAATATATGGGTGTCTTATATCTATGAACATAGATGAAAAAAATTATTAACTTGAATATAGCTGTTCAATATATTGATGAAATAATTTTTAAAATACACTCTTTTCTTTGACTAGCTAATGTTATTTTTTTCAAAGTCTTTAAACAATTATTAAAAAGGATCTAATTTTATTTATTAGTTGTAGAATTGATAATTGTATACACTTAAGGCTAGATAAAGACTAATTTTAGTTACTAAATTCCTAGATGTTATAGTTTGTAACCAAGCATTATTTTTACCATTATTATACTAAAATATGTTTGTAAAAAGTATTTCTTTATCATCGGTAAAAATATGCAAATATGTAGTGCTCAATTTGTGCTAAAAATATATTACATTCTCTTAATTTATGCCTTAAGCCTGCAATAGTGTCCGTAAAAAATATTCAAACACGTTGGGTACTGCTAACTTCGCATAGCATTATCACTAAATTAATGGCACAAAATTCTAAATCTGTGACCTATTTCTTAGTTTTACCATAAAGACATCCAATTCCTGTAATTTGCGATCTCATACTTTTCTGGAAAATATTAAAACATTGTGGATGCGGCTGGGAGCACCATCAACAGTACAAATTCTGAGACTTATGCCAATATTGAATACCAAATTTGAGTCGTAAAGAATATTCCACACCTATTATTTGTGTCGCCATAGTTTTCATGAAAATACCAGTAGCCTCACGTTTAGTAAGGAAGGTCCTTTTTTAGGAAGTGCACCCACATTAGCGTGGAGTATGTTTGTGTGTGTGTGTGTAAAAGGGGGTGGGGAGATGTGATAAATCATATGATGCTCAAAACCACCTGGCTAAGATTCTTGCCTTGTCCTCATAGTTAGCGGCAATCAGTAAATCATGAGGCTGACTCCTTTTAAGCCATGCGACCACTGATGCAGATAACCCCTCTCTTTCAAATAAGCTTCTAGCATTATCTGATGTCACCACTTATTTGAGAAACACGTGCGGATATTTAGTGCTGAACCAGTTTTTTGTGTGAATAATTAGCATTTTATCAGTTTTCGTGAAATTCGTGAAAATAACAGAAAACATTTGTTAGCTATCAGCAGCAGTTTTACCACAAATAACAAAAATGCTGCCAGTAATATTTGCTGAATTTGTTCTTCAAAAAACCCATTTTTATAGTTGGTGCTGACTTAATTTTCCACAAAACACTTTAATGTATCATCGCAAATCACTACTTGCATAACCTAAATCAAACAAATTCTTTAATACAGGTAATAGGATATCTGAAAGACGTGTATTAATCACAACTTGTGAATGTGTGGAATGCCAGACCTCTATCGTGGTTCGGATCCCACGTTAAACTGTAGGTCCTCCATTTCATCTCACAATCACCCTACCATTACACATTAGCGTAAGTGCGTACAACCCAAACGGGTAGTAAGACGTGGTGCTAATAATAATATTTCCTCCATTGATTTTCCCATGTTTCCTGCACAGTAAAACAGTAAAACGTGCATTCATTTCTTAATTACAACCGCAAAAGTGACATTTGTGATTCTTCGGGACATGCCTACCGCACGGATAGTATAGAATACTCTGATCTGAAAGATTTGGACTCGATCCCGTCCGAATGCAACATATGTGTTGTGGTTTTCCGTTGTTTTCTTAGCCTCTATTTATCCATGCTGGCCTATGCTGGCCTGCCAAGCGCGCTCGCTCCAGTCTGGCCACCTCTCATTACAACCAATGTGTTCTATTTTATATTTTAGTCGTTCGCGCGCTCGCTCGCCCAGTCTGGCCGTCCCCTAAAACTGGCCTGCTGATGACGGACTGATCGAGCAGGATCAGGTTTAATGAAGGTAGTTTTTCCTAGATAGTTTCACACTCTACTTCCACGCAAATGAGGATAGGCTACCTTTAAAATGTTTCCTTGCTCATCCCTACTCTATTAGATTAATTATCATACATGCGTATGACCTGAATAAATAGTAAGGCGCAGTGATAAAAAAATATATAATTCCGAAACAACTATTTGTTTGCCCAGTTATTTTTAAGTTGGTTCTGGCAACTGCTGGTGTAGTTAAAAAATACTCATATCTCTTCTTGTTAGCTTGGGTTAGCTACATTCCGATTTAGATAGGAAATAACTATTTTATTTATTTATAATTATTTGACAACTATAAAAGTTTTTTTATTTGTACAACGTCTTACTATCCGTTCGGATTATACGCTTGAATAATAATTACGCTAATAGTTTAGGAATTGGGAAGGTTGAATGTTGAGGAAGTGAATCCGCATTCGCGTGGAGGGAAAGTGGAAAACCATTTAGGGAAAACCAACCCAGTTCACCCAAGCGAGATTCGAAACCCAATCTCCCCGTCCTCAGCAGTCTAGCTCAACATGAAACCAGAGCGTCAGCTAACTACGCCACCGAGACGGGTGTATAAAAGTTATTAAAACAATTTTATGTGTCAGGTTATGTTATCTACAACTCTCACTTTTGATAGATAATATCAATACCTATAACATAACACTAATAATATAATACAGAAGTAAGCGAATGCGTGAACAATTTAAGGTACGTGACCGCAACTAAGCTCACAAGACGGGAAGGATAGTAATTAGCTACGAATATAAGTCGCATCATATCATATTAACAAATTTTGAAAAATGACTCCTGGACACAGGAATCGAAACCATGACTTTTGACTCAGCGCGCCTATGCTCTCTGAAGGAGCTATCTAAGATTCGTCTCATGAGTAGGGTAATTCCTCACGCATAGTTAAGGCAGAGTCTGTGATGGTCGTGTGGATATCGATTTATTAACTCGGCGGTAGAACATTGGTGCGTTAAACCATGGGTCCCGGGTTCAATTCCAGTGTTCAATTCCAGTGTTTAGGGGTCATTTTTCAAAATTTACTTTTATATGGTGAAATGTTATCAATGTTGACCGAAAAAAGTTTGCATTTTCTAAAAGTTTTGTCCTACTAGAATCCTACTATAGTATAATCCTTTAATAACCAACCCATTGACATTGTAGGATAATAAAAATCACTGCAAGCACAAGTAGGGAGGAAGTTGAAGTCAGCTGTAGTCGAGACCCTGGCCTGCCCTAATGGAAGGACGGTTAACGAGCGCTACTATATCATATTGTGACCCAGGGGAATGTCGGGAGAAGGATGCGGGCTGTAATAGATCACTGACCTAGCCCACCCTAACTGTGGGAGTGACGCTGGGGCTAATTCCCCTTCCCCACCTTTTAACGCGCTTGCGTCAAACAGGAGCAACCTACTCTTAGGAAAATATGCCACACCACAGTTTTCATGATTAAGGGGACGGCCAGACCGAGCGACTGAGCGCGCACGCTTGAAAGATGGAACTAAATCTATTTTTAAAGCGCGCGCGCTAAACCCGGTACAGTCTAGTTTACAGGCGCTAGGCAATATTATTGTATGTTGGTTCATTAAGTGCTAGGAAAACTTCTCATTTTGACATTTTTATTAATATCGATAGGTTTAACACACTTGCTAATAACGGCCTATTTTAATTGGTAAGATCATAAACCATACCTATATGTGTGTGTGTATATATATATATATATATATATATATATATATATATATGTAAAACTGATACGGTAAAATACTTCAATATTATCAAAGTAGGCCTCTACAAATAAGAATCACCATTAGCATGGAGAGAGGATGAGAAAACCACAACAATAAATCATTTGTTAAAACCACCCTCAGTTCACTCAGCCAAGATTCGAAGCCTCCTCGTCAACAACTAACGAGAGCTATCTGCTAATGAAGCGCTCGCTCGCTCGCCAGTCTGGTCACCCAGTCGCTTGCGCGCTCGCTCGCACGCTTGTCAGTCTGGCCGAACCCTAACACATGCTTAGAGGTTTTTTTTCCATCAGCTCTGACTACTCGTCCGAGTTAACCGAATTTATAAAATACTCTATTGAAGGTAGGGATGGGGAAGATAGAATTCGCGAGAAAGTGTACCTACATACGCGTGGAAGGAGAGTGAGAAGCTATTTATTAATAAAACTCTCAAGTACCCCAAAAGGGATTCATACCCAGTTGTCATCGGTAAAACACACCAGTTGAGCTTGATGCCTTAATCTGCGTGCCCATCGACGCGGTCAAAGGAAAAATTAATTCTTAAATTAAAAAAAATCTTTAAAAGTAATTATTTCAAAAGATGTAAAACATTGAAAGTAACCAAAAAAATCCTTACAATTCCGAGATATCTGCTTGTTTAGCGAGTTTTCTTTTTCTTTTAGTACATTTAACACCAAGGTCACCCTGGTTGCTTGGTCTAATCACTATCCCAATAGAATGGATTGCCGACGATGAAGATATTGGGATTCCAATCCCTGTTGGCCGTACTGAAGGATCTCTTTTCATAAATAGTTTCTCACTCTACCTCCACACAAACGTGGGTTCATTTCCTCTCAATTATACCCATCATCCCTACCCCATTAGTATAAATTTACGGGTATCATAGACAGGCAGTAAAATCTGGTGAATTAAAAAAAATCAACAGCAATGTTATTTACGACTTATTCAAAGGAGCTAGGATTGAGAAGCTAACTTAAAGAAAATGCACCAACATTAGCATATCCCCTCCGATCCCATATCCTCCCTGTGCAACCGGCCGAGATTTTAAACCTTGACCTTCGCGTCACCGGATATCTCATCCTTTGTTAGATTGATGCCTTATAGCGGCGTTTTTCAACCGGTGTGCCGCGGAGGGTCAGAAGGTGAGCCGCGGGAGTTTGAGGGAAGATAAAAGAAGCGAGAAAAAAAATTCAGGAGTAAAAATAAATCCTTTTCAAATTCATAATCAACATTATTTAAAAAAATAATACTAGAAGTTCAATAGCTCAAGTTCTAATAATAAACACAGATAATATCTCCTGAAAAACCATTGGTCTGCCTTGAATATTTTAGAGCCTTGTTCATTGTACCGTGAGTTGAAAAAAGTTGAAAATTTCTGCTTTATAGGTTATTGAGATAAAATATATTGTTTACTAACAAATGATTTAAAAATGATTGAAAACTCCAGATCTGGTATTAGTAACGAGAACACTTACATTCCTTACACTGACACAGGTGACAGGTTCTTGCAGCATTCTTTGGTTTTCATCACGGTTTTCCCTACTCACTTAAGGTGAATGTTGTTGGACGTCTTTAAAATCTTCTCTGACCCTGTTTTATTGGTTAAGATAAAAATTTACTCGGTAAATTTTGGAAAAGTGAGGGAGTTGCCAACTCTTTTAGATTTCTTGTAGTTTTTTTTCCTTCTTCTTAACTTAGCCATCCAAGTAATCGTGAAACATTGCAAGGGCCTGGGAAACTTGGTTTGTTTTTAGGTAGGCCCTAAAATAATTTAGTTTTTCTATCAGCCCTTTGATTAGATATTTATTTTTTTGTGTTTTGTCCTATTTAAATTAGTTTGTAATTCAGGTGCTAATCTTATCCTGTGTTTCAAAATTGGTGTCAAGTATACCCGATTAAAATGTTTTTTTTTAAATTCCACACAATACATTTTAAATTGGAAGTTACCTGTGATTTTTCCTTTTTAGTACTTATGGTTTCATAAGTATAGTATAATTCAAGTTGGAAGAAAAATTAAAAAGCTACAAACACATTTTTTCCCTGTTAGCATTGATAACATTTTATCATATGATTAATTTTATTTTGTAGATATTGATATTATCTATTGAATGTGACCTCACTAGCTTCGGTAGCCGTGTGGTCTAAGACGCTACTTTCATAGTATACTAGATTGCCGATGACGGGGAGTTTGAGGTTCGAATTTCGGTCGGGTGGTTTTTCCAAAGTGGTTTTAAGTTATTCCTCCGCGTAAATGCGGGTACACTTCCTCTAAATATAACCTTCCCAATCCCTTAAACTCTTAACGAAATTAGAATATATAAGCGTATAACCCGAACGGGTAGTAAGTCGCGGAGCTAAAAAAGTGACTTCTAAATCACATGATTTAACACATGAAAATATGAAAGTAATTTTTGTAACATTTGTAACTGTTAAAAAAAGTGTCTTCGTATCTTCCTTTCAGTGTATATTAATGTTTAATCTTGTAATGGAAATACCCCAGGCACTAACAGTAATTCAAGTTCAATATTTCAATCGGATTAGATGTGCGTCACATACATTTATTTCTCTGTTGTCTAGGTCGAAGCATGAGATTATATTGTTCTCAAGTCTTAACGATAGTCGCTAGGTAACAATGGATTGAGAACCAAATGCACAAGGTCCAAGAATTTAAATAATCCTTGGCCAAGAATACTTTGAACTTGGTATATACCACAATGTCGTCGCATTCAAGATAACATATACATTGTTCGTTCTTCTTGCTGGCATAAAAAAGAATCGACCTTCTGAAGAGCTACACTGTTTGTATTTACCTGGTTTCGACATTTACCAACGTTTTATCTGGTTGCGTCAACATTAGTTATGCGATGTCACCTATTGGTATAACTTATATGTGCGAGTTTATGTAAGTAATAAATAGGAACCGAATGAGATGTCTTTGTGCTTCAGAAAGTATTGAAAATAGTGTTATCTCTTATACTTGTGAGACTATTGTCTGTTTTAAAATGTAGTGTGAAAAAAAAAACCTCTGTTGTAAGGTTTAGTATAAACTTAACGGTTTATATGGATAGAATACCACTCACATTTGAAATAAATATTTGTTGGAAAGTATTTGTCACATTTAGCTTAAAATAAATACAAATTCCAAAAATAGGGTAAAAGAACGGCCCCAAATAAACCATGTGAGAAGTGAAATTTTGTGTCAAAGGAGGCTGGAAAGACGGTTGGAGTGTCGATAGTGGTGATTACAATGACAGCTAAAGCCGTCATCTGTGGTTCGGTAAGGGTACGATTTGTGGCGTGTTTTCGCCCCATAGTGATATACAAGATGTCGTCCGAATCGCGAAGAAGCCAAAGTTAATTTTCCCGTACTCGCGCGCCGCGGTACGATGACGTCGGACGTGCGTAGCCCGACGCCGCCTCCCGGAGTGCCGGTCCGCCCCCGATCCCTCATGGAGACTCTGCTGGTGGCCAAGATGGAGCGTGTGAGTGCAGGGGAGGGTGGCCCGCCTTCTAGGTCCCAGGTATCCCCGGCACTTCTGAGGCGCACCGACTCGACCGACTCCACGAGCTCGCTGTCGTCCACCAGCAGCGACGTCTGCCGCTGCGACGACTGTCTGCTTGGGATCGCCGACCTGCACCTGCACTTCAGCTTGACGGACGATGACACGGGGATGCGCAGGAAGAAGGTGAGTCACTTTAAATGAAGCGCTCGATGCATTTTATTAGAGATTCATTAACGTCTTTTTGAACTTGTTCCTTTTAGGCTCTGGATATTATACTTCTAATCAGTGACAAAACATTTTGGCTAGCAAGTTTTATGGTTCCTCGAGCAGTAATGCAACCAGGAAAGGGGAATAAGTTCACCCCAATAAAATTGCAAATAAGTTTTAATAAAAGCTTAAAACATATGTAGTATTCGTTAATATAAGTTACTGCACTGAAGATGAATCTAATGCGATAAAATTTACAATCAGGCTTACGACTTTATATTAAAAATGTATACCGCTATGCACATAAATGAAAAAAAAAATTAGTTTAAGATTATCATTTGACCTCCAATCCCCACCCCTGTGAAAAAATGTTTTTGGATGCGCAATCATTATGTTTTTCATGTGGTTGAAAGTAAACATCAGTAAAACAAAGAAAGAAACACGCACCAAATAAACTAGCAAACAAAGACTATGGGCCACTTTCATTGTCAGATTTAGTACGCCTTAAGTGCGGCGCTATACTAAATACAAGACGTCACCTACCTGAAATTGAATGGAATGGGCCAGTTTCATATGCGAAACTGGCCCATTCCATTTTGGTCTAGGTAGGTGTCGTCCTGTATTTAGTATCGACTCGCACTTTAGGCTCACTAAGTCTGCCTTACACTTAGACAATCTCGTAATTCTTTAAAGATGACAAATAAATATGTCAAAGTGGAATAGTCAATCACTATAAAAAATAAATTTCTTTGTAGGTTAGCGTTTCAAAAATTTAAATAATATACTACCACAAGGATTATTTTATATTGATCCATCATTAAATTGATACGAGTAGATCAAGTCAATGAATTAAATTAGTTACCTGCTTCGGTGTCCGAATGGTCTAAGTACTACTCTCACAATATAATAGACTACTGATGACGGGAATATTGGGGTTCGAATCCCGTTCGGGTGTACTGAGGAGGGTTTTTCCAAAATGGTTTTACACTTTTCCTTCATACAAATGCGGGTACACTTTATCTAAATTCAACCTTCTTCACTACAAACTCACTAGCGTAATTAGTACATGGGCGTATTACCCAAATCGCTAGTAAGACGCAGTGCTAAAAAAAAAAAAATTGGTATGACACAATTGAACAAACTTTCTCATATTGTGTAGTATAGCTTCGAATTTTTTTTCAGTAAGCTACCCTTAAATAAGTTTTACTCATAAAACAAAGCCATCATCTTGTTCGTCACAATAATCACTCTTCAAATATAAATTATAAACTAAATTGTTCAAATATATTTAACAAAATCCAAATTTTCAAAAATAAATTATTTATAAAATTACCCTAAAATTATTTGTTACTTATAAAAATAAGGACGTATTCTTCTATTCACAGACTCCCATTTTGAATTCAATCTTCAAGGTATTCAAATATTCAAGGTATTCAAAATATTCAAATTTTCTATAATTTGTTGTGATTAAGTTACCCTTGAATTAATTTATTTTAGATAATTAAAGATACATTATTATTGAAATGTAAAATAGTTTCCCGAAACCAATATTGAACCAAATCGCTAAAGTTATTTTTTTAAATATTCAAATTTAAAAAAAGACATTATTATACTACCCATAGCCAAATCCCCCCCCCCCCCCCGCCTCCCTCCCCCAAACAACTATACAGCTTTATTTATCATGTTCATGTCAAACACTCCCCAAATATACTTTTAAGCAAAATTGTCTTAACCATTTTCAAAATATTCGAATTTTTAAAAATCACTCCGCAAAAAAAAGACTATCGAAATTTTATCCAAAACAAAATTTACAGAGTTATTTGTAATGTTAAACACTCCAATTTACACATTTGGAACCAAATCGTTAGGATCATTTTAAAATTATTTCAATTTTTTAAAAGTCATCAGTAAACTACTCATAAAGGAGTTTTTAGCCCCAAAACAGATATACAGTCTTAATTGTCATGTCAAAAATTCCCAAGATTTATTTGGAACCAAATCGTTAGGGCCATTATTTTTTTACATTTCAAGTTTTTGAAAAATCAGTCATCAGTAAACTACCTTTCAACGAATTCTTGCCCAGAAACCAATAATTATAAGACCTATAGTGCTATTTGTAATGTCGAACAAATCCTAGGGGTTCGTTTTAAACAAAATCGATAGAGCTATTTTTGGAAAATTTAGAATAAAAAAAATTACTCATTGTTAAACATCCATTAATTGAAGCGTTAGGGTAAAAAAATAGATGTTATAGCTATATAATATCTAAATATCAAGTGTGAACAAAATGCATCAAACTGTTTTGGATCTTTGGTCAGGGACGGATAGATAGACAGACAGACAGACGGAATTGTAAAATCCACTTTTTTGGGTTCACGGTCACATAAAACATAAACACTAGTTATAACCTCGATATCGATTTTTTTCATGGTCACAACACTTTCTCTTGATATGAGAGAGTAAAAAAAAAATTATATTTTTTTTAGTCTTGTTGAAAATCATTTTAAATTCTTCTACCCGTGCTAACTCGGAGTCGCCGTAGTTTTGCTTTCAATTTAGCTCCAAGTAGCCGATTCTTTTAAACACTAACACATAATAAAATCCCTTCTTTGTTACCCCCATCTGTCGGCTCGTGGCTTAAGCGTAAAGCTCGTGTATTATGGCTTGCCGCAGACGGGGAGGTCGGGGTTGGGAACTCAGCCTAGTATGCTAAGAGTAGCCATTACTATATGGTTTTCCACATTCTTTCCATGCAAATATGGGTGCATTTCCTCTAAATTCTACCTTCCCCATTTATATCCCATTACTTTAATTAAATACGGATATCCCGATCGGGTTGTCTTTGCTAAACTATTTCCATACTGTTATTGATAGTGATAAAACAATCAACCCACACTTAAACGATCATTCGCTTCGAATCAATGACTCCAAAGAACTTTGAATATCGTGACGAAATATGAACTAAAACACTTGTCTCTTTAAATGGTGAACGGCTTCCTGTTTTGCTTCGTCTGAAAGCCCGCGAACCTTGAAGTTCCGCAAGTCAGGTAAGAGTGGCTACGCCCCCATCGTGCCAACTGCCTGATTTACAGTGCACGTGCTACATTGTTCCCGCGTAACAACACCCGGATAAGAGGGGTTCCTCGAGAGCCGTGGGTGGTCCATCGCCGACTTGGTCTTGTCTTGAAACTGACAATGGCTCGAGCTGCCCCAAGAGTATACGGTAGCGCAGTGGCCTGCGGCCCATCAACTAGACTTGTATTACCTTATCCATTGGCGATGCACACAGTCTCGGCAAGTTGCCAACATTCGACTAACCTCATACAATTGCGATGGACACAGCCTCGACAAGTATCAAACATTCGACTAGCCTCATGAACTTGCGATGGACACAGCCTCGACAAGTATCAAACATTCGACTAGCCTCATGAACTTGCGAGGGACACAGCCTCGACAAGTATCAAACATTCGACTAGCCTCATGAACTTGCGATGTACACAGCCTCAACAAGTTGCCAACATTCGACTAGCCTCATACAATTGCGATGGACACAGCCTCAACAAGTTGCCAACATTCGACTAGCCCTATACACTTACGAGGGACACAGACTCGGCAGGTAGCAAACATTAGACTAGGCCACAGACAAATAATATACCCAGACACTCAACCTCCAGGTTAAAGGTTGCGCTCCTTTTGGCAGCTTGAGTCCTTCACCACTAGGATCGCTGTGGCTAGTCCTAATATCAGCCAGCAGTGACACTAGCGAAGCCCAGTGTTGAAGGACTCAAGTTGGCAAAAGGAGCGCAGCAAAACCTCCAGAAGGTTGAGAATCTGTTTCTTACTTGTCTGTGGCCTAGGCTCATACACTTGCGATGGACACATTAATGGAGAGTTAATAGAAGTTCCTAATACTGAACATTGTTGAAATATTAAATTATATTTGGATACAAACCGCATTGAAAAGGCCATTTGACCAGAATGGCTTCACAGATAATCATTGTGCACAAAGATTAATCTATGTATTAATAGGGACATACTGTTGTTATTAACAAGAAACTCTGTCTCTTTGTTTCTCATCGTCACCGTGGAAAATTTCGAGTAATCATTCAAATAAACGAATGAACTGCACACATTTCTGGCATATCATAGGGCTTTTCTTTTCCCGTTTACTCCCATACCTCGCACGCGCGCACACATACACACAAACGTAGATGCGAGCCGGTAGCCGAGTTGAGACTGCTATGATGAACGCTCTTAAGGTGGGGTGCTAGTGAGAACCAGTTTAATGCATTAAGTTTGCAGTTTTTTGGCAAAAATATATCAAATATTTCTTCTATAGAAACATAGAGTTTAGTTTTCTGCACATGCTAATCTCAAGAGTTCTTGAATATCTCTCATGAACATAGCGGCATTTGGTGACAAACTTTTTAAATGCAGAGAAAAAGTTGTCACTAAATTCCAGGACACCCTTGACAGATATTAAAAAACTGTTGAGATAAGCATGTGCGGAAAACTAAACTCTATGTTTCTATAGAAGAAATATTTGATTTATTTTGGCCAAATAAATGTCTATGCTCTAAAAACTTCGAAAATACTGCCTTAAACTCACGCTCACTAGCACCCCATCTTAAGAGCTCGTTTCATCCCACCCGTAGGTGAGTGATACATCTCTAGCCAAGCGTCATATGGTAGTACAATATATTAGAATCTTCATTAGGAAAACCGTAGGAATGAAGCCAGTGAAATCATTTTATCATATTAAAAAACAAAAGTAATACTTTTCTTACAAATACAATTGTTTAATTTATCCCAATTTCTCTGTTGTCAACTGAATAATCTAAAAAAACTGCACTTTGATTAGATTTATGCTTCAAGCTTAATCATGTATCTAATATCACAGCTATGACATGGAGATCGGGGTTCGAATCCTGGTAGAATGTTCTGAGGATGGTTTTATCGAAATGGGTTTCCACTCCACGCAAATACGGGTACACCTCCTCTAAATTCAAACTTGCTCAACCTTAACTCATTAGAGGGATTAGTACATATGCGTATAACCCGAACAGGCAGTAAGACGCGATTTTAAATAAATACATACATAAAATTAAAATAATATCTCAGCTAACCGGTCGCGATATGTGCTCTTAGTAGCCATCATTTGACCAACTGCCATTAAATTAATATGGATAATTTTACAAGGAACACACTAAAATACCACCAGTAAGGTTTGTGAGGGGGATCAGGGGGATATACACACGAGAAGTGAGGGGGATCAGGGGGATATACACACGAGAATATTAACATTTGCACCCAATTTTAACTACAACATGTACATGTAGCTAAAGAGTGCTTTTTTCCTTTCTTTCTAATAAGTCAAAGCTCACTCTGAAGAAAACACGGAAGCATTTTAAAATAATCTTATTCAACCCACATCAGTGGCCACGTGGGCTAAGGCATCAACAACCTTTTTCATTTGGTGTAATTTTCTGCTGATAAGCTGATAGGGGTTCAAATCCCTGTCGTGTGTACTAAGGGTGGGTTTGTGTAAGTGATTTTCCCACCCTACCGCCACAACGCAAATGTGAGCAAATATCTTCTAAGACTATGCCTTCCTCGTTTATACCCCATTTATGTAAATATTCGGACGGCCCAGATGGGTAGCGTGGACACGTGGTGAATTAAATTATAAACATAGGCTATAGCTCATTTTAGTAATGTATTCTTGTTCTAAACACAGGGATATATTTTACTGTAGTTTTTTAAAACATAATTATTATGCTGTACTTAATATATTAGTTGTCATCTTGAAGTATTATTAAATATATTTGTAATCTACTAATTAAAAAATTGATCTAAAACTCTTTAGCTAAAACGTGCCCCTAAGTTGTTGTTTTTTATTCTTGTATTTGATTCAACTTAAATATATCATAGCATTGAACAAGTCGAGTGACAAGTAAATAGCGTATTGCCAAAAAAAAAATTATGACGTAGTCATGAGTGCCGGCTAGCATGACGTCACAAGCTGTCATGACAATAATGGAACAGCACACGAGCATATTATGGAAATAATCACAAGTCGTCCTTGAACTTGATCTTTGCTTGACCGTGTGGAAACCACATGTTGCGCATCTCACTTGAGGCATATAATAATCCACCCGACACTCTAAATTGCCTCTCCAGATATCTGAAGAAAAAAAAAATGCTGTAGTCATATTTCCGTTGGTGACGTGCTTAGGCTTGGTATTTAAACATTGTTTGTTGTGTTTCGGTATTTTTTTAATTTTTTATTTTTTTGGTAGGAGGACCGTACCTGACAGATTTGATTCACACGTTCGCTGAAAAACAAGCGCAGAACAAAAACGTGTTCACGTGATCAGCTCTAAGCCAATCACAAGATTTCCGTCTAATCAGCGCAAGATGTTCAACTCATCTCATCTCTACTCTACTCTGCCTGAGATCTTAGGCACGCAAGAACCAATCTTATCTCATAACCAACCATCCCAGAACATTGCGCATGTGCATTTGAAAGTGCATGTGCTGTAAATAGCGCTAGAAGAAAGACAGCTTCGTTGAGTAGATTTGAAATAACCCATTGATGGAAAGCGTGTATATCGATGTATTGGATTGTGCCACGACACAACACAAAATTTTAAAAAAAACTCCATGTGACAATGATCTAAAATATATGTTTATCCTCTGAAAAATAAAATATGTTGATAATAAGCTGTTTTAAGTTTGTCTTGCAATGCATTATGGGTCAAAATAAAGCGTGTGAATATCTGCGCCACTCAAGCAAATATTTCTGCCCTCCATTTTCAGCAAACATGTGAATCAAGCTTTACGAAAATTACTATAACTACTTTCATGAATCCATACGTGAAATCGTGTGATCTTTAGCTGTCAATTTTGATAAATAGAATCAATACCCATAAAATAACACTAATAAAATAATAAAATGCTAACAAAATTTCCCGCAAAAAATTTATTTATGTGTTTTTATTAAATGACCCTCCAACCGGAAGCTTACTGTAGTAGCCCTAGCCACATTTTTAGACGAGGGCCACATTGATCATGCCGATCCAGGGTAAGGAATTTAGGTTGAGATTGATTTATAAGATAAGGGGAGTAATGCTGAACTATAATCATGCTAGCATCACTCACATCACATTTTAATGTGTTAAACATACAATCGCACGTTTACGATCACTTTAGATTAAATTAGCCCAAGATTTTTTACAGTATATTTTAGTGAGTGGAAAAGTTTACTTAATGATGAGTTACATACTCTGTACTCATCACAAGACATTGTTAGAACTATCAATTCTCGTAGATTACGGTGGACAGGACATGCATAGTGAATGGGAGAATCTATAGCCGTGTTCATGGTATTGACTGGCAAACCCAATGGGAAGAGATTATTGGAAATACCTAGATGCAGAAGGGAGGATAACATTGGAATGGACCTGAAAGAGATAGGGTGTAATGAGGTGGACTCGATAGAACTAGCTCAAGATAGGGATAGGTGGCGTACTTTTGTTAAATGCGGCAGTGAACTTTCGAGTTCCTGATACCATTGTGTAAGTAAGTAAATATAGTATAATAAAGGATTTTAACTATTGTCTCACTGTAACAACATATAGGGCCGGATTTAGATTTATTGAAGGCCCTATCCGACCTGCGGGTCTCAGGTTGTACACCACTTTTCTACATCACTGCGAAGTAAAATTGTCTTTCTTTTAGTAACACCCCCCTCACACATGATAATGGTAAAGTTTCTGGGTTCGATTTCATAGAAAGGTGGGTTCCTTTTGAAATCACTCATTTAGACGTGTAGGAAAAATAATCACTGATTTTGATAAATTAACTTTAATTTAATTAATAAAGCTAAATTATGTATAAAACGGGTGATATACATTTGGAAATAATCCTAATTCTGAAAGGAGGCAAAATTCTACTTCTCTTAAGCAGATTTTGTGTTGTAATAAAAATCATCAATACAACTTTTTATGTATATGTGTTTGAAAGCTGATGGCAATGGCTTGAATATGTTAAAACGTTTTTATAAACTTTTTGTTATTGTCTAACAAAAAAAATAGTAAAAGAAAGGTGATTAAATTTAACAAGACAAAAACAACACTAAAAGCGTACAAAAAAAATAACAAAAGTTGAGCAATTGCGTTAAAAGTTTTATTTATTTTTATTATTTGCATTTATATCCTACCATAAATATTATAATTAATATATAAATACCAAGCAAAAACTTGATTATTTAAAAAAAAACTATAGAATTGTCTGGTTACAACATAAGTGAACCAGAGTACTTATGAGAAAAAAAATTATCAATGATACTTTACATTAAAAAAAATAAAAATAAGTAAAAATTAATTTAAAACATTTAAAGAGCTGGTATATTTTCTTGACTACATTATTTTGCAATCACCGCGAACGTTATATCTAAATTTCAAGATTATAGAACATCTGTATGAGTTAGGCCCATAACGTTTCATAACTTATATATGATGATATAATATGAATTTAAAAATAACTTTTATATGATGTTTTAATAAAAAGACAAAAACATAACAAATAGAACAAGTCTAATAAATCTAGTTTCAAATTGGCGTTTCTAAACTTTAAAAGATACAAAATATATGTTTCTGAAAAAATATCCAATCTCACTGATTTTAAATTATGTATAGGCTATATAAAAACAAGTTGTACCTAATTAACTCTTTTTACTATGTAATTATGTTTGTGATAAAATCTTTGAAAGCTTTTTTAATAATTATTATTAGTTTTAATTTAATTTTACAAGGTTTTTTTTTATCGGTGTGGGGGTTCTGCGTGTATGCGGCCAAGCTTTGCCTATCAAGAGATTAGAAAGGTAGAATTTAAGAGTAATTGGGATTTAATTTTTTGGTGCGTGAAAGTTGAATCAATTTAGGAAAAATTCCACCTAAGTACACTCGATCAGGATCTGAACCCTGACCTCGTTACTGGAAGATTGGATAAGACGTGACTAGCACGGATCCAATTGTATAATCCTTGTCACCTTATCGGTGACGAAATTGGAGCAGTTAGCTGTGCGTAGAATAATACAGTTTTAAGGATATCTCACAAATACTTGAAATTACATAAATTAAATTTCTGGTTTAAGGGTGATAATTAAACAAAGACCAAAACCTTAACTCTATGAATTAATTCAACAAAACTTTTTTATTCATGTAAAAAGCGCCGGAAAGTGGTTTATAGAGGGGTATGACTGCCTACTTATCAAATCAAACAATACATATTTTTTATCCATACAAATATTAAAATACAATATTTGCTACCATTTTCATATTGTACACAAATTGTGTTGTTACCTGTCTATTGCTCTATTTCTAGTGAGAACATAAAGTAATATTTAATTACATTATAGTATTGACTTTTTTTTATATTTATGTCCTTTAAGTGGGCATTTTACCGTCAGCGTGAAATTTTCAATATACTATACCTTTTGAAAAAATTTTTAATAGTTAATAAGGAATGATAAGATTAATAGTAATAGAATTCAATTTTTGGTAAAGTTGACAATCTGTGTTAATTTAACATGTAAATGTAAAAAAACATAGATGTATGATATAATATAACAATAATATAGGCACTATAATTTGAATCATAAATGAAAAAAATAATTTTTTTTTTGTAATAATAATAACAAGTTATATCTTATGATGACAAATGCCTTGAAAATAAGAATATGCTCTTTCAAATTAAATAAAAGGACAATAGACTACGCATAAGGGTTGGGAGTAATGTTATCTATAAGTAAAATACTATTTAAAAAAAATTGAAACAAAAATTGTGAAATATAGTGAAAATATGGCTAAGTGAGATTTCTAAGAATTTTTAAATAATTCCTTCTCAAATTATTTTTTGAATCAAGCAAAATATGAAAACTAAACAATTGAAACGCGTCATATTCCTACTATTTTACTTCAAATAATCAATAAAATTAATAATAATTAAAATGTTATTATGGCTTTGGAACGGCCAATTAAAAAGGGTGCTACGTACATGGTATAGCACGGAGACGCGTTGCAGACGTTTATAAATCGCGCAATATTCATGAAGTTGTTTGATATCCATTTAATATAATTTTCAACAAAATGTAGGCGAAAATTATCAGCATGGTTCTGACCAGTTAAAAAGTTTAAATTTTTGAGTTTAATGAAAATCAACGTAAGTTTACGCGAAAATGTGTACGTTTGACATTAAAGCAAAAGGTAATAAACCTAGATCAAGCCATGTTTTGTTAGCGTCATAACAAAACATTTCAAGATAATGTGAAATTGTTTTATAGGTTTTTATGTAAGTTATCACACATTAAAAAATATATATATCATAAAGTTTAAACTTTTTAATTGGTAAGAACTTTCGCCTGCATTTGGTAAAAAACTATATAGAAAATATAAAAACACTTAATAAATAATCCGGGATTTCTAAACGTCTACAACGCTTCTCAGTGCTCATCCATGTAGCACCTCTAATCACAAATCAATATTCCTGCTATTTTATTTTTACCGCCAAATAACCTGCAATGGAACTTCTAACGGGTCTGCCTGATGACTATACTCTCCCGCCAAACAGAACAGTAGAGTGAAACATCTACGTGTCACGGCGCTTGCTTGGTTGATATAAACGCTACTAGGCGACACTAGTGTAGCTAGCATGTCACTACCGGCACCTAGTAGCTACAACTAGAGAACACAAGAACTGTTCACACTAGGAAATAGTTCCAAATTAAAAGTTAATTTATCGAATTCAATAGTCAATTGTTTTCGACCTACAACTTATAGTTCACTGGTTCGTGACATCCAATCTGTAGGCCTATGTCACGAACCAGTGAACTCAATGACGCGAACTCGTGAACTACAATCCAAGGATAATTAACTAGTAGACAATAGGTCCTAAACTCATGAACTACAATCCGAGAGTAATTAACTAGTAGATAATAGGTCACGAACTCGTGAACTACAATCCGATGATAATTAACTAGTAGACGATAGGTCCTGAACTCATGAACTACAATCCGAGAGTAATTAACCAGTAGACAATAGGTCCCGAACTCTTGAACTACAATCCGAGGGTAATTAACTAGTAGACGATAGGATAAAGTGAACTAAAATTACTAATAGGTTAAGATTAACTTGATCTTTAAAATATTTAATTAAAGAGAAAGGAAATACTTAACAAAATAATATAATAAATGTATATTTATATAATTATATTTTTCAATTAATTAACCATAATAAAATTTAATATGTGTTCATATAAGTAAATCATGATTCTATTATAAATTAAAAATAATTGAATATTAATAATGAACTAGAATCCGCAACACATGGGTTCGTGACCTAAGGCTTGAATATATAAGCGCCAGAAATAGGGGGGCATGAGCATGCACACTAGATTAAATGTTTTAGACAATAAATCTCTCGTGAATTGATTTAAAGTGTTTTTGAAAATATAATTGGGGTTTTAGATTCAATTTTGTGGTAAAATGGTCCAAGGCGTCAGTCGCTCTCGCGATAGACTGGATTGACGATGACGTGGAAATTGGGATTTTAATTCCCCTCGGGTTTACCAAGGGTTATTTTTCTTAAGTGGTTTTCACAATCTTCCTACACTGAAATGTGGGTACACTTTCTTTAAATTTAACCTTTCTAATCCATAACACATTAGCGTTATTAGTTCATATACTTAAGATCCGAACAAATATTGGGACGTAACAAAAAAATGGGGTAGTAGGTGTTATAATTTAATACGATATTAGATTAGACATTGAAGATGAATACGAAAATACATTACTAATAATACCTCCTCTGAAGGTTAAGGAGGCTCCATCCCTCCTCCCCTTAGGTTCGATTCTGTGGTTCAAACACTGAAACTAATTCGAGTAGAATACTGAGAACAAGAATAACTAAACCTCAGAAACGCATAACTAGTGTTATTTATGGTCGTGGCCCATGTCTTGGAGGGGCTGACTCGTTAAATTTTGCGTGATTGCCCCTCACCCCCATCCTCTCCTTCCCCCACACACAAATTACACCCCCACTCTCCCCGACTGTCGGTTAGTTCTGAAATATATTGGCTTGTTTGAGTCGAGACTGCGCCAGAGGAAATTGGTGATCAGAGCTGTATGAACAAGTGCAGTAGTTTATTCGTTGCCGCGGTACTCGTACACTCAATTATTAGAGTACACTTTATAGCTAGATTAACGTAGCACAGAAAAAAACACACGTGGGAACATCTACAGTCCAATTTTCATAAGACCGGCCTTTTATAAAATTCAAACATGTTTTTTGCGGCATAAATCTAAAGTATTTTTCTTTTCCATAGGTGTTATTTTATAGGTTTTTATAATACTATCAAAAGTGATAGCTGCATATCATAATAATTGACGTATGAATACGTAAATAAGTATAACTTTTTTACTTACGTGGCTATAATGTCATCCCAATATTTGATATAATTAAATATTACCAAGATAAAATATTTTCTTGTCAATTAAGTGACATGTTAAAATATTGTTTTCTTATTATTTTACACAAATATGAAATTATTCCAAACACTTCTGCTTAGTTAATTTTATTTATTTTATTATTATAAATAAATTATGCCAAGCTATACCACAAACATGGTAGTTTTGCACTTAAACTGCTCGTTAATATTTTAAAAGAGGATTTTATTCAATACCCAACCGAAAGAGGTATTTATCTTATATTTGCCGATCTCTATGGTTTATTGTTGGTGATCAGACATAACCCAAAATTCGCGTTTGATTCCTCCCACTTTCTTGTATAACATTAATTACCCCGGCCGGCAGTGTTTGTCAAGATGTTCTCGTTACAACCCCGACAGTTGTCCACATACTAGTTAAGCTCGAGGAACGCGTGTCGCGCTGTGAGAGCCGTACAGCGGCGAGCTTCTCTAAACACATCCGTCGCGAGTCTCCGTCGTAAAAGAATGTCCCATATTGAGATGCTTGAGAGACGGGGCTACAGGCTACTCAATATTCTGGGCTCCGGGTCGCACGCCAAAGTAGATGAAGTTGTTAAGGTGGGATGGTGGGATGGCGACTTGCAATTTTTATAACAGATAATTTTTTTTCGGCAAAAATAAAAATAAAATATTGTTCTAGTAGAAACATAAAGCTTAATTTTATTCACATGATGATATCAACAGTTGTTGAATATATTTCATGACTCATGAGCCTAAATACATTAGATGAGAATATTTTTAAATTAAGAGAAATAGTTGTCATTAAATTCCAGTACACCCTTGACATATATTCAAGAAATATTGAGGTCACCATGTGAAGAAAATTAAATTCTATGTTTCTTCTGGAGAATTATTTAATTTATTTTGACAAAAAAAAAGTTTTTATATAAAAACTGCAAACAAACTGCCCTTTTCTCTCGTCCCCTACAATCCCACCGTAAGCTTTTATTTTATTTATACAAACAAAACAAAATCATACACAAATAATTTCAGCTTCTAGAAGGAAACATTAGTTGTTGTTCCTAAAAACATTTCTCATGGCCTGTGAGGGATTTTGGTTGGAATCCCCAAAACGTTTTCTTAATTTGCACCTGGTACGAAACAAGTTGAAGCTTGTGATTAGTTTGGAGTTTACTTTAAATTAGATCCAAGGCCTTTTAAAAAACAATACACGTGGTAAATTATTTCAAGCGCTAATCAAAAGTGAAAAACCACTTTCAGTGTATCTAGATGGGGTTCGAACCCGACCTCCTTTTTTTTCTATCATCGCGTCTTACTACCTGTTCAGGCTATACGCATATATGATAATTAATTAGTCTAATGGGGTAGGGAATGAGGAAGGAAGCATTTTAGAGGTAATCTACTCGCATTTGCGTGGAAGGAGGGTGGGAAACATTTTAGGAAAAACAACTCCCAGTAAGAATATGACTTCAATCCATTTTTCATAGGAAGGGCCTTTTAGAAAATATAAACTTTTTTTGCCTCCAAAATTCTAACATTTTACTATATCTTTAATTAGTTTTGATATTATCTGTCAAAAGCGACCGATGGTCACATGACCTGATGTATGAATACGTGAAAGTAGATATAGTAACTATTATATCTACCAGATAAGGTTCTTCCTATGACATTTGTCCTGTAGCCGACCTAGTTTCGTCGGACCGTGGCAATGAATATATGTTGGTTCCGGAAGGTCTACATGGCGGAATTTACCGCCGACAACCTTTGTCAGCGTCCCGTGGCGTGTAAGCTGGTGGATATGGAGAAAGTACCGCGTAACTACGTGGTCAAGTTCCTTCCCAACGAACTGGAAATCCTCCGGAGAATCAAGCATCCACATATAATCGAAACCTACTCTATCATCCAGTGGAATAAAAGGTGAGGGGGGATGTGTGGAGGTGAAGGACGTTTTGAACGCATTCTAATTGCAGTTTGCAAGTTTTGATCCTGTTCTAAGGAAGAATTGGAAACTATTTATGAAAAAACACCTCAGTCAGCGCGGCTGGGATTCAAACTCCCACCTTCCTTTCATTAGAAAACCAGACTGAACGTTACCAACATCTTAATCTGTGTGTCCACTGATGTGGTTACCTCATTTAAGTCAATCATAGACACATCTAACCTAACAAAACACATTAAAAGTCCATCTCACGGCCGATTGACCGAGTTATTAGATACGAGATTAGGCTAGAATCATAAATCACTTTGAGGTGCTGCTTTATTTTTTCATTCTTCACTTGACAGCATTTAAATTGAGCTCAATGTAATAGTGTTTATTATTTACTTTAAAACCATTTTTTATTTATCAGTTTTGTTGTGATTTTTGAATTTAGTAAAATAAAGTCACTTGTCTCAATTCCAATATTTTCTAAAGTAGAATACAGAAAACCGTGCCACGATGCAAAGCCTGGTTTGAGCTGCCTAAATCACGCGTCGTTATCCGTGGGGTGTGACAGGCTCTTATCGTGTAGCTAGGCTATTCATACTTCGAAATAGAATTTCACCTATTCACAGTCAAGCCAATTTATTTGAATACTATTGGAAACCAACTCCCCTACATTATTTCTAAATATTTATACTAATTATATATTATTATACATTGTTTTGACCTTATAAAACAAAAATTCACCTGGCGAGAGGATGCTAAAGCTCATAGTGAATAAACGCTTCTTGTGCATCCGGCCTCTTGGATCAATGTTATCTCGCCGGTCACGTGCATTACTATCAGAGCACCTTAAAGTACGGTCCAATTGGTGTTTTCCTAGGTACGTTTGCACCTTCATGCAGCTCGCAGAGAAGGGTGACCTCCTAGACTTCATCTTAGAGAACGGCGCTGTGGGTGAGAACCAGATGCGCGTGTGGTTCCGCCAGATCACCCTCGCCGTGCAGTACATGCACACTCTTGAGATCGTGCACAGGGACCTCAAGTGTGAGAACATTCTAATCACCGCCAAATGCAACGTCAAAGTGTCAGACTTTGGCTTCGCGAGGTCCATCCTAGACGATCATGGCTCCGCGATACTGAGTGAAACGTTCTGCGGGTCCTTGTGTTACATAGCCCCAGAGGTGCTCAAGGGTTTGCCGTACAACCCAAAAATATCGGATATGTGGGGGCTAGGTGTCATATTGTTTGTCGCCTTAAACTGTGCCATGCCTTTCAAAAAGTTTTCACAAATCATGAAGATGTATGAAGCTCAGATGTCGTACGACTGGGCGTTTAGAAAGAAAATATCCGATGAACTCAGTAGTCAGGTAAAATCGCTTGTCAAGAAACTTTTGGAACCCGACGTGACTAAGAGGCTAGCTGTCCAACAAATATTGAACTCCGAGTGGATGGCCATGAATCCAAAGTGTCTTATCTTGAGTAAACGTGAAAAGTCTGCTTTGGAAAAGGCAGAAGAAGAAATTACCAAAATAAAGAATAAATCATCTAACAGTTATAGGTTACCTAAAGATTCTACAAAACCTTTAAAGAAAGAGACACAGGTAAATGAAGAAAAACAAAAACATTTGGAGAGGACAGAAAACACAGAAAATAACAATTTAAAAAAATCAACCTATATCAAAGAAGGTAATGAAAATGGCGAAAGCAAAAACGAAGAAGGCACAGAACCCACGCTTCCCAAAGATGTGCGTTCGATCGAATTGCTAAACCGATACCCGTCACGTTTAGAAGAAAGTGAAATAATCTCTCCTGAAATAAACACTAAAGACCTCTGCCGTACGTGCTCAGATAACCTTAAGTAAGTGAGGAAGAAGATGGAATATTTGAGTGAACCTACGAATTTTATATAATATTGAAGGGAGTGTCATGGAATTTGACTGAAAGCAATAAACTTACTTAAAAATTATTGAGAAATATATATGGAAAAAAACAAACAAGAATTTGGACCAATTTACTATAACAAGTTATAAAATCAGAGCCAGAGTTTTGAGAAGTAAGAAATAAACTATAGCATATTTCTAGCATTATAATGAATGGTTTTTGTACAGCTACAACCGCTGACGTAGCATAAAGTTGGTACCAAAAACATATCCTTATTTTAAAAAAACCTCATGTCCCATTTAGTCTGAAGTTTATTCTTGGACAGTCAAAGCTTAGGCCCACTCGTTAAATTACTCTTTCATACACATAGGCGTATAATATGGTTCACAAGACTATAACTTAATTCAACTTGGTCAATCTTAAGGCAGGCCTGTATTCATCCCACACATTGCATTGGTTCTAGGCTCTAAATGGACATAAATACTTCATACTAGTGTACCCATGTTATTGACCAATCTGGAATAAACTAAACCCCATTGGTTTTACCACGAAATGCTGGAGTATCCGAAAATAAATTTCAACGTAAATTAAATCGCTAAGTTTTTGAGAGTAAGGAGATAAATAGGTGATATATTAAAATCTATCACTTTAATAAATACCACTATATATCTCGTTTCAACTATCAAATTAATCGCTGCTGCTAAGTCTCTCTCAAGATGTGTGTTTGATTTCTCATTTTTCTCTCTCTAAGCTTACCTTTTTTTTTTCTTTTTGGCAGAATAAACATTTGTGATGCGTCTTCAAGTAATATGTTGGGGAACTAACTGATAGGTGTTAAGATTATGATTGAAAGTGCACGAGTCAACAATTATTTTCACATATAATTTGTAAATGTAATCGAATAATAATTTGTTTGTATATGTGACATAAAAACTTTCTTGAAAATTTTGAATTAAGAGTCCTGAGTTTAAGGGAAAATTTTGTTTATTTGTGTATAAAATACAAATCGACTATGTAAGTTATATTCTTACTTTTACTGCTATATCTGTCGATACCTGTTTCCCACTTGTCTCCCACTTATATATATGTGTGTGTGTATTTATTAGCACCACATTCGGGTTATACGCTTCGACGTTGTTCATTCTAATAGTAAACTGTTTTATAATAAAGTAAGTTCATATCTGTTATCACGAGCTCCAAACTATCAATATTGCATTAAAATGGAATACTGGTGACTAGGAGGTTAAGGTTAAAATCCTGGATGGATTCATTATGATTTGTTTCCCGCTTCTTATCCATCATTATGGTGATCCCATCCCTTCGCTACGAAAATTTGGATGTAATTTCTTAAAAATTATCCTCCCCTAGTTTGATTTTTTTTTTTGTACTTTCAATACAGGTGTTTTCTTGTACCTATTCGGGCTATCAGCATATTTACAATATTGGGGTATGAGTGAGAAAGGTAGAATTTAAAGTAACGTACACACCTTTGCCGTGGAGAGAGGGTAGGAATTAATTTAAGGAAAAACACCCTCAATACATCAGATTAGAATTTGAACCTCAATCTTTCCACCACCGGCAAAACATTAGACTATGCAACCAATTATGCAGGTCAAAATACTATTGACTTAATTTAAGAGTTAGGGTTGGTAAGTTTAACTTAAATAAAATGCACCAACAGCATGAAGAGAGGATGGGAAAACCATAGTGAAAAATGAACTCCAATGAGCCCAGCCAGAATTGTAAATATGTACTCCCCGTCAATAGCGACCAAGTGCATTGCAGTACTGACGCAATATACCACATGGCTACGCTACAGGTAAATTGGTATTATTTCATTCGTGCTCTTAGTACCTGTGCTGACTAACAGCAACTCAGGGCTATCAAGTCTAAGGAAACAAATTATCCAGACTATGGGAACGAACGAACAATCTGTCTAGCCTGCGAGAACGAACGAACAATCTCTCTAGCCTAAAGGAACGAACAAACTATCTAGCCTACGGGAACGAACAAACTATCTAGCCTGCGGGAACGAACGAACAATCTGTATAGCCTAAGGGAACGAACAAACTATCTAGCCTAAAGGAACGAACAAACTATCTAGCCTACGGGAACGAACAAACTATCTAGCCTGCGGGAACGAACAAACTATCTAGCCTGCGGGAACGAACGAACAATCTGTATAGCCTAAGGGAACGAACAAACTATCTAGCCTAAAGGAACGAACAAACTATCTAGCCTACGGGAACGAACAAACTATCTAGCCTAAAGGAACGAACAAACTATCTAGCCTGCGGGAACGAACGAACAATCTGTATAGCCTAAGGGAACGAACAAACTATCTAGCCTAAAGGAACGAACAAACTATCTAGCCTACGGGAACGAACAAACTATCTAGCCTAAAGGAACGAACAAACTATTTAGCCTGCGGGAACGAACGAACCATATATCTAGCTTAAGGGAACGAACGAACAATCTGTCTAGCCTAAGGGAACGAACAAACTCTTTAGCCTACGAGAACAAATATATTCATTATGTCGACACACGGTTTTTGTCCAATGTTTTATTACATTGCACTAACATAAAGAATTGAGAAACTAAATTCAAAATAGTTATTTTATTTTCGTTTACTAGTTTTTCTCTTTTAATTGCTAGCTTTCCTCAAATTAGGTTTGAGATATTTGGCTCTATCTCTATATAGTTCATCTAAAATAATTTTTAGATATCAATTGTTTTCATCGTAATATTGGTACTAGTTTTAAAATTCGTCTTTTGGGAGGCCAGATGCATAAAATTGTAAAGCTATAAACTATATTTATTCAGACTATAATTATTTAATTGTATGTATATAATATGGTTTTGCTAAGATTAGAGGACCCCTTAGAAAATACACACATATTGTTATGCAGTCAAATTTTATAAAAAATTAGTCTATATTGGTGTTATTTTATAGTATTACCATCTGTAAAAAGTGAGAGCTTAAGATAACATGCCTTGACATATGAATATATTAAATTAGTTTTATAAACGCTTAGGGCTGTCAGTAACGGTTCTTCCTACCAAAATTCTATTATATCTATAAATGTATATATCAGGAGTTTCTAAACCTTCCAGGAACAGAGGCAGTTTTCAACCCTTAAATAAAAAATTGCTAGAATCGAACTCACACAATTATATAAATACTTACTAGTACCTATACAAAATACTAACAGAAGCTACCGTCATTATTTGCTTCAAACAGACAAAAAACAAAATTCTTCATTTTATTTCTTCCGACCAAATTTTTAAATTCTTTAAAAGAATGAAATTCAAATTTTAAAATTTCGTCTTTGAGTTGCACATTTTCGTGTACAAGGGCTACTAATTTTTAAATTGCAGCCCTCTAAATGTGGTAGATATTGCACAACGCTCATGGCGGACACACAAACAAACTCTTTGATTAATATTTTATAATTCGTATATTTAAATAAAAACATTTATAATTCATTTTATGAACAAGTAAAACCAATTTTTAGCAACAGATTTGATCCAGTGTTGATTTCAACGGCACCATCGAAGCGTTTGCTTGATCCAAAGCATGAAGAAAGAAATTTTAGAATCTTATAAAACTGTATTAAAATAACTTAGTATTCAAAATATTATTAGTTTTCTGTATTTTTTTTTCTAATTTTACTGTTGTATAGACTTAAATACTGAGTAATATTATGTTTCTTTAAAATTATATCCTTTTCAAATATCAACTGTATTACGTTATTATAATTTACCATAATATCCTCAACTCATATTTTATATACAAATCAGAAAATAGTGTGACGGAACATAGTGTGACGGAAAATAGTGTGACGAAACGTGAGCTAGTTTATTTTCCATTAACCTTTAACATTAAGTAATTTAAATGCTAAGCAAGTAATTATTGACTGTGTGTTAAAAATAAAATCTTACAGAATAAAGAAAAGCTATTAAAATTTAACATAAAATCTTTTGAGCTATGATAGCTTTCGGAAGATTTTAAATAATTTTATATATATATTGGAGGGGAGGAGGGGGTGGGGTGCAAACCATGAACTTTGGCCTTGGGCATAAAAAAGTGCAAATACGGGCCTGCGCTAGAGCCTACACTGTTGATATTACGCCACTGCATAGGTTCGAACACCAGATCTAAATTGTATAGTATCCTCCTATTTTAAAAAAGCTTTTTTATAAAATAAATATTTTCAGCCAACAAACATCTTATCTGTAGTTAAATATTTAATCGCAGGAGATAAGCCACATTCTGAGCAACAAAAGCTCAGCATTATTAGTTTTAGCACCCCCAAAATTACAATAATCTCTATCTATTTTAAACAGCCCCCGAAAATTACCGTTTGAATTGATTTCCCCGCTATCAAAGTGTTCGTACCGCTTTACAATAAAAGTAGTCTTATTTTTCTTAGTCTTAGATGTGACCGAACAGCTCGCTTGTTTCTCTTTGTCCCAAACTGCCTATACTTCCTCGTGCCGTTAGCCAATCTTGGTCAAAATAGGTGCGCTTGGAAATCCCAGATTAAGTTTTATCTGCTTGGTTGCTCCTTATTGGCGATTGCATTATCTCATTTTCTACCAAAGTGACGTGTTGCTTATGAGATTTTCCGGTATGAGCATAAGAAATGACGTGTAATCAATCAAGGGTTCAACTGTCGACAATTTTTTACTATCTACCATCCTTCTCGTTTCTATGAATTTCTGATTTCACAAAAATACTCTTTGCTTTGATTCCCTTAAATTGAGTTTTAGACTCATCATAACTATATATTTGATTACTATTATTATTATTATTACTATACGATTGTTGGTTAGCACTTTAATAAAGGAAAATGAAAAATGAACAAAAATATATATTGGCCAACAAGTCTTACTACCCGTGCAAGTAATCTTTGTTTAACCACACTAACGGGATAGGCTTAAAAAGGCATAATTTAGAGGAAATGTATACGAATTCGTGTGGGAGAAGCATGGTAAACCATTCGGGGGGGGGGGGGGGGGGGGACACCTTAATTACACCTGCCATGATTCAAGCCCGATCTCCCCATCTCCGGTAAACTAAACAAGATGAACTTGAAGTCTACTCCTCATGCTCACAGATGCGAGTCTCAAGATACTTATATCAATACTCTACACATGATACCTTTTTTTTCAGTTCTACCTCATTTAAAAAGTTTCACTGATCAAACTCCTGCTCATTATACTTAGAATAACGCGTATTATCTGCTACAATTACTTATTTCTTCCAACAGACCATTCTCTATGAGCTTTTTGGCAGATTTAAAATTAGCAAACCACTTTAACAATAGTTCACCCGCTTCGGTGGCCGTATGGTCTAACGCGCTATCCTCGCAGTAGACTAGACACCTCATAAGGGGGGGGGATCGAGGTTCGAATCTCGGTTGGGTGTACTAAGGGTGGTTTTTCCTAAGTGGTTTTACACTCTATCTTCGCGCAAATGCGGGTACACTTCCTAAACATGTATCCTTCTTCATCTATAAAGTAATTAACGTAACTAGTACATAAACGTATAACCCGAACGGGTAGTAAGATGCCGTGCTAAAAGAAATTCCAAATAATCATCAGTTTCATCACTAAAGGTCCTACTGATGAGTTGAGAGCATAATCCTCTCCTGCAATACGGCTTACCCGATGTTCATGGGTTAGAACCCAGCAGGGGTCGACGGATTTCCATGAGCGATAAAAATCGGTACCACAACTCCTTTCGGAGGGGAAATAAAGCCGTCAATCCATGTCAATTTTTCAACACTCATTACTGTTTCCAGCCTCTGGTCTGGGCAAGGTTTTTATTCAAGCCATATATTTTCCACGACCGGCTTGATAGGCCTGTCGTAGCTTCATATGCTTTAAAATCTAACTTAAGACTAGGACAGGCACAACATCCAGTCCCCGGCCGTTAATTTTTCAATGTGAAAGAGTAAACCCACATTTCACCAATGATAAATTGTTCGGCCATGCCTAGAATCGAGCCCGGGACCCTTAGATCATTAGACAGACACGCTACCGACTGAGCTAAGATGTCTGATTCATGTTGATTTTGACATATAAAAGAACCCTGAAAGATGTCTGAAAATACTTTTCCCGGCAAAATGTCTAGGTCCTTTCGCTCTTGCTCATAGAAATTCTCGTGTGCTGATATAATCATTCGGCTCAGAAAGTTCACGTTAAATACCTCAAATAAATAAATTATATTAAATTCATCAGATAATTATATTTGTGTTTGAGCCTACAAGTTAAGCCTAGTAAGTCAATTTTTTTTAGTCATAAATTTACAATAAAAACATCTAGGCTCATATGAAAAGAAGAAAGGTTCCTCAATAAGACGTTCTCTTGGATATCTCAACTACAATAATGTTTGTCCGGTGTTTTTCTTAACCCAATATAGCTTAAGGCACACACCTATATTTTGTGTTGGATCCGTCCGCCAGGATTGTCTCGTGTTTTTATACCAACCTGACGGACGTTTATACAACTAATTTTACTCTGGCGAACCCGAGTGACGGGATCGGCATAGTATTAAAAGACAATATCAACTATATGAAGCCTGCTTTTATTATGTTGTGGAACTAATTGTGTTTTTCTCGTATTGTTTCAGGTAAGCTTCAAAGAAACCCCGCAGCCCTTTATCGACCTGTAAGGCTTAGACCTACAAGATCACTGACAGGGTATGTAAAATATAATTAAAGTCGTTCTACTTATTATTGGCCTACCATACACTTCTAAAAGTTAACATACTTATGTGGTGGTACAGCCAAGATAGTAAGAAACATTTTAACATTTACCAAATGTAATAAAACCATCTACAACGTGTATCTAAAACATTGTATCAAACTTTGGCAAGCTATTCCTTGGGTGAAAATAGAATAATTCACAACAGAGACCTAGGGTCCATCGTGAATAATAAGGGTGGTATACACCCCTAAAGATAGAGCTAAAAACGACTGTTGTATGAAATATTATGAAAACTGCTTAGGGTATTACAACGAATATTTGTATACTACTTATTGAAACCTTGATCATTAATAAATTAAATGTGCTGTTACAGTTACCCAACCCCATTATTTAAAAAAGGGGGGGTTGTAAGACTTTTTTTCCAATAAAGTATTTTATTGCCAATTTTGACTTAAAATTACAAAAAATAGAGTAAAAATTAACAAAAAAGGTGTCGTGGAGAAACTGTCTAGCTTTCCCCGTTTCCGAGATCATCACACAAGTTTGAGCTCACAGACAAATGTATCTAACACAGCTAGCAACACAGCTATACTGGCTCCCTACCTGGCAAGAATTAACACTTGTCTTTTAAATCAAACATGCATAATTATCATCAAATTGTCTCATGGAGCCGAGATGACTACGGTGAAGCCCAAGGGCTCTGCGGAACACAGTTTGAAAAACTCTGCCCTAAACTACCATCGCGGCCACGTTCAACACCACCGAATCTTCAACTCTTTGACTTGTCGACCTGAAGTGGGCAGTGATTTGCGGTGTGCTCTGTCAAACATCAAAGCCAAAATTTCAACAACACTGATGAAAACCAAACAGTGACAACCACCACGATGATCTTCAATACCACTATCCTTGTATAAAATAAAGAAGTGACTAGAAAGCATTTAATTTTTTTTGATATAAAATTGTTGAAGACAAACGGGCCGGTCATATTTCCGCGGGCCGTAAGTTTGCGAACTCTGGGCCAAGGCGTCATTCTTGCAATATCTAGAACCACGGGTGACAGGGAGGTTGGGGCTCAAATCCCGGTCGGGTTTAGTGAAAGTGGTTTTACCTAAATAAATCCAGACTCTCTTCATTTAAATGCGGTTACATTTACTCTACATTCTACCTTTCTCTTCCTTAACTCGTGAGTTTAAACACTGGATAACACGAACGAGTAGTAAGATGCGTTGCTCAAAAATACTTCAGATATGATCAAATGGCAAGCTCCTTCTTAAGTGTTTAAGATTACAAACTTCAAACCAGACGCCACAGCTAATTGCAACTGCTGCAGAAGATTACTTTTTCCACAACCTATGAAGCACATACATAATAATAGCCTTAGGGTTTAGAATCTATCGCGCCAAATAGGTACTTTAGTTGCGTCGCTGCATTACTCTCCAGTCGTTATTTATGACCCATAATTATTACAAATGAGAACTGCATTGATATGAGAGATATTAATGGATCGCGAAGTAAAATTGTTAGGTAGATCTTTTGGTTGGCATTTGACGATGATTGAATATGAATTATGGTTCATATTAATTGAAATTAGACATGATGCTGTCCTTGAACATGCTTTAAGCAAACTGTAAAACTTAGATTATTTTAAATAGTTATAATGGCTAAGCATTTTAGTTTTTTTTATGAGAGTAATGTTTTACATCTATAGTTAATTATTCATCCTCATGCGCGGTTCATTATCAGACTGTTAAAAGTACGGTGCAACATACATATTTTAGACTAGACGTAATATTTTCTGTCGAGTTATTTGCATGTCATTGAAAGGTGGAAATACTTGAGCCCTATCCATGATCTTGGGCGATCCGAGGAACCATAATGCAATGCGACCTTATTCTTATTTCTATGAATGTTGATTAAATACAACATTTGGGAAGATGATTATTAGGAATTTGACTTAATTTGGGGAAATTTTGCATTTGGAGATTGCTGTAAAAATCTGCACTTTTTCTTCAACATGGATCAATTACCCAAAAAATGTTGAATTTGCTCATCAAATTGTGCATTGTTTGGCAGCACACACGTATTCAAACATTTGTTTTCTCACATTGAAACCAAATACCGGAAAGATCTCAGCTTTACGGACACACATTTGTCACCAAATATACAACTGACTTTTGCATATGATTTAAAGACCGACATTCACACCATTGTTGCAAATGAAAGATTTCAAATTGTCGGTAATTTTTTTTAGGGCTAGTCTTATTGTTTTATGTAAATGGCCTACTCTTTTTTTTTAAATTTCAAGTTGGAATTCTTTTTACTTAAGATAATGACTAAACATATATATTTTTATAATGTGGCTAGGGCTACCATTCCCGAACAATGCAAAAAGAGCACATTATTAAAATGATGATCGGGGTTAGAGGGAGACTATTCATTTTTTTACACACTCTTATTTATGTGAGTGTTAATTTAAATTAAATTACATAACTGGTTATTTAAACATGGTAGACCCAATCGGGGAAAATGTGGAAAACCTGAAAAAGTCAGGGAATTTTAAACTGCCAGGAAAAATGTGTTGGAATTGTATATTCAATCAAAAAATTTGGTATAACGGTATCCTATTCAAACATTGTTTTTAGTAGGTAACTTTAAAATATACGATTTTGTAAATTGCTAACGTAAATCAACTATGAAATTCACTAAATAAGGATTAGTAATAAGTGGTGTTAATATAGTTAATACTTATCAATAAAAATAATATTTTGATTTGTTGCAAACTTTAAACAAACCATTTTTGTTTTGAATACAATTATGAAATCTTAAAAAAATAGTACATTTTACTTCGATAAGTAAGCTGTTTTACAACCTCAAAGTGAACACCATGTACTCATTAAAGAGTACGGTTGGTAACCCTGAATGTGGCCCACTCGGTATGCTTAGTGTTCAATGTGGTCCTTATTGCTAAACGAGTGTGACACGCTTGTCTTAGACCATGCGGCCACCGAAACGTTTTTTTAAACCGTATTGTACCTCCACGATTGTTGACTCACCGCATTGTTACATCCAAGCGGTCCCCACCTGGAGAGTTCTGTCGTGTGATGACGTCTGTAGCCACCTGACACCTGGCGAGTGGTGTCGGGTGTTATGATATATGATCCAGGCCTATAGAGACACTCCTTACGACCCTACATGCTGAGGAGATACTTCAGGACAATAAGGTACAGTCACACCGCAATACTGTGGATACTGAGAGCGATGAAACTATAAACTGCTTCCTATAAAGTGTCTCTATTCCGAAACTCGGCTGGAGAATTCACTTTAGGAAGTAAGGCGAACGAGCGGTGCTATTCTCAATATAAGGGTTCGGCCAGACTGACAAGCGTGTGAACGAGCTACTGAGCAACTGCGTATACAAACTGGCGAGCGCATGATTAGCAGATAGCTCTCGATAGTTGTTGACGATAAGGCAAAGGTTCGAATCTTGGCTCAGTGAACTAAGGGTGTTTTTTTGACTGAGTGATTTATTGTTGTGGTTTTCCTATTCTCTCTCCGAGCTAATGATGATTCTTATTTACAAAGGCCTACTTTGATTATAATATGGAAAGTATTTTAGTATGTCACTTTTACATATGTATATGGTTTATGGTCTTACCAATTAAATTAGGCCGTTAGTAGCAAGTGTGTTAAACCTTCCGATAGCTATAAAAAAGTCAAGTATAGCCGATACGACGCAATACGCACAAATGTGTGCCAAATTAAATATAACGTACCAAGTCGATATGATGAGATACGGACAGGTGTGCACCAAAGATGTGACGTCTGACATAAAACTTTATTTCCATATCTTATTAGGAATAATCTAAACGATCCCTTTGTGTGACGTTTGCCATGCTGTACAGAGGACGGTCGCACGCTCTCGTGAATGACGTACTCTCTGACCTAGTTTTTTGTATCATGAGGTTAGTTTACTGGGTGGTTTAGTGTACATTTCCTAAACACAAGGTTGTATCAGAACACGACCTACAAACTAACTCAACATAGGGCAGTAAAATATGGCTAACCCCAGCGCCAAGGAATCGTAAAAACGCATTTGAATAATAAGACAAACTCTTACAATTATTATTACCCGCCTCGGTGGCGTAGTTAGCTAACGCGCTAGTTTCGTTTTAGGCTAGACTGCCTAGGACGGTGAAATCGAGGTTCGAATCTCGCTTGGGTGAACTGGGGGTGGTTTTTCCTAAATGGCCTTCCACTCTTCTTCCATGCAACTGTGGGTTCACTTCCTCTATATTCAACCTTCCCAATTAGATTAACCCATTAGAGTAATTAGTACTAAAGCGTATAACCTGAACGGTTAATAAGACGCGGTTATTATTGTTACAATTATTTTTACTAGTGGGAAGCTTATGTTTGCGCTAAGTCTCGAGTTTGAATCTGAGGTCGGGGCTCGATCATAAACGTATACATAGTACGGCGTATTTTACAACATATGGTTTGTTATTTCTGCCAAGGCGTAAACAAATACATTTCCTTGCAATACCTCCTCCTCATCACCTTTTACTCTTGATCAAACACCTTAGCTTAGGCGACACACTATTGAGTCAAATGTCTCGGGTTTGATCTTGGGCATAGCTGAAATAAAGTGTCTTCGGTGGAATTTGGGTTTCTCTTTTAACATTGGTAGAATAACAGTCGTGGGACATAGTGGTGTACCTGTTCTAGGATAATTGTTAGTTTGTAAGTTTTGTGGTGAAATGTGGTGCTGGAGAAGACTTGGAGAAAATCAGGTCAGCAGACAGGGTGATAAATAAAGACGTCCTAAGAAAAGTGGGTGAGAAGATAACCATTTTGGATGTGATTCTTCGGTGCAAAGCGAACTGGATCGGAAACATCGCGATCCTAATTACTAATGCTATTTTATAGTGTGAAAAACAAATAAAGAATATTCCAAGATTGCTTCAAGCAGCCTGAGATAACCATGCGAGCTACACGGAGCACAATTTGAAAAACGCTTTTGTGAGGCGTCACTCTCGTGTTAAACTGGCCTTCTGAAAACGGGGAGATCGGGGTTCGAATAGTGGCTGGGTCTAATCAAGATGTTTTTCCCTAAATGGTTTCTCACTATTCTTCCACGCAAATATGGGTAGATTACCTCTAAAATATTTACTTCCTAATCCCTACCTCATTAGAGTAAATATAATATTTACGTAAAACCTGAACGGTTAGTTAGTAAGTAATACGTGAGGATGCATTTTTTTTTTTTAATTCAGTAGAGAACACTCCGCTCTCCCCCACGTTTTACTCGAGCAAGATATTCTTGTTTTGAGAGTCACAACCGTGTTACTTGTCGGAGATAAACACAACCTGCTGTGTGTTGAAGGTCGGCATGAATGGAGACCACTGTTGGTCTGAGGAGGCCTGGGGAATGTTCCTTTGGGATCATCCATAAACCACGTAACGCTTTTTTCTTACCTTTTTAGCCCTCCCCCCATGTAACAGCATGTAGACATTAGAGCTCCACCCCCCGGCCCCTCAAAGCGTTACGTGGCTTATGGACGACCCCTTTCCTAACACTCGCTTGTGTGCGGAGAAATACTGGGTGTATTGGAGTATTGACTTTCCTTCCTAGCTCCTTTCGGTGACTTGATGATACTTTGTGCATTGGAGTATTTTCTTTCCTTCCTAACTCCTTGTAATGATTTGGTGATACTTGGTGCATTGGATGGAGTATTTTCTTTCCTTCCTAACTCCTTGTAATGACTTGATGATATTTGGTGCATTGGATGGAGTGTTTTTTTCCTTCCTTGATCCTTTCAATGACTTGATGATACTTGGTGCAATGGATGGAGTATTTTCTTTCCTTCCTAACTCCTTGTAATGACTTGATGATATTTGGTGCATTGGATGGAGTGTTTTTTTCCTTCCTTGATCCTTTCAATGACTTGATGATACTTGGTGCAATGGATGGAGTATTTTCTTTCCTTCCTAACTCCTTTCAATGACTTGGTGATACTTGGTGCATTGGATGGAGTATTTACTTTCCTTCCTAACTCCTTGTAATGACTTGATGATATTTGGTGCATTGGATGGAGTGTTTTTTTCCTTCCTTGATCCTTTCAATGACTTGATGATACTTGGTGCAATGGATGGAGTATTTTCTTTCCTTCCTAACTCCTTTCAATGACTTGGTGATACTTGGTGCATTGGATGGAGTATTTACTTTCCTTCCTAACTCCTTGTAATGACTTGATGATATTTGGTGCATTGGATGGAGTGTTTTTTTCCTTCCTTGATCCTTTCAATGACTTGATGATACTTGGTGCATTGGATGGAGTATTTTCTTTCCTTCCTAACTCCTTTCAATGACTTGGTGATACTTGGTGCATTGGATGGAGTATTTTATTTACTTCCTAACTCCTTGTAATGACTTGATGATACTTGGTGCATTGGATGGAGTGTTTTTTTCCTTCCTTGCTCCTTTAGGTGACTTATGCAGTGGTGCACCCAAAGGGAGGGCATATGGGGCATCCAACTCCCTTTGACAGATAAAAATAATCACACTTAATACATTGAAGTATACAGAAGCGGCCCGAGGTAAATTTTGCGCCTATGCGGGATTGTCTTTTGGAACCTCCTATATAACCAGATGATAATAGGAAAATATTAAAATAACCACCAAAACTAAAATAATCTTCAACCTAACATAGCTTGGGCGTGAAAATCTATTCATTCTACATCTTTCTAAAAATCCCTACAATATCTTATATATTCACATATTAGAGACTTAACTTTTATTACATTTAACATGATAGGCTATATTTATAATATAATGTATACAAATTATCAGGCCCGGTTTATGTTAGGTGAAGATTTAAGAGTTTTGGGGTTTATTTCCTTATCATACTTGGCAATGTAATTTTCATAAGATATCCGAAGTCGCGTACGCTAGTGACAAGGTCGCAGTTGCGTCTAGTTCGGCCACCCTCAATTAATAAGGCTTTGCGTGCTGGCGTCCTGGTCGAATGTATGGCCCTAGTCAAGTGTCGAAGACATCCTCTAAATCACGGGTTCTTAAACTGTTGTCACGTCCCTTAAAAAGGTCTCAAAAATGAATTTGGGGCTCGCAATGAGCCTTGACAAAATGCGAGTAAATTAAATAATTACTACATAACTATTGAAATTATAATACACTGCACCCTTTCTTTCTATATTTGTTTAGTTTATTGCAGAAATAAACGTCGTCAGGCATGAATACACAAATCTAAATTTTAATAACTATTCGTATACGTCACTAAGATAAATTAATACCTTCTATTGGTTGAAAAGAGCAGATGTTAAAATTGTATTTACTATGTCAAAATAAGCAGGCTCATCCATACCATTAAATTTGTATGCTTATTACTTATTATTTTAACAAAACCTTTTCTGATTTCCTTATTTTAATTTGCATATTTAAAGTTTGAGTACTATAAAAATACATATAATTGCATATATGCATGTTTGCAAAAAATAAGTTATTTTTTCCCTTCATTTAATCTTAAACTTCTCAAAAATGGACATTATAGTATACACAAACTCAACTTAGTTTATTATTACTACCTGGGGTCACTATTAATGTTGTCTTATGGAAAAGGGTCACGAATATAATTAAGTTTAAGCACCTTCGATCTAAATATTAAAACAATAATTATGACTTAATATTCTAAAGACCCGCTTTGGTGGCCGCATGGTCCAAGGCGCTACTCTCATGTTAGATTAGACCACCGATGACGGGGAGATTGAGGTTCGAATCTCGGTTGGGTGTACTGAGGGGGATTTTTACAAACTGGTTTCCACTTTCCCTCTACACGAATGAGGGTACACTTTTTAAAAGTATAACCTTCTTCATCCCTAAAACCATTAGCATAACTAATACATAAGCGTATAACCCGAACGGGTAGTAAGACGCGGTGATAAGAAAAATATTCTAAAGGTACACCGCTAAATACGTTAAGTGGTCCTTTAAAACACCTTATTGGGTAAAAAATATAATTGTGTGGATGGTTTTTTATGCTCTTTTCAAAGTGAACTTCTGGGTGAACACCACTGAGTGGTTGGGAATGTAAACCACAATAACTTTGGTGGGAGGGTTCAAAAAAAGCTATTCTTCGTATGAGTTTGTTAATGACACGTATATCACATAGTTTTCTTCTTAAAAAAATAATTTTAATACCAATATTATTAACCATTGATTTAAGAGGTAAGGGGGTACTTTGGGAGAAATTTACTTACAATAGCATGTACATTTTTTGTGATAATCACAGTCTCTAATGATCAAATAGAGGAAAAAACTGTATATAATGAATAAAATATAGAAAATCACAGTAATGACTCCACTAGAGGAAATCACAACAATGAATCAATAATTGAAAGCCACAGTAATGGATTATATAGAATACCACCCCCAGTGCCACCGGTGGAGGATTGATTACGCCTTGATGCACTTGAATCAATTAGCTTGTCGGTCATGTGCATATTCATGTTAAAATAAAGTGCCCATCACAATATTATTATTATTATTATTATTATTATTATTATTATTATTATTATTATTATTATTATTATTATTATTATATCATTATAACTACTGCATCACGTTTTTAACTCGAAATTTACTGAATATAAGTAATGTATTTTGTTTTTATTGAAAGGTCTATTTACATTTTCTCTACACACATATCATTACATGACTTATAAAAAATCAACCTAGGACAGTAAACCTAATACTCTACGCGCAACAGACTACTATTTGGCAACTTATTAAACTACACGGGCTAAACGGTATGGAGAATTCCCCCGACTTTCTCAGGATGAATATAATAGGATTCTGGAAGGAATAACCGGATCTGACGGTTACTAAAGCTACTTTAATACATTCATACGTCAAGTCATGACCTACCATGACGAAAATAGATTTAGGATGTTCGAAAACAAGGTGCATAGGAATATATTTGGTCCTAAAAGGGATGAAAATCCTAGGGAGTGTAGGAGGTTACATAATGATGAGTTACATACCATAAACTAATCACAATACATTGTTTGGATAGTCAAGTCTCGTAGATTAGGGTGGGCAGGACGTGCAGTGTGAATGGGAGATTCTAGAACCGTGTTCATGGTAATGACAGGTAAACCCATTGGGAGGAGACCATTGGTAAGACCTAGACGCAGATGGGATGATAACATTAGAATGGACCTGAAAGAGATAGGGTGTAATGAGGTGGACTGGTTAGAACTAGCTCTAGATAGGGATAGGTGGCGTACTTTTGTAAGTGCGGCGATAAACTTTATAGAGTTTTAAATGACAGAGATTAAGTAAGTATGGGTCAAATCATGTGCTCTTCACTTTTGATATATATTGTCAGTGTATATAAAATAACACTAATCAAATAGTAATATGTTATTAATGTTGACCGCAAAAATATATGTTTTTATTTTCTAAAACAGGGATGGCAAATCTATGGCACGCGTGCCACCGCTGACATGAAAATAAAATAACACTGAATATATTATTATTATTATTATTATCACCGCGTCTTACTACCCGTTCGGGTTATACGCACTTACGCTAATGTGTAATGGTAGGGTGATTGTGAGGTGAAATGGAGGACCTACAGTTTAACGTGGAATCCGAACCACGGTGGAGGCCTGGCATTCCTCACATTCACAAGTTGTGATTAATACACATCTTGTCAGAGGTGAAGGAAGGGTTTGGTAATCAGATAAATCTGTGCCGGGACCGAGGATTGAACACTGAATATAACTTTTCCATAGGTAGTATAATTATTTAAAGTCATTAATATTTCGACAGCCATGTCATTGACATATATCAATGGGCTTTATGAATTTAATGATTAGAAATAGTCTTCTGTGCTGTTGAAGACAAATTATGAACCAAATATAAATATATTGGATAGCAAAATACAATATTTTTCAAATTACTATGGAAAAGATTGTTTAGGTTTTCGATTTTAACATTTATATAATTGTATTGTATTTTTTTCCCCCAAAAGTTGCTACTTTCATTGTTTTTACTTTAAGTTAATAACATTAATACCGTCTAATACACTCATTTTGACAACTTAATACATATTACTTCTTTAAAATTTAGTTTTTCCTAAAATATTAACAATTTTATTTGAGTCCTACGTTACATTACATAATATTCAACACGTTTTGATTTTTAAATACTTATTTAAAAAAAAGTAATTAATATTCAACACGTTTTGATTTTTAAATACTTATTTAAAAAAAAAGTAATCAAGAGGTAGCACAGTAGACTAGTCCTTTAGTGGCGCACTGGTCGGAAAAATCTCGCCGTCCCTGCTCTAAAAAGGTCCTTCTTGCCAGAACACTACTTTATCTATCCTAGAAAATTCAGGGAATTTTTCAATACATTTAGCCGGGAGGCTCGTAGTTAAAACCGGCGAAGCTGTACCGCTATATTTTAAGTACCGTGTCTCGTCCCTTCATGCGTGGCGCTGTTGGCAGAAGAAAGTAATAGTAATAATAATTATTATTGTTACTGGTGCACGCACTACTTTCCTTCCACGGCCAACTTTCCCCCGAGCGTCCTAACTGTATTGTTCTCCAATCCTCAACTCGATACGAGGCCGGTCAACTTCGGACAAACGCACAGTCCGGTAGTTTCCAACTTTACATTCGCTCACCGGTACTTCTCTGACTGTCCTTGTGACCGAGGGGCTCCCGAGCCAATCCTACCCACAACTTCTATTTTTACCACCTCATCTAACTATCGGTTCAGGTTATACACATATATGATAATTATTCTAATGGGGCAGGGAAGAGGAAAGAAGTACTCTAGTGGTATTCTACCTGCATTAGCGTGGAAGGCGAGTGTGAAACATTTTAGGGGGGAAAAAATCCCTCAGAAGTCCTGACTAATATTCAAACCCTGGTCCCCCCGTATTCAGCCCTACCCACGAAAGAATACATTCATTAATCACGACACTTAAATTGTCCTACATAACACCATAAACCAAAAATGGTTGTACCGTCTCTGCAGTTGGGATGAAAAACCGTGCAAAATATGTCCAAAACGGTAGAAGGGAAGGCGGGGGCGCAACTTAAGTAATCTTAGTTTCATATTAATATCACAAAGATGGTTTTGTCTTCTTGTGCATCATCGGGAACTCCATTTTGTTACAGATCACCTGATGAAGCTTTAAAAAAAAAAAAATGTTGATACATAATTTTAGCAATAAGTGTGTGAATAACACACGAAAAGGAAGATGAATTTTGAAGGAGTCTAGTGAAAGTGCGCTTGAGAAGAATAATTCAAACATATTGACTACATCCCGGGTCGTTGCTGAGCACGCCAGTCGATCTAAGAAACGTTGAATCGATTCTTCAGATTGATTATGTACTGTATATTAAATTTTATTACGAAATTCCATCGAATGCCATTGCTTTAGGGTTGATTATATATGCTCTACTACACAAATACTATAATAATGATTAATGTATTTAAATGTTTGATACTTGGTGAATTTTTCTTGATTAAGCTAGTCTATGAATCGTATATTTATGTAATTAAATATCTGATGCTAATGACGGGAATATAGAGGTTTTAATCCCGGTCGGGTCTACTGAGGGTGATTTTTCCTAAATAGTTTCTCACTCTCTTTCCACGCAAATGAGGGTAGATTACCTCTAAAATACTACCTTCCTCATTCCTACCCCATTAGAATAATTATCATATATGTGTACAACCTGAACAGATAGTAAGATATGGTGATATACAAAAAGTTTGGTAAGTGACCGTTAAACATGATACCTAGACATGGGTTCGATTCCCGTGTCCAGGTGAATATCGTGTTAAAGTAAAAACATGTCGAAAAGACAGTACAAATTTCTACAAAAATATAGTGATGAATTTCCTGTTATAAAAAAGGAAGATACGATAGAGAGGCTTTTTCCAGCATTACAATTTCATATTATTAGTGTTGGTCATGAAATAAAATTGTAATACTTAAAAAGTTTTTTTGTCCCGGTTTGCCCTAGCAAAAATTTGGCAACCCTAGTATTGTGCAATATCTACCACACGCAGGGGTTTGACATTTAAAAATAAGTAGCCCCTAAGCATAAATATGTGCACTTCTAAGCCGGAATTTTAAAATTTGGATATGATTGTTTTTAAATTAATTAAAATTGGATCGGAAGAAATAAAATGGAGAATTTTTTTTTTTCTCTGTTTGAAGCAAAGAAAATCGTTGCCTGAGGTAACCCCGCAATACACCCGGACAACGCCGGGTGCTTCTGCTATAATATATATACTAAAATGGATTACAATTTTTTTAAAAATATATGTTTAAAATTAATTGTTCGATGTCAAAAGGATAGCTAATATAATTCGAAGTATCCAAAATTTAAATCAACTGTTTTTATGAGTATCTAAGCAGCAGGTGGTGCACAATAAATCAATAACCTCAAAATATGCTACATCTAAACACACACATGTTAAACTCTTCATGTTCACTGATTGCATTAAAAATGTTGTATTTTACGTCTGGGTTTGGATCCGGTGAATCATTTCTTTTACTAATGGTTAATAACCCTAGCTTTATTTGGCATTCTTGGCATATTGGGTGATTTCATAAAGATCGTTAAGTTAGTTTTAAATGAGTACAAACTCGAAAAATTAACAACTATTTGCTTCGAATTATTCAAATATTCCCTTCTAAGATTAGTTTTTTTTTTTCAACCATTGAGTTGAATATTAACTCCATAAGGAATCATGGTGGGTTCGAATCAACCACTGTCGAATTAGCCAGATCCTACTCAAGGCCGTAGCCAGCCAATAATTTAAGGGGGGTTTGGTGGGCCCATCCCCCAATTGACGGAGGCTAGAAAAAATTATAGATAAAAAACTGTTCTAGAAGCTATCTGAAGTGTTTTTTTATGGCAACACTACCCCCTAACTATCGGAAGCTAGGACAAATTATAATTATTAAACGGCTCTAGAAGCTCTCTAAAGTGTTTTTTATGGTAACATAACCCATTAACTGCCGAAGGCTAGGACAAATTCCAGATATTAAACAGCTCTAGAAGTTCTCTAAAGTGTTTCTTTATGGCAACATAACCCCGTAACCGCCGAAAAATAGGAACAATTCTAAATATTAAGCACCTCTAGAAGCTATATGAACATTATTTTTATGACAACATAACACCATAACTCCCCGAAGGCTAGAAAAAATTCTAAATAATAAACACCTCTGGAAGCTCTTTGAAATGCTTTTTATGGTAACACAGACCTCTAATTTGTACTTGTACCTTAATTTTGATATTGTTTTAACCATAAATAAAGCCATATATATTTTGTTCATAAAATTTCGGGGGGTTTTGAACCCCGAAAAAAACCCCTGACTACGGCCTTGATCCTACTGTATTTTTATTCTTGAACTAGTTAAATACTTATTCAAACACATTGTTTAAACAATTTAGACTTTCGAAGGTCAACACTTGGCCAACCAACTTGAGCTGCCACACTTGTCGAGAAAGAAGATATTAACTACAGTATAATTTGTTCTCTTCGGACGTCATCTATGACGTTTACAGTGACGTCAGTAGTTCGGGTCCGCCCTTCCCCTTCCTCTTGTACATTCCCCCTTCCGCACTGCCCTCCCTACATCTGTTTAGTTTCGGATGATTCTAAAAGTTGACTAACAGAACAGACCGACTGACAAAGTCAAACCCTCGCGGAAGGATAAACGATTAAAAAATATTACGTCTTTGGGGCAAGCAAAAAAAAATTGCGCGTGTGTGTGTGTGGTTTTTTTTTTGTCGGAGAGATGTAACGTATTTAGCTGATATTAGTCGACAAAGTTTTCGCCGTGCTGTTTTGTTTTTTTCCGTGCTGTAGGTACGATGCTTCGTGTATGGACCCACAAGATGTAGAAGGCCGGGCGGTTGTGGAACCAGTATTTGTCTCTGGAGCGCAGGTTTGGGTCAGGGACGGGGCAAACTCGCCTTTGCGGGAATCATGGGAGCCACGTGCTAATGTTCGTAGCGGTGTCTGAATATGTTGGGTGCTTTCCCGGGCAGGTTTCGTCTGTCTATGCGGTGGTAACATAGTATTACATATGTAACGTTATCTGCAAAAATTCTGTGAGGTTTGTAAGCTTTGTTGACACGTCACACTTTAAGAATTGAATATAAAATAAATGTGTCGAGCTCAATTTTAAATTTTCATACTTATGCTATTCACATTTAAAGCGGCTTAATTTTGATGAATGGAAACGTTTGTGAGATCAAAATAAGTGTGTTTACTTTTTCTCTCTCTCGAGACAAGATAACGATTATTTATTAGGTAAACATGTTAGATTTATACTCATTAAAAAAAATGCCTTTTCTTCTCCTTCGGCGAATCAATATTTGGACAGCGTATCTCAACGGAAACCTAGAGGTCGCAGAAGGAAACTGTGTAACCGTAGCTTCCTCTCAGTTTCGTGATCAATAGAGTTATCCATTTCTTGTTTTCCAATGTGGGTGAACCTCTCTCACTGCCAAGGAATTAAAAAGGATCTTCAAGTTTAATTTAAAAGTTTGTTTTTGTTTAGGATAAACACCTACGTTAGAAGTCTTGAAACTGTAAACATTAACACTTATAAAATGTGAAAATATAGTTGCCACATTGTTTTCTTTTATAAGTGAAAAAGGTCAATAGATCTAGCTTAATTCAGCTGACCACGAAATATTTAAGTAATGTGATCCTTACACGCCATTTTGCAGACCTCTATTGGTGGCAGTTTCAGGAATATCAAATTTTACTTTCGGTCTGTTTTATAGTGCCTTTACGAGAAGATCAATGAGTTACCACAAATTGGCACCAATTTACTAAAATAAAAACAGTGTGTGTTGTATTAAATACCAACACGGTGATAGAGGAATATCAAGAAGTTCGCGCGTAATATCGGGCATGTTGTCCTGTAATTGCACGTTTTTGCGTTTCGTTGCTGGCATCCTGATTCTCTGTAGCCTACCTGTGAGATTTGGAGTGTTATAATGGACATGAACCGTGGACCCTCACTTGCGAGAAGCCTCACCGCATCGCGGAGGGCTTAGTAACTTAAGATGCCCGAAGGCGGTGCCTCAGCGTCCAGCTACTGCAGGTCTCGGCATAGACGCTCCGCGTCTCCTCTGCCACCACCCTCGCGACGGGCTTCTCTGACCGGTCTTCTGCTATCCCCCGGATACGAGCAATATCAGAAGTCTTTGCTAGAGGTGCCCTGGTCCGCAGATTACGGCGAGGCGTCCAGCGACGACCTCAGCTCCGAATGGGACTCGGACGTACCCGATCAGCCACCACAAGTCAAGGTAAACTGATATTACGTCCACGCCTACTCCTCACACGGGAATGCTGTAAAAAACCTGTTCCCTGTCTACCTTCTACCCTGCGGCCATACCATGTCGACCCTGCCTGTTGTTATTGTGTTAATAAGCACCATAGCTATGTTACTGGACGCCGAGCTGTTTCAAGGGACGATCAGCCAGGGAGCTGCGGGGAGTGTTTTAGGGATTTAAATCTCTCCATAAAGTATTATTGATTTATTCATAATCAAATCCTTCCTCAATGTTAGAATTAGTAGCTTATTGGAGTATAATAAAAAAACTAAAAACGCAATTTGGTTTAAAATACTTTAAATTATTTCAAGAGGGATTCAATATTAGATACATCTATATAACCACGGACGAGCAACCGCAAGTTGAAAAATTTCTCTTCTTTCTACATAAATTTCTTACCAGGACCTTTTTATGATCATTTGATAACAGTCGAGAGAACTGGAAGTGTATGTCCACACTTTAATAGATCTCGCCCTTAACATTGCCCTATATTAACGCCACGGAATTTCTAGAGACTGAAATAACAATAGTGCTAATTTACCTAAAATAAACTATTCCAATACATTTATTTAAAAAAAAAATATCTGATTTGAGCTTTAATGTGATGATTAGCATCTTGACCCATTCTTCGTAAGGTTAAGCACCATTGAAAATATACACATATAAAATTAGAACGTTCAACATCCGGTTGCCCGCTTTTTGATAGTTCCTCGTTGTACAGTTCTAAGCTAACTATTGTAACCACAAACCAATCTTGGCAATTACTAAGTTAAATATTTGAGACAAAATATTACCTTGTTCACAAACAAACGCAGCCCATTAACAACACAATATTTACTTAAGCACGATCATAAAATAAAATAAACAAACTAATATACATTGTTACAGAAATATTTTGGATAGAAGAGCATCACAGTTCACCAAAGAAAGGCCCCCCAACCCTCCTTCTCTATTTTCTAGATTTAAAGTCGTCAGTCTTTTATTGTTACTTGGAGTGGGTTTTTATACCTTCTCGCTGAATTTCAATTTTCTGCCACATTGGGAAGTAGTTATTTCAAAAAATTTAATCCCCACCTCCTTTTCTCCAATTCACTCTAAGAAATTTCAAATTTTAAGATTAACTTTTAAACTCGCATTAAAAAGTGTTTTTTTTTATAACTATAGGCTCCCTATTTCCGGTAGCCACATTTTGAAACTTCCCAACCTTAGATTTTTCTAGTTATATGGAAAAATTCCGCTATCTTCCTCTCAAGAAAAATTTCAAGTTTCCAGGCCAAGGGGTTGGGAAAATACGTTAATGAGTAAGTCAGTGAGTCCCATACATTTCTACCCTTCTCCACCCTCTCAGAAGAAGAAATTTGTAAAGCCCTTATAAGGTCTCATTCAATTCTAGAAAGAAAACTTAGTTTTAATTTCCAAGTCTTCATGTTCGTTGGTTCAAAATATACATAGATCAATTTTGAAAACTTTCAACACCCGTTACCTCCCCCCCCCCTCCCCCCATACTTGGTGGTCAAATTTCAAAATTTCAGATTTATTTGGTTATCTGGAGTTTTCTTTCTACCTGCCTGCTAAATTTAGATTTTCTACGACACTTAGTAGCTATTTTTCAGTGTATCCCTCCCCTCTCGCCCTCATATTTCCCGGAGTCCCATCTAGAAAATTAAGGTTTTCAGACTTCTATTTGGCATAGTCCTGCCAAATTTTAATTTTCTACCTCATCTAAAAAGTTTCTTTAATTTATACCCCCATTCCTTGAGCCCCATTTTGAAAGTTACTGTTTTTTAGATATTTCTTGTGATGAGTGGCAATCCCTTCCTGCCAAATTTCGGTGTTCCAGCTCATCTAGAAGGGAATTTTCTTTTCCGGACAGATCTACTTTCAGATATATTTACACTTTCACGGACTGACTTTTTAAAAATTAAAAAAAAATTTTAGTGCATTGATGTGAGAAAATTAGTTTGAAAATATTCACTTTTCAGATAAATAATCATATATGATTGATTATTAGTCTACCTCTCTTTTGAATGTTTTGTTAAATACTGAAACGGGATAAGTTTGTTAGGACTCGGGTGAGGAATAATATTAGTGCAGGTGGGCATAAGCTCACTGGTTAATTAGCTAGTCTCATAATTATATTCAAGAAAATTTTTATGAAGGAAATTGACTGCCAAGACATCAGCTAAAGCTTTAATAACTTTTCAAATGAATTCGAAACAAACTAATGTTTAAACTATTTATTTCGTTCACATGCACATGCCTCGGTGGCGTAGTTGGCTGACGCGTTAGTTTCGTGTTGATCTAGACTGCCGAGGACGGGAAGATTGAGGTTCGAATCTCGGTCGGGTGAACTGGGGGAGCTTTTCCTAAATGGTTTTCCACTCTCCCTCCACGCATATGCGGGTTTACTTCCTCTAAATTCAACCTTCTCAATTCCTAATCCATTAGCGTAATTAGTACTTAAGCGTATAAGACGGACGGGTAGTAAGACGCGGTGCTAAATAATAATAATAATAATAATAATTTACTATAATGTATTCATATATTAAGACATGTTATCTTCAGTTATCACTATTTGTTAGATATTATACAACAACACTAAATGTGAAACGTTGCCAATTTTGGTCGCAAAAAATACGTATATTCCGTTTCTATAAAGATACTAAATTGCAGTTACAATTCAATGAGCACAAAGCTGTCTTCCTTCCACTGTGCTAGCTGATTACGTACCCCGCGATACGCCCTATGGTGTCCATGGCAACTATCGCGTGTTGTCGTGGTATATTATCTGCGGGCTGACTAGGAGCAGCCTGCTGGCCGCTGTCGTTGTCGCGAGGAACAATTTGCTGTATAGGGGGCCTAGCTGAGGGGTCTCGTCTCTACACTCACTTCTGTTGTTCAGGAGAGTGCTACCGTTGAAAGTATATACATATACATATATACATTCAACGGTGCTACCACCTGCCAAGTTTCAAATAAAACACATGGCTGCTATGGGCCGTACAACAAAATTAATAGTGTGGGGTTTGACATGAGGTGGCTATAGGAGATTAAAGGAACATTCTTTGACAAATTTTTTTTATTAATTTAAATTTGTTGTTTTTAAACATTAATTATTGGGGTTACGGGTGCCTGGGCTGTTATAATTTTACCCAGTTTAAAAAAACCTGGGTTTTATTTTAAAAAAACAATTAAAAAAACGACAAAAAAACCCACTCAATATATTTTGCATACAAAACAATTGTCTAATAAATGTTTGAAAATGGTTACATTAGTCATTTTGTCGAAAACGTGTTGGTTCAAACCCAATAATATTACATTGATTTGTATATGGTGTTATACACAAGTTTTGAAATTACAGATTTAATACTATAAACTAAACTATAAAGTATGTTTTAATTGGTTGAACAAAATAATTTATTTAACTAGCAACTCACTTGGGATATTATACTTTTAAGGTACTTAAACTGTATTAATGGTAGGCCCTAGAAATAACACTTTGTTAAAAAAGCAAATGAGGTAACAAAAGTTCTTACCTTCTATATTTTAGTAATTAAAACAGCTCTACTAGCTTCAGTTTCAAAATATTGTCTTCAAGCTTCATTGCTTAACACACTAATACATTCAAGTAAATAAAGCAACAAATCAATTCTGCAGCTGGCTTGCTAGTAATTTGATGCACGGACTCCCCTCCGCTTCCACCTTTTTTTCTTCCTTCTACACAAACATTCTTGTTTTTTTTTTTTTCAACCTGCAAGCTCATTCAGTTTATATGGTTGCCAAGAATTACATGTTGCATTATAGTTTTCCTTTATTATGTATCTTATTACTCCTTCACTAACTATATTAAAATTAAAATCTGTTTCTCTGGATCCCGAATAATAATTAATATATTTGAATTATTGGTTTAATCAGATAAGATACATAATTACATAATATATTTTATCAAACAAAATAAACACAATATAATCCAACCTTTTTTTTAAATAACCCGCGTTTTTTTCAACCCTGACAGGTTCTTCTTTTTTGTTTACTAATCCGAATGGCTACTAGCCAAGGCATCAATGTGGAATACAATAAACCTTACAAATAACACTTTAAGGGTTGGCGAGGGAGGGGGGTTTGAACCCCTAAAACAATCTCCCCTCCCTAGGTACAGCCCTGTTGGTAAATTTGTTTGCCTAGTAGTGTACATTTTAAAGTCTGTAAACTAAACCCTTAAGCCTAACATCATTGATATATTCAAAACATCTTACCGACATGATGGATCAATAATTAGTATATTTTAAACATTTTATGGTAGCCTACTAGACCTGCTAAGTTATAGAACCAAATCTTCTTATAATTATCATCACCCTTATGACCACTTAGCCACAGAAACTAATTTTTAATTTTCCTATCGAGTTTAGTGCGCCCCAACCCCGTTTAAAATGTTCTCGACCTGTTACTTCCCATTTACAAGATAACGTCCCAAGTGGCGTCGTAAGCCAAACCAATCACTTTATAAAAGTATTTACAGATAGAAGGTTTTCTTTTCACCCATTTATGGCGTGTTATTGATGATGAGCTTAGTTTTCATTTTAATTTAGCTAAAAAATTAATTGGATAGCTAACACTAAGGTTGATTGCTTAGGGCCATATGCAAGAACTTAACTAAGTGGATGCTTTGTAGACACTAACGTGGGTTTGCTTGCGTCATCGTATGTTAAAAGGTGGAGCGATAGTTTGCTCGGGACCATACTATCGGTCCACTAAGCATTCACTTACGTTCAGGCATACCTTCCTTAGTGTATCTCATCATAGGTTAAATGAACTTCTAAGTTGTGTGCTGAGAGTCTATATTTAGTTAATTAGTAATAAAAATAAATCCTCTTTGTATTTTTCTCATACTTGAACCAGGGGAAGAACCATCAGTTTGATTGGAGAAAATCCGTGCCAATATTCTATAATATTTAAAAATTCATTATAATATTACTATCACTGATACCCTCAACGGTGGACACGCGAAAAAAAAAAAAGACGTCAGCTTCGTTTGATCTGGTTTGTCAATTATGTCGAGATCGGAGTTCGAATCCCGATTGGATGTAGCGTCGTGGTTTTTTTAAATGGTTCTTCTACTTTCTACTTTCCTCAATCCTACTGGATTCGTATAAATATGCCGAAAGTAAGACGCGGAGAGTGGGGTAAAATGATTATTGATGACACTAATTATCTTACATGTGACACACACACACACACATATATATATATATATGTCACATGTAAGATGATTATATATATTATATAAGATAATTATATATATTTATATATATAAACACATGAAAACTCGTGAAAAATAATTGGTTATGTTACATTATTGGAAGCATTAGCGCGAATTTATAAAATATCAAATCATTGAGGCTCATTATTATCAGAGACAGGGCTGGACTGGGCCGTCGGGACACTGGGAGATAATCCCGGTGGGCCGGCTTAATTTGGGCTCCTGCAACTATTTTAAACTAAAATAAAGCTATACACTTAATTCTAAATAATTTTTTATATTAAATTTTAACCAAAGTTCCAGAAAGTATGTCTGAAGATACCCAGAATATATAATTTGTGAATATATACAATGGCATTAAATATATAAAACCGTTCCCGTTTGTTGTTTCTTGATGTTGTTTATAAACAATTAGTCCCAGGCCGCTTGTAACCTGCCTGACCACCCGTGATCAAGAGCTATAGGTCGTACGTACCTTCACACGAGCTCACACACGAATGACATGATCCTATCCTCCCTCTACCCTGTCAGATGGACACTTTTGCCGAGATTAGCGCGTGTGTGACTTGAATGCAGGATGTTGGGGGCTCCACACTTCATCCCCGGTTGTCTCGAGGGTGACTTGTCGTGTTTCTAATCTTCTAATTCGGTCGGTGCTGTTCGGTGCCAGGTTCTAATTTCCTAGCAACCCACCATTCTTCTAACCTTCCAGTAGTGGCGGGGGCAAAGTCTGAGGGTGAATCTAAAGTAATAGTAGAAAAGTCATCAACAACTTCGACCTTTCAACTCGTTTAATGATCGCTTTTCTGCGTGGGCTGCTGAATGCGCCTCCAGTTTATTGTCCTTGAACTTCTGGGTTGACTTTACCTAAAGCTGGCCAAGGTTTTTTTTATTCTATCTGGTTTCACTGACTTAATATTAATGATGACGAATCCACTTTTTTTTTGGCAGTCTTCATTTTATGCTTCTACTTTTTTTTACCAAGATTGGAATACGGTTGGGCTTTAGTTTGAAAAACAATATAATCTTTAAGGTGTTATACTCGCATGGCACAAGATCACAGGTTATACAAAGAGGTTGGCATTAGATTTGCAGCTGGGTTCACTAATGAGTGGTTCTTTCATCCTCTTACAACGTTATTATGGACGCACGTATTCTAACCTAGCTTTCACATCACTACCCTTTACGTTAAGCTTTTATTATTTTTTGCGTTTTGCGAAGCTTATCAGCGGTCCGGACTATCCTCTTTCTGACACTATTGAGATAATTAAGAAGGTCGAATTTTAGATGAATTATTCCCTCATTTACGTGAAGGAAAAATAGGAAACCATTAATAAAAAAAGACACCTAACTTAACCCGACAAAGATTCTAACCCCAGTCTCTTTTGTTGCCAACAAACAATACAAGTCTGGCGCCCATTTTCCCGTGTCCATGGATAAGAGCAAGTCATTAATAACCCGAAAGCTCTAGACTAATAATAATAATAATAAAATAAATACAAGTCTGTTTTGCACGTTGCACGCAACTGTTACGTCTGCTTATCGTGATGCTCAATACAATGAAACCCTTGTTAGAAGGTCTCACCTAGAAGTTACATTTGGTCACACTAGACTGCTACAGCACGATATTCTTAAACCGCCTGCTTAGTTAAATAGTTTACATTGTTTAGTAAATCGAAGAGGATTGTTCCCGTTGAAAGCGGAGAATGGCTAATTTATGGTGATTTCATCCTCTTGTACGCAATTAGCGGTGACTTTGTACACACTTATTACCCTGAAAGACAATAACCTTGACCGATTACAGTATGACGCTGTCTTGTAGTTTGAACTATAGTGCAACTGGCCAAACTAACCTTGCTATCTTTCAGGGTAAACGCAGCGTGCATGTCAGATTCAAGGTTGCCAAAGTTTAATCCGGACCATAATAACCATATTGTTGTTATTAAATATTATGGCCCTCCCCCCCTCATTGCCAATTAACCGGGAAATTATATACAAAATTATGTTCGAACCAGAAAACTGATTTAAATGCGGTTTTATACACTCTTCATCTGATAACAGCCAAATTGGGATCAGCGTTTTCATTTAAAAAAAAATTATTTTCCAATTTTTCTTTTACCTATATTTTAAAATATGTTAAAACCGTGAGCAGGGCTCTTAAGACAATTTGTGTTTCAGCTACTTTTTTAAACAACATTTACCCATATCATTGTGTCGACGGACCTCTAAACTTTTTGCTATCATAACTGTAGCATTTGCTCACTGAAAGCTAGTATTAACTATTTAAAATGAAATTAACATTCATTTGGTGTGTAACATCATTGTGAAATACTTTTCTTGTCTAAATAAAATAATATATATATTTTACTAGAATATTTTCTCACGAACCGTTTAACTTGACATGTTTCGGTGGTCAAATGGTCTAAGACGCGGGTTGCCAAACGATCGATCGCGAGTTACTGCTTCTCGCGGTGGGATTTTCTGTAGCCCACTCGAGAAATTTATTTTGCTCTTTCCAAAGTAATTAATCGTTTAAGAGTGTTGCCTCAATTTTAGACTATATGAGACCTCTTGAATATTATTCAGTTCTGGTTCGTGTTGCATTCCAAAGGACTACCAAAATGTCCTGTAGGACATCATTTTCAGCTGAGCTGAAGGTGGTTAAAAACAAATACAGAAGTAGGTGCATAGATGAACATCTTGATAACTGCAATTAAAATTAAGGGAAAATTGCTGACACAGATTAAAAAAATTATCGATGAAAGTGAATGCCATTCTTCTCTGTAGATTATGCACAAAATTTTTAAAAAAATTAGGAAAATTAATAAACCTAGTTTTTTCTAGCATTAAAAAGTTCATTTTAGTACGAAATGTATTAGCATTTAAACAATATTTCCATTGCTGTTACGAAACAAACCACAGAGCCCACCTCCTGATTGAACAAATGTTTGATGGCAAAAGCCTCGCTAAAGGTTACACTAATAAATTAACCAAAAAGCGACACGGTAAATTTTAAATCTTGGTAGCTCACGAAACAATGCAACATTTTAAAAGTATCTCCTATACTATATGTGTGTGGTGACCCTTGGTCTAAGATTTCACTCTCGTAGTAGATTGGACTGTCGATGACGGGAAATTTGGGTTCGAATCTCGGTCAGGTTTACTGAGGGTGGTTTTACCTAAATCATTTTCCACACAAACATGGGTGCACCTCTTCTAAATTCAACCTTCTTCATCCCTAGCACATTAGTGTAACTAGTACATATGCATGCATATAAACCGACTGGGTAGTAAGAAGCGGTGATAAAAAATATTAAAAATATAAGTTTGCTTTTTATTTTATTTTTTTAAATGGCTCGCGGGGTAATTCTCCGCTGTGCCTACTTAATTATGCAATTTAGCTTGAATTTTTTTACAAGAAATAAATTGTTCTTGCCAGGTTAGCTAAATAATACTTTTCAACTTAAATAATTTTGCTAGCAAAACTTTATTATTCTTACATACAAAATTATTTTTAAGAAACACAACAAAACTATGATATTTAGCAATGAATATATTCATAGAACCAAAAGTCCTAGTTTCATTTATTGCAATGATAAGTATCAAAACTGTTTTAGAAAATGCAATATTATGAATTAGACAAAAACTAAATGTCTTCTTTCACAATCACACACACGAAAAGTTCATTTTTCGGTGTTTATATTTGGCAAACTCTTCAATAACGAGTTTTTTGAAATCTGGTATTGAATCTTGATCTTTAGAAATTGACAACATGGCTAAAGCATTCAGACGATTTTGTTGCATAGAGTTTCTCAAAAAAAGTTTTTATTCTTTTAAAACTCGGAAAGCACCTTTCATTTTCTACACTTGTCATTGGAATAGTCACAATTATTTTCACAAGCGTCACAGATTCTGAAAAAAAAAAACTAATTTTAAATTGTTCTTAAAAAAACTGCAACAAGGCACACGCTCCTGACGCACTTCGTAAATCTTCCCTAGAATACAAGACTTGAAGTTCTGTTTTCAATTTGTACTTTTCAATGAAAGGGAAAGATTGAATGGTGCTCAAGTACTGTTAATCAGGAAATTTGTCATTGTTGTTTTCAAAATTTTCTGCCATAAAATGAAGGAAAATTGACAAATTATTGTTGAACTCTAATCTACATTTAGCTTGGTTAGTGATGATATCAACACACCTCAATAGCTGATAGCCTATTGTGCAATGGACTTCCATCTTGTCGTCTTTTCTTTATAATTGGAGGTTCATTTTCTCCAGTAGATTCAATTTGATCCCTAAAGAAACAATTCCGTATTTTCCCAATCGCAGCATCAAAATCAGATGTAAATTTATTAACTTCAGTTGGTTCTATTTTCCTCTTCTGGATCTGATTGAATAACATGTCTAGGTGAGGCATCACCGCGTGGAAAAAGTCCAATCAAAATAAAAACTTCTCATCTTGCAATAATCTAATGAAACCTGATGCAAGTGGAATAGTTTTAGTGTCTGTCTCTGATCCCCGTATCCTCTCAAAACATTCTACAAGGCAGTCTTTGTGTTCGTAAATCGTATTCACGCTTCTACTTTGTAGTAGGGACCGCTTGTGGTAGTTTTTTTAAAAAAACTATTTTATTTATAGTGTCAGTCCTTTATGGGGGACGGCTAAAAAATGGTGCAATCCCTTGAATGTCAGAAAAGAATATTTTGGCTTCTTTTGAAGCTTAAGTTGCTTGCTGCATGATTAAATGTCCTTGGTGCGCATATCAATGAACAACATTTGCACCTGGATAAGTTTCTTTAATCCTTTGCTGAACTCCACCTGTTGCTCCACTAATCACAGCGGCGCCATCATATGTCTGGGCTATTAGTTTTCCTGGATTCTTATCTATTCCCAGAACACTCAGGAATTTTTATTATTGCTGACTTATACCTTCGGCAGTTCGATTTGTGAGTGAGAAATAGCTCCAAAACCTTTCAAAAATAGACCCTTCAATTTGGTAACTAAGTACGATAGACATCTGTGTTATGCATGCTATGTCAGTGGTTTCATCCGCTTGAACTGCCAAGTACTTAGTTTTTTCAATTTTCTTCTTTATATAAGAATGAGCTACTATCAGCATAACATCCAAAGTTTCATTCTGTGTTATTTTTGAATTTCCTTTGTAAACGATTGAACTAGCCAGATGTTCTAATACTACGTTATCCAAAGATGCCAAAAACTCCCGGATTTAAACTTTCAACAGTTTCATCATGGTCTCTTAAACTCAAATAAAAAAAAACCACAAAATTTGATACATTCAATTATTCGGGAAAGTAAGTATCTGTTTCTCTCCACTAATTCACGCTGTTTTTTTAAATGACTTTCTGTAACTTTCATCCAATTGCTGTCTTATGTCCACCTGCCCCAGCATTGCCAGATTCATTTGATTTTCCAAATGTAGTTTACTGACTGAATGCTTTTTTCTTTTCTCATCCAAGTGTTTGATATCAACAACACCTGTAGTCGCTCACGTGTCTGCAGAGCTTAAACTAGTACAACAAAAACAAACAAAAACTTTTTTTTCCGTCACACCCTGCAATCCAAATAGTTTTCTCATACAGTTTCGGGTTAAAACTATGACTGTAGTTTCTCCTCTGGCTATGATAAGTACGTGATATGTTAGGTTGTGGTCTTGGAGGGCCAAATTTCTTTATTTCAAGCCTTTTATGATAGTCTAATGGCTTGCCTGCTATGTCCTTAATAGTGTTCATTGTTGTTTACTCTAGTTAATATAAATTACACAAAAGAAGCACTCAGAATCAATATTAATTTTTTTAAACACATTACATTTATTATTGGCGTAGCACATTCTGTAAACTTACTTAAAAACAGAAACAACTATTTTTTTTAATCGTACACTTACGATTCAATGCGCAACTTTTAGAGACGTTAGTGTGGTGCGCCAGACGTCACATTATACTCCGAGTGAAAGGCAGCTCGGGTGCCGAGTGCCGACCAGTAATTGTGCCCGAAAATAGCCATTGTTCGGCGACCTCCGACTAGTTTCGTGCGCGCTCGGCCTAACACAAAATACACAGGGCTTCGGGTGTAGGAGCTCTGCACCCCAGAGCTTAGTAAAAAAACCTTTGTCTGCCTCTGATACAAAGAGAATCGCTCGCTAATAATAAAATGTCATTATTAAACACTAAACAAGTTAATTTTATGGAATTAAAACATAAAATGACGTTATTATATATAAACTTGGATTAAAATTGTATAATTTTTTTTTCTGAAGTTGGGGGGAAGGGGGTACGCACCCATTGGCTAGAGTCTCCCTGATATCGACTCCTAAAACCCCCTTTTTTTATTGTTTTTAATTAAAAGTCCTGAATTTATTAGAACTGCCGCCTGGTTGTTACTACTACTACTACTACTACTACTACTACTACTACTACCACTACCACTACTACTACCACTACCACCAAAATTGTAACATTAATAATAATAATACCAATCTGCAGTATTTTAAAACAGGTAAATGACGTAGGGTAACCGGCCTCGCTGGCCGCAACGTGCTAGCGTGCCGACCAATTATACCCACATATCCCATCTCTGAACAATGGACCTGTTTCCTGTTCACAGACTCGTCAAAATGGTCGTCTTGAGAAAGTGAAATGGCTGGAGGCTCCGAATAAATTAGGACTTAAAAATAACTGGTAATCCAAGTGATCGCGCTATGTGCAACTATTTTTCTCGGGCTAAGATGATGAAAACTTGTACGAGCTTAACTTTCAAAATTATATTAATTCAAGAGATATTAATTCGAAAGCAAATACTTTCTACCTTTACTATGCTTTATGAATCTGTCCATTTTTTATCATCACCATGTTCCGACACCTTAGCCTAGTCGGTAGTTTGTCTGTCTACTGAGCTAAGGGTCCCGATTTCGATTCCTGGCATAATCGACAAACTTATCATTGGTGAAATGTGGGTTTACCCTTTCACAGCGATGTATAAACGGCCGGGGATAGATGTTGTGTTGGTTCTAAATTTAAGTTAATTTATAAGTCATGTGCTGATACAATTAGTCAGTTCAGAAAGTGCACGTTAAATACCTCAAATAAATGAAAAAAAAATTCAAAAATACTATCAGCATGTCTTACTACCTGTTCAGGTTATACTCACATATGTTAATTAATATAATGGGGTAGGGTTGAGTAAGAAAGCATTTTATAGGTAATAGGTACATTAGCGTGGAAGCAGAGTGAGAAACCACTAAGGAAAAACCACCCTCAATAGACCCGACCGGGATTTGAACCCCGATCTCCTAGTATTAAGCAGGTCATTCTAGCACGAGAGTGACGCCTTAGGCCATTCAACCACTGAAGCGGATTTGTCCTAATGATTTGTTGTGGTGTATAAATACACCAAAGTAAAACACATCTTAAATATGGGATAGCTCTTTTTTTCACGGCGTCTTACTAACACGCCCGATTTATCCGCATTTAATAACACCAATATAGTAATAATGAGTAAGGTAAGAATTTGAGAAAAATGTACCCACATGTGTGTGTGGGCAGAATAAGGAAACTATTTAGGATAACCACTCTCGATACACCCGGTCGGCGTTCAAACCCTGACATCCCCGTCACCGGCCAACCAGCCTAAACGAGCTTGACGTTTATTCCGTACACCCACCGATTCCTGGTGTCATATAGCTGTACTCATTGTTTATAAACTTAATCCCACCAAGTGTGTTTGGTGTAAGTGCATAACATTAATTTGAATGAGTTTAAAATTGATATTAAAAGTTAGCCTTTATCAGAGCTTAAATCCACTCTCGCAACATTTTAAAAATTACTCAACTTTATTGTTTAGTGGATATTAAGTGGACTTAGGGTGCTATGCAAGAACGTGGTTGAGGTTGTTTTACTGCTAATTTAGTGTTGAAGGCGAAATTTGCCTTTTAATTAAATTTGGACCCTCTTCAGCGGCCGAACGGTCTAAAGTGTCACTTTCGTGTTAGACTAGCCTGCTGATTATGGGGAGATCGATGTTCGAATCCCAGTCGGCTCTGCTGAGGATGGTATTTTTTAGCTGGTTTCCTTATCTCCTTCCACGAAAATATGAATAGATTACCTCTAAAATGCTTCCGTCCTCATCCCTACTTCATCAGAGTGATTATAATATAAGCGTATAACCTGAACAAACGTGGCGATAAAAAAAATACTGCCGTTATTTGATCAAGATATGTCAGATCATGAGTGGATCTTTAGTTAGGGCTAGGCAATAACACTGTACACTAACACTTAGGGCCAGTTTCATAGTCAGATTTAGTACGCCTAAAGTGTGAGTCGATACTAAATACAGGACGACACCTACCTAGACCAAAATGGAATGGGCCATTTTCACATATGAAACTGGCCCATTCCATTCAATTTCAAGTAGGTGACGTCTTGTATTTAGTATAACGCCGCACTTGAGACGTACTAAATCTGACTATGAAACTGGCCCTTAAACAACACTCGGCCTCGTTCTTGTAGACCGCTTTAGTTTCGTTGAGCATGAATTATTACAGTAGCCCTATTTAACTGAGCTCAAACATCCTTGTTTCCGGCCTTGACGCTGCGTGTATTTGTAAATTGGGGCATGTTTGTAGAATATAGAGTAACTATTAGTTCAGTAAACAACGTAATTAACAAATCGCTTCTTCCAAAACAGCAGCGACGGCTTTGTGATGGAATGAATTTCTTGAAAGGTGACATTTTCTAGAAAATGTATCTTCTTTATTTGGTCGGTCTCAATTTCTCGGCTATTGTATCGCTGTTTAACAAACTGAACACAACACACCACACGTCATGGAGGCAGGTTGTGAAACCATGTAGGCCTCTAATATTTACATTACCCGGTTCGGTGGTCGCGTGGTCTAACGCGCAACTCTCGCAGGAGGACGGAAAGATCGAAGTTCGAATCTCGGTCGGGTGTATTTTAGGGTGGTTTAAAAAAAACGCGATGTTAAAAAAAATATATATTGACGTTGGTTTTGACAACTGAACCGGTGGTCACGTGTAAAGCGTCGAGTTTGTAACAGACCGAATTCCCAGTAACAGGCAAGTTGAGTTTGGCCCACTGAGGGGTAGTTTTCCTATCCTCTCTCCACACTAATTTGTGTAAAATTCTCTTGATATATATATATTCTCCTTATTCCTTCTCCTTAGATCAAATAGTTAAACAACCTGGCGGGAAACGTACAAACTTCTATGCAGTGACCGAGAGGAGATGGGAAGCAAGAAGCTACCATTCCACCGGCAGTTAAATTAACTCTATCTATTCCTTGGTTGCAAACATTGATTTAATTTGATACACATTCTCTACAATGTTGACATTCTTTAGCATACCTGTTATTCAAGATAATGAGCAATTTTTGATAAGTTCGGAGGGAGGAAAACCCTTACCCCCCCTCCCTTCCCATTTCTTATTTTATAATTTAGTCAATTGGTCAGGGAGTCGTCGAAGTAACTATGATAGAAGACTTATCCAGTAAAACAATAATATGAGGTTTCTTCTTGTCCGTTTGTACAACTTTGAATGGAACGTTTTTGATTTGGTTGATTCTAAACATAGTTAGCCTATTGCAGTGCCTTCTAATTGATCTTCACCCTCCAGCTTCCGTTTCCAGTTTCTCGGTTTCTCATAGGAGCTTGCTAGCTGGCTGGTCACCACATAAACTCGTGTTTGGCCATTTCTATTCCATTTAGCACCACGTTAGCTATATACACCACCCGCTTAGGTGGCCGCGTGGTCTAAAGCGCCACTCTCGTATGGAATAGACTGCTGAAGATGGGGAGATTAGGGTTCGATCCCGGTCGGGTGGTTTTCCGAAATGGCTTTCTACTATCCCCTACGCAAATGTGGATGCACTTCTTCTAAATTAAAACTTCCTAAGCCCTAACAGATAAGTGTAGCTAGTACTTAGCCGAATATCTCGAACGGGTAGGATAAAATGCGGTGTTGAAAAAAATTAACTGTATTATGATTGGTCAGTGGTGCCCAGAGGGGAAAAATTGTGGACAGTATTTTAGCTCTCCGTTTATTATGAACGTAGCATGCTTGACTTCATTTGTTTCACTATGGTGTAGCTTATAATATAAGTCCATGTGTATCAGTCAAGGCAAGACTGCTACTGGTAAACGAATTATTGCAGAGGCTCCTCTCAGGCGTGATGAACATAAAATCCAAGGGATTGTTTAGTACAGTTCGTCCGACTGGCTGATGGACAAGTCGCCACTCATTAAAGTTTGTTTAGCCTTTAATGAAGTTGTATTTATGTGTGACACAAGCTGATACATGAGGGCTGTGCTTAAATAAAATTTAACTAAGTGAAAAATGTCAACTGGGACATGGAAATATAACCGTGGATCTCCTTATCTCGATGAGTTTGTTTAAGGATGAATCTCATTTTCAGTAAAATATGTAATAAAATCCAATTTAACTATTTCACACTGGTTGGAACACAATCTGAGAGGAACGGATCAACATTTGCTTACACATTAGCTAAGCCAAGTAGCCCAAGTTAGATTTTATGTTGAGGATTGTACGGACAAGGTATGTTGTGTTGTGTTATGTATGTTTTATATTTTGTAAGTTATGTTAATATATCAGATGGATCAGCATCGGTGAGAACGTGGACAAAAATGCTAGGCTCAGTCTGTTTTAATGGTTACAAGAAGCTCGGGGATCGTATTCCAGCACAAGTAACTGAAAGTGTTTCTTTCCTTAATGGTTTCCCACTCTCCCTCCACGCATAAACAGGTAAATCTACTCTAAATTCTACCTTGCTCATCGCTACCCTATTTGCATAATTAATGATATATTTTGTTTGCGTACAAACCTGCCGGATACTAAGATACAGCGGATAAACATTACTGTATCAATTAGATAGTAAAATTTATTTGAAGACTGCCAATAACTAACCAACCAATTATCCAGCTAATATTGAAGAGGGATATGTCGAAAGTACTCGTACAGTCAGTCATTCCAACCATCCTCGAGAGCTGATTGAAGAATCCCAGCCCCATCTTCATGGCGCTGTTTGTTTTTACGATTCCAGACGAAAGAATTTTACTTGATGACGTCCCAAGCCTGTATTATCCTCCTCTTCCCCCCCTTCTTTTTTCAACGTATAAACCAGTTGGTGTAATGTGTGTTACGTCGCGACCTTGACATTTGCTTTGCGATATCCTCCACCCTGAGCCGCTCACCAATCCACACACACACACACACAAACTACATGCAGATAATTAATCACCTCTGGTAGGATTGTTGTCAAGGACGCGAGGATAATTTTAGATTATATTTTATCTGTTTTATAAAAATCAATCAGGGAGATGTTTTGCTCAATTAAAAGGATTCATATTTAGAGAAAAGTTTGAGTCAGGTGAACTGCAATAATGTTGCACGTTATGTAACAGATTAATACCAAAGTTGTATTTAAATGTGAAGTTATCCGTGCAAGAGTGGGGGGCACAGGGGTTACATGATATGATAGAGGAAACAAGACTGAGATGGTACGGCCATGTAATGAGGATGGAAAAGGAGATAATACCAAAGAGAATGATAGATTATGTAGGAAACAGACTGCAAAGGAGACCAAGAAAGAGATGGGAGGAGCATTTAACAGAAAGAGTTCAAGTGATATTAGAATAATGGACGAAATTAAAAGAGGAAGTATTGTGGAAGCATAGAGGATGATGGAAGCATTTTACTAAATTGAACAGGTCACAGGCTGAAAACAGTTTATGATGATGATGTATTTAAATGAGATTATGTTTTTCCAAGTTTCTAAAAATGTATAGTATACAGAAACTCTACTGGCTTTTGCGTGGAGGGGGAGGAGTAAGGCATATAGGAAAGCCACCTTCATTTCACCCCAACGAGATTCAAACCCTGATCTCCCCAACAGTGCACAGGAAACTTCACTTTCCAATTTCGCAGCATCTGTAGAGGCTCCATGAACTTGGTGAAAGGAGGATAATCACCTTGATAATGGATCAACAGCCCTGAAGCCCGCATTGGGGACCACGTGGATAAAATATCAGACTCGTCTAGTCTGATTTGCCGCCGACGGTGAGGCTGAGGTTAGAATCTCAAACCGAGTGAAGTGAGTTTGGTTTTTCATAATTTTTTTTCATACACAGGACTGGTACACTTTTTAAAGTTTTGAAATTTCCTAACTTTTCCCGGTTTTCTAGATAAAAAAAAATAATATATTGTCCTTTTTTCCATTGGTATACATGCGGATAACCCGATCGTGCAGTAAGACGCGGTGAACACACACAAATGTTGTGTGTGTTGTCTTAGCAGGTTTTTTTAATCACTAGCGATAACTATAATATAATAGATTCTGTCAAGTCACCGATTAAAAAATAAATGCTCTTCTTAAGGCTGGCGTACACTTGTCCGCATCGAATCGTCTCAATTCAACATTATTTTGAAAGGGCGTAGAAAAGTAATGAGGTTGGCAGGAGGTGGGGGGGGCAGGACTCCCTCTGGAATTTGATGAAACCCCCTATAGGCCACTACATATAAAAATGTTCATTGGCTAAAGGTAGAGTAAAATTTTCTAGCGAACCCTTCCCTCCCTCTCCCCCTCTCCCCCTCTCTCCCATGGTTCTCTCCACCCTTGTAATATTTTTTATGAAAATGGGGGAAAATTGCCAACCGGGATTATTTAACGAGCCGATGCATGGGCGGTAAGATTAGTCCAACAGTTGGCGCAACGCAGTGTGCGGTATTTGGCAGGGCGTGTATTCCCTCCCCGTTGCAGCGCTCGACGACAAGTCATCCATTCGAATGAAGCCAAAGGTTGTATGGGATGTTTTGTGACAGGTGCCAGTGATGTAATGGCTGTTCAGCTGCCCTCAAGCAGAGTTCCGGCCAACGGAAGGACCCCTTGGCACTACGTCCCCCATACGCATCAGACCCGCTGGACATTCAAACAGCACTCTGGAATATGAAGAAAACTGGGAAAATTCTATATTAAATTAGCTCATTTGGTAAAATACTCATTGAATCTATAATATCTGTATTATAACATAAACCCTATTTTTATAGCTGAGCTAAAAAAAATCCATTGAGATCTTTTGATGACTATAAGATTTATATTAGTTTGATGTACGTGCGTATTCTATATATTATATATTATATATTATATTGTATGTATATATACACACACACACACACACACACACACACACACACACACACACACACACACACACACACACACACACACACACAAACTTGCGATTAAAATAGATATACCCTTTGGAAAAGCTGAGGAAAAAATAGTTTTTGGTTTGTAAAATCAAAAAATGCTAGGAATTGACAAATTCATGAAATTATGTAAGGATTTGTGGAAACCCATGTAGTGTCTTCCCCAGTGCCTGATTGCTTGGAGGGTCAGTGACCCCCTACGCGTCACAGAAATAGGTGCGTGGACCAGCCTTTTGTCGGCACGTGATACTTAAATGGTGTTAGTGGGAGTTGAAGGTGGCCCTTTGGCTCTAGGTAGCACGGTACTTGTGTTGCATCCACCCACGTATTTCAAGCAGCGGATTGAATCAACAAATCGAAATTAAGGACGTGTAAACGATTATTATTATTATTATTATCACCGCGTCTTACTACCCGTTCGGGCTGTACACACTCTTGCTAATGTGTAATGATAGGGTGATTGTGAGATGAAATGGAGGGCCTACAGTTTAACGTGGGATCCGAACCACGGTGGAGGCCTGGCATTCCTCACATTCACAAGTTGTGATTAATACACGTATTGTCAGAGGTGAAGGAAGGGTTTGGCAATCAGATAAATCTGTGCCGGGACCTAGGATTGAACCCCGGACCTCAGCACAGAAGTCTGACACCTTACCCCTAGACCGCCAGTTCACCTAAACGATTGTTCCAAACTAGGTAGAAAATAGTGCTTTAGTGTGTAAATGAAGATATGTGATACAAGATACTGAACCACTCGAAATTATAACTTATTTATCAGGCATTTATAGACATCCTAAAACAGGGAGTCGGTGAAATTATGGCACACGCCTTTCTCTGCTGTAAAAAAATTTGTTTTATTTGACCAAGTAAAGTCTAATAATTTTGGTTCTTCTTAATCACTTTCTAAAAGGCATTTAACAATGTCATAAAGATATTAATTTTGTCTCCTGTGCAGTATTAGTTATAAATAAATGTAATTTATACAGCTTTCTGATTTATAACAATTCAGAAGCATCTCCTAAATAAGTTTCATTTAAACCAACTTTTGTGTTTCTATCAATGTGATTAATTTTTACAATAATAATAATATAATAATTATAATCTGATAACGATTGTGTATAATATAATAATGATGATACTTGCTTCGATGGCCGCATGTTCTAAGGTGTCACTCCTGCTGTATACTAGACTGTCGATGATAGGGAGATCGAAGTTCGATCCCGGTCGGGTGTACTGAGGGTGATTTTCCTTAAATGTATACCCACTCTCTCACCACGCAAATTCATGTACACTTCCTCTAAATTCAACCTTACCCACCCCTAACCCACTAGCGTAAATTGTACATAAGCGTATAGCCCGAACGGGTGGTAAGACATGGTGATAAAAAAGTATAATGGGGAGTAACTCCAGTAGTCAATTTGATATTAAAATTCCTATATGCAAGATAAATAATTTCTCCGAAAATGATCGCCATATTGTGTAAACGCTTTCAAAAAGGCTCGCCAGTCCTGTCCTAGAAGTTTGAAACTGGTTAGATAATTTGCGATTTATCTCAAATCCACGGTCAAAATCTCAAAAACCCCTATTTTAATTCTGAACACAGTTTATTTACATTTAAAATTTCAATGACATAATCACTCACAAAAGTTGGCATGAAGACTGAACTTTGAACTCGTATCGTCTAGTTTCCCGGTGATAATGAGTTCAGGGTTTGAATCCAGATGGGTAAAACTGAGGGTGTTTGTTCATAAACGTTTCACGTCTTTTCACCCACACAAATGCGAGTATAATTTTCAAAAATCCCACCTTTCTTATTCCTATCCCATTACACTGAATATAATCTCTGAGTGAAGTGATGGTTACTATTGGGAAACAGCGTTGTCATTTTTCTGTTTTCGTGAAGTCAATCTTCCCTCAAATATACAACCAATTATGCAAACGCTGGTTCATCGAGGTTGCCAGTAGCTCCTTATCCAAGCACGCACCTTCTAAAATAACTGAAAGTGAGGAGATTTGACAACATTTAACCGAGAGAGAGAGCTAAGATATAGCTTTTCTTCATAAGACCTGTAGTTCCCTCAGAGGTGATGTCGGGTGTAGACTAATTAAAAATGCGAGTAGTTTAGAAGGGTAATAAAACGGGGTACATTTAAAAAAAAACTGAATCCACTTTAGCATTGAGACATAAAGTGATTACAAAATTAACGCATAAAAATTCAACAATTTTGTTGAGCCTAGTTTAATATTTTTGAAAAAAAAACTTAAATTTGTCCTGTTTTATTGAAGTTAAAATTCATTGAATTGAATTTTTTAGTTCTAACATAGGTTTGTGAATCTCTCAAGGAAAAACGGGTCAAGGCTCACTTTAATTATTGACTATAAGCGGTTTGGCTATATCATAGAGGATTTATGTCCTTGAACACTAATATGCAATATAAGAGATATTTGTATACACCATTGTGAACTTTTACTTTCCATTTATTATATCTATTGACTGGTAAATCTAATGGGAAGAGACCATTGGGAAGACCTAGACGCAAATGGGAGGATAACATTAGAATGAACCTGAAAGAGATAGGGTGTAGTGAGGTGGACTGGATAGAACTAGCTCAAGGTAGGGATAAGTTGCAATGAGGTAGACTGGATAACTAGCTCAAGATAAGGTAAGTGGCGTACTTTTGTAAGTGCGGTAATGAACTTTCGAGTTCCTAATGCTATAGAGTAAGTAAGTAAGGATTTTGGAATTATTCCTCTGCCCCACATATTTACTATTAACTTTGGACACCTCTTTTTATGTATGGCCTACATAAGAACACCACCTAATTTTTAACTAATCAATTTTTAATCAAATATAGTTAAAGGATTTTTGCAACTTTTTAATTCAAAAACGTTGTCAGGAGTGTAGGCCAGAGGAAAAATAAAAATCATTAAACCGGGGGTGATCCGGGTTGAGCGTTGGGGTAGTGGGGGGAGCGGGAAAGGTATAAATCCGTCACTGAGCTCAAAAGTAACCAAGATTGAATAGTGGACATTTGCAAAGAATTACCATTAAAAAAGAATATGCAAAATTATTAAGGGTGGCTAGTATTTTAAAGTAAAAAACAACAAAATATTAATGCCTCTGATTTTTCTAATATAATACTATATCATAAATAATGGATCTCTGCAGTAGCGGAAATAAATAGAAGTTATTGATGTCTAGACTAGATTGAGCTTCTATTGTGGCGTGTTTTTATTCCTCAGTAGTGTAACTGTGCGTGTACATTCTGGCGGAGTGAAAGTGTCTGGCTGTCGCAATTCGTAACCCGTGTGGGTTTGTATCTGACTTCCATCTTCCATCAGGTCCTGAATAACAACGACTGAACTCTACAATGCCGTGACATAACCAACACCTTCCATCTGTCCTCGACGCGTGACTGAACAGTAGTAGGGGGTTTTCAATAGGAGGAGAATAGATCAAGATCAGGAATTTCAATGGGAGGAGGAATATATCAGGGATTTCAACAGTAGGGGCGAGTGAGCAGGATCAGGGGTTTAACAGGAGGGGGAATAGATAAGATCAGGGATTTTAACAGGAGGGGTAATAGATCAAGATCAGGGATTTTAACAGGAGGAGGAATAGATCAGGGATTTAAACAGGAGGGGTAATAGATCAAGATCAGGGATTTTAACAGGAGGGGGAATTGAGCAGGAGCAATTGATTCAGCGAGGGAAGGGGGTATGATGATTTAAAAAAAAAATAGGGTATTTAACGTACATTTTCTAAAGTGATAGATGCATCAGAACATGACTTACAGTATAGCTTCATTTTTAGGGCACTGACAACACCAAATCCCTCGGTAAATAATTCATCACTGTGAAGCCCCAAATTTCCCCAATTTTTTTTTGTCCATGCTGGATGAGCCATAGCACCTGAGCTCATAAACAGAGGCGCTACTGACTTAATGAGGTGTCTGACAAGGGATACACCTAAATTGAGAGGAGTGGAAGCTATACTATTTTTAGTCGACACTATTTAACGGGCTAGTCCATGGCATATATATTACGCACCCACGCTTGCATGGAAAGGGTATGGAAAAACCACATTGATAAATCGCATTTAGAAAACCACACACCACTGTGCCAGGCTGGCATTCGAAACTTGACGTTGCTGCCACCAGCGAGTCTGATACCTTAGGCCTCATGCCCATAGACTGTATGTTTTAATCATATCATTATTACTAAAGGTGTGGGACAGTCCCGTCATGACCGAGAGGGATGGAGACCACCTCTGAGGATCTTTAGGAAGCGCATGTTTGAAACCGGGTCGGAAATTTAGTCTTGTATAATTTCTCATCTACTTTCTTTTTCTAAACAAAGACAATTCGTTTTGCTTTTGTTTGAAAGACAGGGTAATCACTCTTCAAGTTGATAATGCGAGACAACGTGTATCTCTTCTGCGCATGCGTTTGTAATTAAACATTGTTGAAAAATAGGACCTTTGCAACTACAAAATTACGTCACAAGTTTCCATGATAGCTACTTTTATGCCAATCAATAGTTGCTTGATGGTTTCTAGTTCACAAAGTCATAGTTGCCTTGTACTAAAGTCAATACTAAGGTATAAACTGATTTTATTTCGAAACAGTTTAGAAAATTCAAACTTTTTTTTGCAGCCAACATTGATAACATTTTACTATAATAATTGTGTTATTTTATAGGTATTGAAAATATCTATCAAAAGTGACAGCTGCATATAACATGTCTTGATGTATGAATATATTAAAACTGTTTTAGTAACTACCAGATACTGGTCCACCTACCAAAATGATTATGGTATATGTACGTAAACAACGCCCGTATTTACAGAACATTATAATAAGTGAGTGTGAAAGGCATTCTGAAACATTAAAAATTAATGTTGACGCTCCAGGATGATATTTAATGAACAGCCATCGCTGGCCAATTCTTGTGGACAAGTGGCTAGAGAACTTAAATACACGTCCTATAATATCTTGGCTACATCCCAAGTGGTGCCTAAAATAACATATCATGTGTGGGCTTGTATTACTGTCACGTGCCGCGTAAAAGCGAAGTATATACTCGTATAGTATGATTTTGATTGGAAGAACTTAGAAAATGCAAACAAATTTTTTAACGATCGATATTGATAATGATAACATTTTGTTATGTATTTGTACACCCCTAACACTACGCTTAAGGTGGGGTGGAAGGGGAAGGCGAGTTAAAGGCAATATTTTTTAGTTTTTTTTTAAATATCAAAAATGTTTGCTCAAAAGAAATCAAATATTACTTTAGTACAAACATAGAGTTTAATTTACTTCACATGGTGATATCAACAGTTGTTGAATATCTGTCAAGGGTGTCTTGGAATTTAATGACAACTTTTTCTCTTCATTTAACAAGTTTCTTATAAAATAAGAAGTTTCTCATCTAATGCCGCTATGCTCATTATGGATATTCAACAACTGTTGATACCATCATGTGAATTAAAACTCTATATTTCTACTAGAGCAATATTTTGTTTATTTTGGCAAAAAAAAGTTTTGATATAGAAATATAAACTTCCCTTCTTACCCAGTCCAAGCGAAGTTCAAAAGAAGTCTGCTATATTATCGCCAGAACCACTTTCGCCGATAAGCGGCAATAAAATGAGCTTACCCGCGGAAATTTCGGCTGCTACCCAAAATAAAAGTTTATATTTTTTTAATGGAAGGTTGAGATATACATAATATAAAAAAGTAAAAAGTTTGACTTATACCAGGGGCTCCCAAACTTTTTCAGAGCTTTCACATGTCATATTTTTCGTGCAACGCCCCTGTACCCATTTACATTATTAGCTTTTATTCTTTTAAATGTAAAAATACAAAATTAGAACAAAATTACGGGACTGAATAAGAAGGAACTAGAATAGACAGTATACGTATTTTTGTTTTACATGATCTCACGTGTACAGTTTGTTCATAATGGCGAAACATCTCATCCTATATTTTATGATCTCTTTTTTAATAACATTTAATAATTAGACACATTCTTACATGAAACCTGTTGGGGAAGAACAAACACATTGGACGTGACATGTGACTCTATACATATATCAACAAATTCATGAATTTCTTTCAATTTGCATGTTGCATTTCACTATAGATTATAAGTTTTAGTTTTTCCCTACAGCCGTGATGCCCCGGACCAAAACCTGCGACTCACCATTTGGGAACCCCTGCCCTATATACTGCTGTCTGTTGGTCTGAACGGTAGATATATGAATAGAAACGCTAAATTGCAATAAACCGAGCCCAATCTAATTTCCTACTAGCTTTTTATATTATCAGACTAGAATCCGAGTGATATTCATCCCAATTGGATTCAAAGTTTGATTTTTCTTTGAAAATGTAGTTCTAGCCCCCCCCCCCTCCTCCCCAAGGCTGTACACGTTTTGGTTTTCCCAAATATTAATATTATTTTATAGGTATGTATATTACCTACTTACTTATACCCCATCTACGGTAGGAATTGTGGTGACACTAAATGTTACCAGAAATACTCTCATGTATTCATTCGCCAAACCATATGATCCGAAAGATCATATGGTTTTTTTTTTGTTACTTGGCAGTCAAAACTTTCACAGCAAACAATTTGTTTTTAATTATGTTTTTCTTTGAAGCGTTTTTACATATTCTGCTATCGGTCAGTTACCGCCCGCCACTCCTATGACGAATGGACTATACTTAAGCTATGGCATGAGGAACTCAAAAGTTCGCTACCTATCTCTATCTTGAGCTAGTTCTACCAGTCTACCTCATTACACCTTATCCCTATCTTGGGATAGTTCTATCCAGTCCACCTCTTTACACCCTGACTCTTTCAGGTCCATTCTCCTCCCATCTGCTTCTAGGTCTTCCCAATAGTATCTTCCCATTGGGTTTACCAGTCAATACCCTGAACAAGGTTCTAGATTATTCCATTCACGCTGCATGTCTTGCCCACCGTAATCTGCGAGACTTGATTATCCTAACAGTCTCTTGCGATGAGTACAGGGTTGTCCATAAACTACGTACACATAGTGCTTGGTGCGAAGAGGATTGGGTTTGGGAGGAAGGAGGTCGGATAATGCGTGACATCACATTACATTTAAGCCTATCGGGCAGCGTTCAGTGTTAATAAACCCGACTGCGCTCACATATAAACTAACAAAGATCTTCCAGATTAATGTTTTGATAAAAAAGTTATTTAGTTCCTACATTTAAAAATACTATTTAAATAGAGGGAGATTACGTAATATTGTGACGTAATATTAGAAGGGGATTAACATAATTGTGACAATGTTTGACGATCTGTCAAAAGTGACATTTACAGAAGACACTGTTTGGCGTATGGTTACATTGAAGTACATATTATCCTATAAACGTTTAAAATTCTCGAAAAAAATTCTTCCTATGGAGATCCGATTGTGTGCGCGCTATTATTTATTAAGTTAGTTTTTAAAACTTGTGCTCATTCTTGCTTTTATAAAGTGTATGTTAAATACCCCAGATATAATAAACATCGAACTTCATACTTAAGATAGGGATGTAGGAAACTCGAGTTAAGGGCGGTATTTTTGCAGTTTTGTTATAATTTTTTTTGTCAAAATAAATCAAATATTGCTCCAGTGGAAACAGAGTTTAATTTTCTTTTCACATGTTGATAGTAACAGTTCTTGAATATCTGTCAAGGGTGTCCTGGAATTTAATGACAACTTTTTCTTCATTTAAGAAGTTTGTCATTTAATGCCACTATGATCATGACAAATATTCAAGAACTGTTGATATCACCATCTGAATAAAATTTATATTGTCTAACAAAATGTTTTGATATAAAAAAATGTGAAAACATTGCCCTTAACTCGCGTTCGTTACACTCCCACCTTAATAGCTGTCATATACAAAGACCTCTACTGAGGGACATCAAGGGGTCACTTAATATAAGTCCATTCTAATTTGTAGTCCACAGACATGAATAACCTGTGATTGACTGATTGTTGGGTGTAACCCTTGCTTTTTGAGTGTAACCCTTGCTTTTTGAGTGTAACCCTTGCTTTTTGAGTGTAACCCTTGCTTTTTGAGTGTAACCCTGGCTTGTTGAGTGCAACCCTGGCTTGTTGAGTGCAACCCTTGATTTTTGAGTGCAACCCTTGATTTTTGAGTGCAACCCTTGCTTTTTGAGTGCAACCCTTGCTTTTTGAGTGTAACCCTTGCTTTTTGAGTGTAACCCTTGCTTTTTGAGTGTAACCCTTGCTTTTTGAGTGTAACCCTTGCTTTTTGAGTGTAACCCTTGCTTTTTGAGTGTAACCCTTGCTTTTTGAGTGTAACCCTTGCTTTTTGAGTGTAACCCTTGCTTTTTGAGTGTAACCCTTGCTTTTTGAGTGTAACCCTTGCTTGTTGAGTGTAACCCTTGCTTGTTGAGTGCAACCCTTGCTTTTCAGTGCAACTCTTTTCAGTGCAACCCTTTCTTTTCATTGCAATCCCTTAGTGGTTTTAATGCAACCCTTGCTTGTTGAGTGCAACCCTTGCTTGTTGAGTGCAACCCTTGCTTGTTGAGTGCAACCCTTGCTTGTTGAGTGCAACCCTTGCTTTTTGAGTGTAACCCTTGCTTTTTGAGTGTAACCCTTGCTTTTTGAGTGTAACCCTTGCTTTTTGAGTGTAACCCTTGCTTTTTGAGTGTAACCCTGGCTTGTTGAGTGCAACCCTGGCTTGTTGAGTGCAACCCTTGATTTTTGAGTGCAACCCTTGATTTTTGAGTGCAACCCTTGCTTTTTGAGTGCAACCCTTGCTTTTTGAGTGTAACCCTTGCTTTTTGAGTGTAACCCTTGCTTTTTGAGTGTAACCCTTGCTTTTTGAGTGTAACCCTTGCTTTTTGAGTGTAACCCTTGCTTTTTGAGTGTAACCCTTGCTTTTTGAGTGTAACCCTTGCTTTTTGAGTGTAACCCTTGCTTTTTGAGTGTAACCCTTGCTTGTTGAGTGTAACCCTTGCTTGTTGAGTGCAACCCTTGCTTTTCAGTGCAACTCTTTTCAGTGCAACCCTTTCTTTTCATTGCAATCCCTTAGTGGTTTTAATGCAACCCTTGCTGGTTGAGTGCAACCCTGGCTTGTTGAGTGCAACCCTGGCTTGTTGAGTGCAACCCTGGCTTGTTGAGTGCAACCCTGGCTTGTTGAGTGCAACCCTGGCTTGTTGAGTACAACCCTTGCTTTTTGAGTGCAACCCTTGCTTTTTGAGTGTAACCCTTGCTTTTTGAGTGTAACCCTTGCTTTTTGAGTGTAACCCTTGCTTTTTGAGTGCAACCCTTGCTTTTTGAGTGCAACCCTTGCTTTTTGAGTGCAACCCTTGCTTTTTGAGTGCAATCCTTGCTTTTCAGTGCAACTCTTACTTTTCAGTGCAACCCTTTCTTTTCATTGCAATCCCTTAGGGTCAGTCCATATGAAGTGGTCCAGAAAATAAATAAATGGTTGCTCGACCATTTTTAAAAAATCTAATTTTTTTTTCTAAATTACCCTTACATGTTGGTAGTTCAAAATGACTATTATTTTATTTTTATTGTTTTTGGTTTTCGCATAGTGGCCATATTTGTTTTACAAGACGCTACATTTTTTGCAATTTTAAGGGTTTACAGAAACAAAAATATCTCAGCCTCTGTTTGATCAATCTACATGAGTGAAAAATAATTTTGTTTGGAAAGTAAAGGGCTACAAGTTTGTTTATGTAGCATTTTGACCTAAACTCAATTCTAAAGGGTGAAATTTTTGCCTAAAACTCTAGCTTTTTTTAAAAGAAAATCCAGTTTTCAGGGGGAAATATTTTCACTAAGGGAAAGAGTCAACAAGCTACAATTTTTTATACGGGCAGACATAAACTACTTGTCCTCACACACCAAGTTTAAAACCTGAGAATTGACCCGCTTTTAAAAAAAAAAATCAAATTTTTGGAAATTTTAAAAAAATTGCAATTTTCAGAGCTTAATATCTCTGGTGGGGGATGAGTTAAAAATCTGAAACTTTGGTCCATAATAGTAATATATAATAGTATTACACACAAAAAATTTTGAGTTTGAGAATTGGCTACAAGCTGAGATATTGAAAAGACAAAATTAGAAGAAAAAACCTGCACATATTAATAGGTTTGTATACAGTATCTCTACTAGATTAAATTTTATTTTATTAAACATGTTTTTATGTGTAAAATATATTTCAAGCACATAAATCCATAGGTGCTTATTATTCTACCTAAAATAAAAATTAAAAACTATTACCTTATTAACAAACTAAGTTTGGTGTTTGGCAGAGAGCCGAGATATTTCTTCGCACAATTTAGAGCTGATGTTGTGCGTACAACCAGTCACAGTTGAAAGTTCCATTGCCATGATCTTAATTCTTTGCACAGGTACACAGGTTTAGACATCTCTTGAAATCTTAAAAGAAATTCTTGGTCCTGCTGGCTCGTATTAATGAATTTTGAAGTAATTATATCCGATGCTCACTTCCTCAATAACCCCAAGATATTATTACCCTTCATTTACTCACGCAACTATGTCTATTTTTTTGGGAGTAAGAACGAAGAAGCTTTTGATAGTTTTATTTCCTCAAAGTATTCAGAAATTGAAGTGTGGTAACATCTTACGGTGGTGTCATTTATAGGAATATATCTGTGGTATGATCGAGTTTTAGGAATTGGCAAGCAGTTTTCAAATCTCTTTTCCATTTCAACTCCATTTTTAGCCACTTCTTCACTTGTAACATAGGTAAAGTCTGTTCACCGTAGGAATTGTTTTCTGAAAGACCTTTTTCCCTACCAGAAAGCTATTACATAGTAGGATATTGGTAGGAAAAAAGACCTTTCAGAGAGTAATTGCTACCGTGAATGGAGTATATACTTAATGCCAAGAAGGTTTTTATCACAAAATTGAAACATATCCTCTGGAGTTAATATTTGATTATTGGTTGTCATCTGAAGGCCCCTCTTAGTCACTTCTCTTTTTGTAGTCCCTCCTACCCCATCACAAGTATTTTTCCCATGGCTGGTAGCAAAAGAATGCCACTCTGCTTGAAGGTGGTGACATAGATTGAGAAAGGTCTTCTTATTTTTGTACTGACTAGAAGATCCGTCGCTGAAATATAATATCTTATTCAGTGATGGGGCAGTAGTCTTGATATCATTAATCAAATGCCTTTGGAACGCATTAACTGTGATGGTATTGTGCGTAAGGTGGTTACTGATGACACAAAAACTTCTGCTCTTCAATTCACTTTGATTACTTTCTTTATGATAGTAAACAAAGGGGTGAACAGTGGCTTGTTTTTTCACCCAATGAAAACTTTGTATTTCGTCTTGGATTACAAAAGAAAAGTTTTCAGAAAAATCAGCTAAAACAATGCATTCTGTATACAGCAGGCTCTTTTTCTTGTCCTTGAGAAAACTTGACTGTACTTTGGATACATAGTGGTGTTTCTTTAGAGAGCTGAGTTTTTCTGCTAAGGATTCAAAATATTCTTCTCTTGGTTTTGTGACTGAAATCATCTCGGCTCGGTCAGTTGTGACCCACTGTTTGTAGCTTATGTTGTCAGGGTATTCTTTTGTCTCTTGTTCTTGGAACAGCAATTCCAGTAGGAAATTTTCACCTGGGCAGTCGGTACATTGGCTTAGCATGCACTCAGAACGGTTTAGGTCACAGACAAGCATCGTAAGAAGATCTTTGTAGTCCACATTTAATTTTGCACCATCCATCATTAATTTAATATTTTGGTGGTATAAACACACACAAACAGAATGTGTCCCTGATGCGCCAGCAATTACACACCATTTAGGCCTAAACTCACAATTTTGAGCGTCCAATTTTTACATTCTGGGTGGGCTTCCCTAAATTGTACATACAGTTCATTTAGGTTACAAAGTAATAATTGTTTCTGTTTATGTACTTTAACCCCATCAATTCGAACAGATACACAATCTTTTTAATCAGAAAGAATCCTGATGTTTTCTCCACTGATATAAAAATCTACAACCTTCCTGACTGTGTCTTCATTAATATTTTTAACACAACGTCTCTTTCCTAGGTCTGGTAGTATTCCGTGTGCCTTAGAATAGTTCTGTTATCTTAGAGTGGTAGTTTTTTTTACATGAGCATACAATGAAATAACATATTAATTGATTTAAATACTATACATACACCCATTGAAACATGAGTTTTTCTCCTCATGTTGTTCTTTAAATATCTCGGCTTGTAGTCAATTCTCAAACTTAATTTTTTTTGTATATAATACTATTATATATTACTCTAATGGTACAAAGTTTCAGATTTTTATCTCGTCCCCCACCTGAGATATTAAGCTCAGAAAATTGCAATTTTTTCAAATTTTCAAAGATTTGAATTTTTTTTTAAAAAAAGAGGATAATTTCTCAGGTTTGAAACTCGGTATGTGAGGACAAATAGTTTATGTCTGCCTGTATAAAAAATTGTAACTTGTTGACTCTTGCCCTTAATGAAAATAATTCCCCCTGAAAACTGGAGTTTTTTTTAAAAAAAAGCTAGAACTTATTTAGAAATTTCACCCTTTAGAATTGAGTTTAGGTTAAAATAATCCATAAACAAACTTGTAGCCCTTTACTTTCCAAACAAAATTATTTTTCTTTCATGTTGATTGAACAAACAGAGGCTGAGATATTTGCGTTTCCGTAAACCCTTAAAATTGCAAAAAATGTAGCGTCTTGTAAAACAAATATGGCCACTATGCGAAAACCAAAAACAATAAAAATAAAATAATAGTCATTTTGAACTACCAACATGTTAGGGTATATGAGAAGAAAAAATCAATTTTTTTAAAAATAGTCGAGCAACCAGTGTTGGACCACTTGATATGGAATGACCCCTTAGTGGTTTTAATGCAACCCTTGCTTTTTGAGTGTAACCCTTGCTTTTTGAGTGTAACCCTTGCTTTTTGAGTGTAACCCTTGCTTTTTGAGTGCAACCCTTGATTTTTGAGTGCAACCCTTACTTTTCAGTGCAACCCTTTCTTTTCATTGCAATCCCTTAGTGGTTTTAATGCAACCCTTGCTTGTTGAGTGCAACCCTTGCTTGTTGAGCGCAACCCTTGCTTGTTGGGTGTAAGCCACGTTGGTAGAGGGCAAGCCACACTTGTTGAGTGATGCAATAAGACGACACGGTTTAACTCTGGCCCACTTAGAGTATAGTTCCGCATCGTGTCAATACCGCGCCTGATTAGATTACGTGTTCACGCGTGCCTGGAGACAAATGTTGTGGCAATCTTGTTGACACGTCAATTTGATCAGTCAACAATGTAATGGACGCCACAGGTGACTTTGGATAAACAATATGGACGATTATAATTACGTGATTTTAAACAAATGCATACTAATTTTTTTTTTTCTAGTTTTAAAACGTAATGATGACTATGGCTTCCTAATGTAAGCTTAGATAAAAAAAAAACCGGTGGCAATCACTCATGGGATAAAACCATTTCATGCATATTTGTTATGGGACACGTGTGCTGTACTTATAATAGGATGAAAGGACGTCTCTATAAATATAATATTATAATAATTGCGATGAAACATTTGCAGTAAGTCTTATGGAACTTTTTTGTGTACCCGCCTGTTTCATATTTATGGGCAAGAAATATATATAAATATTTTATCTCTCTCAAATACATAATATTGCTTTTTTTTTTTTACAGCGATAGAAGTTGCGGCAACTTTCATTGCCATGTGTTTATATACATATATGCAGCAATATTGAAGCTAGATTTCTTCACCGTTTATCATTCTACGCGTCTTTTTTCTAAGGCTTCGGGCAGACGAGTGGTAAATGTTCTAAATGGAACCACAAATAACGCTTGCTTAAAAAATCGCGGCACATGATCAGGAGAAAACGTGTAGTATTGCTATGCTTGGCCCTACGCGTGCGTACAAATCTATGGAAACGTAAGAACATAAAAGTAGGAATAACACTCCGATACATATATCGCCCCTTGTAGCCATAGTACTGCAGTTTTTTTATAGATTTTTAAATGGATCCTGGTCCTTACCGGTACAGTCTAATTAACCGACATCATTACAGCGCCATATGTAACATCCAAGCCGAATTCAGACTACGCTGAAGTTTCGTGTTAACACGTGTCAACATATCACATCACAACATCAGCTTCAAATGATTACACAGCTCCGATGTATCGGGTGTATTGTGTCGTTTAGACATGAATTGTTGTCATTTGACTTCTTGATTCTGATCAGAGCACAACATTTGGCCTACGATTCGTTTAATCAAATTTTCAATTGGACAATACTAAAATGGATGAACTTGATTCTGAACTTGATGAAGAGGAGAGGATTATAGCCACTATTAATATGTTATTTGCATTGGTACACACGAGAGAGTGGACACATCCCATAAATGCTGAGAGGGGTGAATTTGGCGCAGGGCCGCCCACAGAAAAATACGTCAGTGACTGCAGCTACCAAATTAATAATAGTGAATCGCCGATGCCCGCTTGAAAATTTGGGGTCCTTCAAGTATATTTTGTTCCAAATTAAATGTATATATGCTTTCAGTAAAATTAAAAAAAAAAATCCCCCTGATCCTTTCCTGCGTAGAGCAAGCATGAGCTAAAAACTAGCTGAAACAAATAAATGTACATTTTTTCTGCTTATGATTAATATTCGAAATACAAATTACAAACAAAAAACGTATCAGTGCTATTTTGAAATATATTTTTCAACAACTTCTCCAAACTTTCAAATAAGCCTATGTTTCAATATCATTCACTCACTAGTATTCATAGCACTTTCATACATCAAGTTACTCATTATCTGAAATGTTAATTGTTGAAAAGAAAAATACCAATCTCCAAGGCTGTAACTCAAAGCGATTTATTACCAGTTCTATGAACTTGTTTTTGGAAATTTCTATCGACTTCGTGGTGTTTAAACCTTTGTGTACACTTAATAGTGCCACATTGCTGAGTCTTCTGTGACTCATCGAAATCCTCAGCCGGGTTTTCAGTCTTCGAAGTGTACCAAACTATCATTCTGTAGAATATGAAGTTGCTGGAAACGTCAACGCGATTTTGATTTTAGTCATTGCTTCCAAGAAGGTCCCTCAAATTCACTGCTTCTGTATTTGATTTCACTTACCAAATCTGATACTTCATTCTTTGAAGTTGTCAAATACACTTCTATAAATAGTCATGATATTTTCAACAACCTTTCCAAAGTCTTCGTAGTTTAGGTTTTTAATTTTATTTGGGTACAAGTAGAATAATGAGAAGCAATTTATTCTCTCATCTGAAAATCTTTCCTGTATGGATGTAATTAATGAATCCATGTACGGAATGAATAATTCCTGTCTGAAATAATATATTTCAATGTCTGTGGGGTAGTTAGCATGGTTATTTCGGAATGCAGCTCTTCTTGATAGATTTAAGTCCACATTGACCACGCTTACTGCTATTTTACTATTTTCAAATATTTGTTTGAGTATCTCATCTGTATTTTCCCTGTCTTTCTTGGACAAAAATAAAGGTTCCTGCATGTGTGTTGTATCTTACAGCCAATCAATGGACACACTCCGTAATATAACGTTGATTGGTTCAAATTTTGCCATAACTTTTGTAGTGACTATTGATTTCGGAGTGGTGACAGCACGAAGAAGCTCATGTGCTCGCCGCCACAATTTGCTGTTATTGCCAATGATATTTCTTATCGTCCTTCACAACAGTTGTAAGATTCTCGCTAAAATGCCTAATACTTTTATATTTCTCAGTCCATCTTGTGGTAGGGCTGGACGAGACAATCAGCTCTCACATTTATTGCATTGCATTACTTTATTAACACACATTTACAAACATTTTTAAATCTCCCAAATTGACCGTAGCTGAGACAAACATTTCTTAATCATGGGAAAAATATTTTTAAAAAATATCTCAAATCTTACTGACTGCATTTGCAGTCACTGGCAGTCCCCTGCGGGCGGCCCTGATTTGGCGAATTTAATACTTTATTGCCTGAACTTTTGAAAGTTGATTAGCTTTTCAAAATGTATACCAGGATGTCAATGAAGGAATTGTCTACCCTTCATCATCTCACAAAAAAAAAAAATTAAATTGAAAAAACTCAAGTGTCATGTTCTGATGCTTCAACATGTCTGACGAAAATTTGGATGTCCAGATCTTGGGCTGATGCGTGTCACGACATGTTAACACGCATTCTGTCGTCAGATAACAAATAACATGCACAGCACATCACGGCAGTGTGAGCACTGCATTATAGTTTAATGAGATGGTTTTTTCACTAAACAACCTTAACACCTATGAACTCGTGTTATTACGAAACGTCAGCGTAGTCTGAATTCGGCTTTACCGTTTATATGACCGTAGCCCTAGTCTTGTCGTCTCAAGTCCCTCTCAAATCTTTCAAAAGTGAAATATTGATAAATCATTGTACAAATGTTGGCAATCTTGCGAATGCCAGGAAGAATAAACTTTTATTGCATCAAATTTCCCCCAATAAAAATTGCAGCAATGCTATTATACTGGGGATTGCCCTTTACGGTCCAATACCTATAGTAACAATCTTGGTCTAGAAAAATGTCTGACTCTGCAAAAGGAATTAGATTAAAAATATCTGTACTGATAGGCACGTGGATAAATAGAATAGCATCTTGTCGGTGTTCGATGTACGGCTAGATGTACTCAGGTGGGTTTTCCTAAAGGGTTTACTCAGTGGCGTGTCGTGGAGTGTTGCCGGGGCAAGCAGATTTTGTTATAACCTGTATCTGTGAAATGTTCTCATCTAGCGGTTAGAACAGTCATTCGCCAAATATCAATGAAAATACATTCCTATGTAAGATGTGTAGAGTAGGGTCTAATTAGTATGATTGGTCAAATGAGAACCAAGGGAAGGAGGATAACATATCACAAGCTCTGCTTTATCTGGAAACACGCCACGCCTTTGAGTTTACTACTTACCCTCCGCGCAAATTCTGTTACACTTCCTCTAAATCCAACCTTTCTTATCCCTGAAACATTAGAATAATTAGTACTATTAGTACTACTAGTACTACTAGTACCTATTTATTTGAGTAAAATTTAACTTGAGGGACACTTTATAGGGCAACATTTGGCTAAGAAGGTCTCTTTTAGGAATGTCGTTGAGAATTTGTCAGTATCGGCCAAGTGTGAATAATGGCTCACTGATGGCCATATTAAGAACTTTTTATTTTTCTTTAGAAGTAGGTCGTTTCAACTTTAAGAAGGTTGTTTATGATCCATGGCACTTATTAACGAGAAATTAGGTTAATGGCTAATTAAGTGGTTCGTTTTAAGAGAGGCAGTCAACAAGTAGAGCTCACACATATATTTCTAATGGAGGAAGGACGTTATTTTGGTTAGCTTGATGGGCTAGTTTGAACGTGAATCAAGATATCACCCACGTCGGTAAACACATGGTCAAAATGTCTAGCTAATTTAGCCGGGATCGCTGGGGTTCGAATCTCAGCCGGTTCCGCTTAAAGTGATCTAACCTAAATGGCTTTTCCTTCTTTCTTCGCGTAAATGTGGGTATATTTCCTCTAAAATTCCACCTTACTCTTCACTACTCCTTTGTAGCAATATTAATATATGCTTATAACCCTAAAAGGTACTAGGACACATTGAAAATAAAAAAGTCGTTTTGAACACGTTTAAAGATTGAGACATACATAGAGAAAATTAAATGATTTTAAACCAAAGCCTTGATCTCATGTGCCTGGCTTTGGTGACTTTATTTTCTCACTTATTGTATTTTATGCTTTCCGAAGGCATTCATCTATGCAACTCATCTTAACCATACTTCTTATAATTGTATTGGTTGTACACACACACACCACACACACACACACACACGCATATACACATAAAATCTTCATGACGTCAGCCCGCAAGCAACCTATACCGACCGAACTGCCGTCGCATGTACACATATTGGCACTAAGGGTGTAGGAATGAGAAAGAGTAGAGTTTTGTAGTAAATACAACCACAATTGCGTGGAGAGAGAGAGTGTCAATCAATTTAGGGGAAAAAAGCACCAATTATACCCCGCTGGTACTCGTCACCTTACCTCTCTGTTACTGGCAAACCAGATCAAACGATGTTAATATCTTAGACTGCGTGTCCACCAATGCGGATTTCATCTATATATTTATTTGATAACATGTATCAGTAAAATTTATTAATTTTAAGGGGGGTGGTATGGTAATTTATTTCCTAAAAATGGTTCATACCTACTATGGTGGATACATGAATAAATACCTACGTCAGTATCGACTTGTCTGGTTTGTCAAGAATGTGTAGGTCGGGGTTCAAATCTCGGCGGATTGAACTAAGGTATTTTAACTGAAATAGCTTCCTACTATACCTCCAAGTAAGTTATACTCTTCTCATCTCATTCCTATCTTGTTTATAGTACAAAGTTCACACCCAGCCCTTTCTGTTTGAAATTTCTGCCGAAACTGGGAGCCAAACTTTTCTCTTCACAAGGAAATGCGTCCATTGTCGAATTGATCTCCCCCCCCCCCCTTCCCCAGGCACCCGTTTTAAAGCAAGAGTACAGTTTTCGATATTTAAAAATTAATGTATTATTCAAAATATAACAAGAAAAAACTACCCATAACATTTTTTGATTGTGTTAATTAAGATATATATATATAAATATATATATATTGCATTTTAAATTACATATATATAAATATAATTTTAAACTGCCCAGTTGAAATAAAAGTGAGACTTGAGTTTCATAAATACTTTTGATCTCGGTAATGTTTTATTATATTAAATACTGCGATTCAGATATTGATATAGGTTATGGTCGACCTCATTGGTCTTGGGGTAAAGTGCTCGCCTAGGGACCCGATGTTTGTGGGTTCAAACCCAGCGGGGTCGACGGATCTTTCTTTAGCGATAAAAATCCATAGCACAACTTTCTTCGGAAGTCAAGTAAATCACTCGGCCCCATGTTGATTGTGGTACGTAAAAGAAACCTGGAAGGTATGTGAAAATACCTTTCCCGGCAAAATTGGTAGTTCCTTTCGCTCTCGATCATAGAAATTTTCTTGTGTTGATATAATCATTTGGTTCAGAAAGTGCACTTTAAATACCTCAAATAAGTCTAGGGTATGGTCGTGGGGGGGTACGCTTCCCCCTCCATTTTTTTACATATAATTATATTGTAAATTATTTTTATAATTACTTTGCAAACTATTTTTATTTATAAACCTACATTATAAATATATTATCGGTAAAACCTTTCATTTCATAATTTAAAGTATGTACGCATTATTCTCCTTCGTTATTTTAGCATGAAGTTACTTAATTTAGTAGGTATATCTATGTATCAAAATTTTAATCGGCATGCATCCCTATTCTCACCCCTTCTAGAAGTAATGCTGGATTTTACAATGCTGCTATTATATTATCCAAACGTAATTTTATAAGCAGTATTATATTATACTGATGTAGGCCTACTCTGTCAGTTTTCAAAACCCATCTTAAATTAATTTTTTATCAACTTAAAGTGACAATGAAACTAAAGCACGTCCTTAAGATTATACAATGGTCATGTAAATTTATATTGTAATGCTCAAATATTTGCGTAAAGTTTTAATGAACGGTTTCTCGACTATGTCAACCAATCAATAATCGCCAGTTTTACCTTTCTTGCCATCGACCTAACTCACTCTTGATTCTTATTTTGCGTACAACCCGAACGGATAGTAAGACGCTGTGCTAGTTATAATAATAATTCTTATTAGGGTGGAATAGTAAAGATGCTTCTAAGTTGTTAACAATTATTCTGTTGTCAAGGAATATAAAACTCAGAATATACAAAACAATAGTTTTACCAGTTATCTATGGGTGTGAAACATGATCTCTTACCTTACATAACGAAAACAGATTTAGAGTGTTAGAAAACAAGGTGCCTAAGAAAATATTTGGTCCAAAAAGAGATGAGGATACTAGGGAGTGGAGGAGGTTACATAATGATGAGTTTCACACACTGTACTCATCACAAGACATTGTTAGGATAATTATACCTTGCAGATTATGGTGGGAAGAACATGCAACACAAATGGAAGAATATAGAACTAAATTCCAGGTATTGACTGGCAAATCCAATGTGAAGAGACCATTGGGAAGACATAGTTGCAGATGGGAGGATAACATTAGAATGGACCTGAAAGAGGTGGACTGGATAGAACTAGCTCAAGATAGGGATGGGTGGCGTATCTCTGTAAGTGCGGCAAAATTTTTCTAGTTCCCAAGTTCATAAAGTGAGTAAGTAAGTACCTATAACTGAGTAAGCAGACGCTCTACCGACTGGCCAAGTTGTTCTTGATGAATAGTCACCTAGTTAAGCTTAAATTCGGGAAAACAGAATGTGTGTTCCCATGACGCAAAACAAGCACAGCAGTGTTTATTTGAACAAGTGAGTTCGTCACAGACTGTGTAAACAAGGTACAGGTTAACCTGAGGATAGATAAGTGACCGCAGACTGTTATCAAAGCATAATATTAGACTCGTGATCTCTCTTTATGTACTATAACTTTCACGTTTCTATAATAGTATTTACCTTCTACCACAAACAGTAGGTGACCACATCTCATTTGCTTCGATGGGCGCACGGGCTGAAGCATCAACCTCGTCTTTTAGGTTTTGCCGGTGATGCTTAAGTCCTTATTAGAACTCCGTGGGTGACCTGGTGGTCTAGGGGTAAGGTGTCAGACTTCTGTGCTGAGGGTCCGGGGTTCAATCCTCGGTCCCGGCACAGATTTATCTGATTACCAAACCCTTCCTTCACCTCTGACAAGACGTGTATTAATCACAACTTGTGAATGTGAGGAATGCCAGGCCTCCACCGTGGTTCGGATTCCACGTTAAACTGTAGGTCCTCCATTTCATCTCACAATCACCCTACCATTACACATTAGCGTAAGTGCGTATAACCCGAACGGGTAGTAAGACGCGGTGCTAATAATAATAGAACTCCGTGATAATGTATCGAGGCTGTTTTTAATAAACAGTTTTCCCACTTTCTCACCACGCAAATGTGGGTACATTTATCTAAATTATACCTTTCTCATTCCTACCAAATTTATAATGCTAGCCCTGATGGATGGATAGCAGGATGCTAAACAAAAATAAAATATCCGCTAGCGCAGGCATATACTTTAGACCAGGCATGTACATCCTTTCCCAGACAGATAAGTTATTGGGGAATTTGCTGGGGGCATAAACAAGAATATACCTGATCCCAAGCCTTACGGAAGTTTTGCTCCACTCCTTGAACGAAGTTGAGTCCATCAACACTGGGGCTCGCTAGTGACAATGCTCAGTGATGAAATCACATCCAAATGTGCGCTTGTTAAACGACTCACTTTTATCATGTTCATCATAAAGGGACCATTGTAATCGTAATGGGCAGTCTGCGTAAGCTCTTTGTGAGTTAGGATTATGTGAAGAGGGGTTAGGATCGCTACTTGAACCTAGCTTTGTGGAAGCCGGCTGATTGACTCGAGATGGATATTTATGTCCTCTTTCTAGTGAAACCATGGGTAAACCGAGCTTCTTTTTTTTATGGCACCTGTGTTGCATTGATCAAGCTCTCCCACGGAGCGCAGACATTTTAACCTGGAGGTTGTGGTTCCGGTGTTTACCTTGTTTGTGGCCGGGGACCATATACGCCATCTACGATGGGAGTGTAGGTAAGTGACAGCTAGAAGAAGGTTCTTTACTGCAAACTTTGGCTGATAGCCACTCATGTCAACCTATTCGGAAATAGTTATTATGTGCTTATAAATACTATATTAACGTATAACCCAAACGGATTGTATGGCGCGGGGCTAAAAAGATTGAAAAAAAACTATGTTATCAATAAATGTGTTACAAAACGCTTCTAATAATACTTTCAGCCAATGTTTACAATAAATAACCTTCTGATAGCTGTCACCCACACACTACTTGAGATTTATAATACCTAATGTCCAAATATATTATACATACGTTACGTTAAGTTACGTTACGTTACGTTACATTATATTACATTTTACCATTACATTTTACCATAACATACGATTTTAGAAACTACATTGAAGATAACGAGCATTTACGTCAGTTACGAGAGCCTAATTTGTTGTTTATTTCTGCTATTTGCCAAGTATTTCTCGTTGAGCTGGCAGACTGCACGTAACGTACTCGGTGGCTCCAAGTTGCCCGCTTGTCGCGGTTTGGACATGTCTGCCTTAGACAGAGTATGACGACAATAATGGTCCTTGGCTACGTTTGCTATGAACTAACTATTCATTTTGTTTTTATTTCTTAATACAGTACAAGGAAAATGAACAATGTTGTTGGAAAATATGAATAGACAGCTCATAGAAACCAAGTCAATTGGAAATATACCTTTATTAACTACAGTTTTGTATATCAACATAAATACGCAATACTATTTTATAAACAGTATAACCCAACTGGATTAGAGAAGTGGTTTTTATTAAACTAAATACTTGGGTTGGGATTTTAACCTACTCCTGCTTTGAAGAGAAAACATTCTAGGGCAATTTTAGTAAAAAGTATCTCCTGGTCCATTGAAGATATTTTACATGGTAACGTGCGTGCATTTTGGAATGTCTCGGCCCGCCCATGTTTATTTTCTTCCTTGCATCTTTAACAGAATGGCTGTCGGTAGCGTATCTGTCTACTGAGTTAAGGGTCCCGGGTTCGATTCCCGGATTGTCTGAGAAAATTATAATTGGTGAAATGTAGGTTCCCCCTTTCACAGTGATGAATTAACGGCCGGGGGCTGGATGTTGTGTCGTTTCTAGATTTAAGTTAACCTAAAAGTCGTGTGCTGATCTAATCATTCGGTTCAGGAAAGTGAACGCTAAATAAACAACTAAAATAAAAAAAAATCGTTCGTTGTTGATGAGACACAGCGGTTCTACGATACGGAATGAATGTATCTTTGTGTCATCGCTTCCAGAGATTTTTTTATTACAAGATAAAATGTTGTTTATACAGTGACAGCAATAGTTCTTGAGCGTTCTACAATCGAGACGAGCAATAGCCAAATACGTAGAGGGGTGGGGGTGGGGATGTTCCTCTTGTCCCCAACCGTGAAATGTCAACATATAGGTTGGATTCACATCAGTGATACAGTCACTATACAATCACGGTACAGTTACGTTACGATACGCTATTCTTTCCATTGTTTTGAATGTGACTGTTTACACCAACGATGACGCTTCGGGCTCGATACAGTCACGGTCCAGCCTCGCTCTCACTACGATACTCTCAGAGAATATTTCACCGTACCGTCATCTTAGCTGTAAATTGTATCAAATCGCCAATGAAGCGCTAATTTGCTCTAGAAAGACGTTATACCTACAGTCCGCTGCCACGGTTCTACAACACATTGCCTCCACTTGATCAAAAGAAAAGTAGAAACTTCTGATTTGTCATGAAAAGGGTAAGTTTCTCTCGAGAACTGATTGATTCACGAAATTTAGTGTTTAATTTTATCAAATCTTGCCTAATTTTGATATATAATCGTTCAAAAGTGCTTATAGGCATTCTAAAATTTCCTAAGAAATTCTTCTCGTCCATGAGATGAGGGCCAGAGGTAAAAAAAAATCTTCTTCCACTTGTAAACTCATATACCTCAGTTTTAGCTTCTGTGGTGCTGACTGACAGCTCACAGCTGACTTCTGACGGCTTTGAAAAGCTACCAGACCAAATTATGTATCCCTACGCCGAACCATATGATCTGCAAAAAACATATCTTTAGCAGTTGTCACTTCTGACAGTCAAAATTTAGGTATATACCTAAATGTTGACCGTCAGAAGTCAGCTGTGAACTGTCAGTCAGCACCAAAGAAGCCATTGGGCTACTGTAGTTATTGTATGCATCCGAATTCTTCTCCATTTTGCTGGTAGGCTTTCTTCCTTGTTCATATTAACGGCTTCATCCACATCCAAATTAGTTGTTATAAAAGCTAGTTCTAAATTTGAAAAACTGTCCATTGTTTATTCTATTCATTGCGTGTTACAAGGAGCAAGCACAAACCCCAACTGAAAGTCCTCGAGCATAATGTGTACAGTTCCTATATCGAGTGTGTACCGTTGCAGTATACCTGATGTAAGTGACAGTGATCGCGGCCGTATCGTAGCTATACCGTCATCTTATCGTTACTGTATTGTGGCAATACCGCTGGTGTAAATAGGCCCATAAGGCTTACCACATTTAGTTAAAATTTAAATTTACCTTTTTCAACACATTATATTTTTAAAAATATGTGCAAATTATTGAGTCGTAAATTATAAAATTATCTATAAATCATTGTAATCTATGGTATAGGCACGAAACCGGCTTTCTTGGGTCATTACTCATTAGATTCATTAAAAGTGTTTTGTGTCAAAAGCATCCGACTATTTTCTTGTCTTGTGACGTCAGGAATCATAGGTATAAATTGGTTCATTTAAGAAACACGATACTTTTTTATATCGAAATGTTAAAAGACCTGCTTCGGTATAAGGCATCACTTTCGTGTTAAACTAGACTGCCGATGACAGGGCGATCGGGGTTCGAATCTCGATAAGTGTTCTGAAAGATTAAAAAATAAAATAAAAATTTTTCCCACTTTCCCTCAAAATAAATGTAATTTCTTCACAACTCTATCTTTCTCATCCCTTCGGATAGCCCAGCTAGCTATTACGACGCTGTTTACACAACATAATATGTTGAGTGTCGTTGGATGGGAATTTGAGCCCTGGTTCGTCGCTGATTATGGCTACACGCTCGGATAACGCAACCAACAATGCGACTTTGGCACTTGTCCCCAAATGATTAAGGAGAAATAACCTTGTAATGGTATGTGCGTAATTGGAGCGATTAGACGTGAGTGGTTTGTCTGACGTAAAATCCGCTAGGGAAATGATTAATTCCTAAAGTGAACAATTAGTTGTACTGTACTAGCAAACCCGTGCGAAAATTGCTCAATACTTAGATAAAAATAGAATTTTTAAAATTTTTATTTAGTAAAGACTTTATCTCAACTAAATAAAATAAAGATTTTTCTCAAACTAATGAAAAAAAAAGTAAGTTTTAGTTTTAGAGAAACTTTATTTAAAAATGGAACATTTAATACACTTGAGGCATTCATATTTACAAAGTGTTTGAGAAAACTTCAGTGTAATAATAATAATAATAATATTTAGCACCGCGTCTTACTACCCGTTCGGGTTATACGCTTAAGTACTAATTACTCTAATGGATTAGGAATTGGGAGGGTTGAATTTATAGGAAGTGAACCCGCATTTACGTGGAGGGAGAGTGGAAAACCATTTAGGAAAAACCACCCCCAGTTCACCCGACCGAGATTCGAACCTCGATCTCCCCGTCCTCGGCGGTCGAGCTCAACACGACAAGCGCGTTAGCCAACTACGCCACCGAGGCGGGTAACTTCAGTGTAGACAACATTATTTGTTACAATTTCGCCCCACCGGTTCTAGAGATGCGTCTGGGGTGGGGAATGTACTGAGGGAGTGAAGGTAAAACTTATTGTAATTTTTATAGCGTTAGCACATTTTCAGATCAACACATTTCTATTAAAGTGCTCATTTGTCAATTTAGACTTTTAAAAAAGGTCGATATTGGGTCTGACATGAATATACACTTTCGTACTAAAGAGATAGATGAGTGTTATCATTTGCTCACTTGTGATTATAGAACAAAAGAAGCAATCTTTTGAATACCTTGTTGACTTTACTATCTTACTATACGATCGATTGTAAAACCGATAATTCCCAAGGACATGTGTGGAGTGTTTGAACTAATTTTGGTCGATAGGACTGGCTACACGGATAGCGTGCGTAGCTTTGGATCGGGATAACGGAGTTCATGCCCCACTTTCTGCAGTGACCCCTATGTTTTCCCATCTTATAGGTTTCCAGTCTCGGCCCATATGTATTATTTTCAGTTTTAACACTACGGTTAATCTAAGGAGTCAGGATAGAGGGTAGCTTAGAAAAAGTGCAGCCACATTAGCTTGGAGGGAATGGGAAAGCAGAGCTGAGAAATTACATTAGAAAAACGATCCCTCGGTAAAGCCAACCGAGATTCGAACCCCGACCATTGGCTAGATACATCAAAAGTTCATGCCTCGACTTTCCCTTCATCGGCAGTGAATCGATCCTAATGCATAAACCGCATAATCCCTAGTTTGGATATCAATTCAAAATATTGCTGGTGGAGACATGGACTAAGGCGTGATTCTCGTCTGGTCTGGTTTTCCGGTAATGTGGAGGTTGGGTTGGGGTTCAAATCTCGGTTGTGTATATTGAGGAAGATTCTTCCTAAATGACTTAACCCCTCTACCTGCATGTACATTTGGGTATATTTCCTCTAAGCGCTACCTTTATCATACCTTCTCCACTCGTGTAATTAATATAGGCCTATGCGCGTATAACTTGAACAGGTAGTGAAACGCGGATGGAACAAAAACAGAGGTTGGTGTGGTATGTATAACTTACCCTTTCCATCTCTTTTACCAAGTACACACTTAAAGTAGTTTTTTTTTCTAAGTAAAATGTGATTAATTATCTTCTCTAATTGGAGACATCTACCGACAAAGTAAAGTTCCCGCGGGACTCTGGAGGTCGGGATTTGATTTAATGACTGAAGGGTAAAGGTTGCCCACCACAAGCCAGGAAAATACTGATTCATTTTATTTAAATTTACCTCCATCCTTAGATTAGTTCGTTTTGATCAATAATAGTAACCAGCATACTCAAATTCGCCGTAAGAAACTTTCAGAATTTAATATATAGTCAGGCACCCGCAAAAGTGAGTTTCTTAAATTTTACATCTTCTGAAAGGTGGATAGTAATTTATTGACTGTCGGTGACCTGGTGGTCTAGGGCTAAGGTGTCGGACTTTTGTGCTGGGTGTCCGGGGTTCAATCCTCGGCCCCGGCACGGATTTATCTGATTTCTAAACCTTTCCTTCACCTCTGACAAGACGTGTATTAATCACAACTTGTGAATGTGAGGAATGCCAGGCCTCCATCGTGGTTCGGATTCCACGTTAAACTGTAGTTCCTCCATTACATCTCACAATCACCCTACCATTACACATTAGCGTAAGTGCGTATAACTCGAGCGGGTAGTAAGACACAGTGCTGGTGATAATAATTTATTGACTCACTGTATGCCACGGTCACCTTTTTACTTCAATTTTGGCTGGTTCTGTTTCATATAATTTTTGTGTGTAAACTAACACACACTGTTTATTCCATTAAAACTCACAATAGTGCTCATGCTCAGTCTCATATAGTTCAAGGAGGTCGTTGTTTTGAATTTCGGTCTAATGTACAGATATTCTTTTCCCTAAATGTTTTCCCACTCTCCCTTCACACTGATGTGGGTACAGTTCTTCTAAATTTTACCGTTTTCATCACTAAACTGTTAATGTAACAATGCGGATAGCCCAAACGGGTCGTAAGACGCAGTGCGTCAATAAATACCTGCACTGACAGGTTCAATAAATGAACAAAATGGTAGGTTCATTGACATTGAACTACAACTTAACTGTCCTATTAAAAAGCTGAACAGACAGAAACATTTATTTTATCACTGTGTTAAGTAATCCGGTCCATTCTTCTATATGTCCGTCCGTTTTCCTGACATCTCATTCCAACATCTTTTATATTTATTTTACCTACCTAGATCAGAGCACGTCACGACTTATTCAGGATCAATGCCCAACTCTCCACCCTCCCATACTCATGGCTTGATCACGAGAACGACGGTACTTTGGTTACACTCCAAAAATGGGAGGTGGTGACTTTGACAGATTAGATGCGTCTCAAGTCTATATTAGGTCAGTTGAGAGTGTGATTGTGGACGTTTATATCAGGTCAGTTGAGAATGTGGATATGGAGACAAGTCCATGACTGGTGAATCGAAAACTATTATTATTAATAGAGCTGGGCCGATCAGCTATTTTACCGATTAGTCCGATGCCGATCATTTGTTGCCGATTAGGCCGATCACCGATGCCGATTATTTTTGTTTTCAATTTTAATAAGTGTATAAAGTAAAATGACCCTTAAAACAAAAAAAAAGTTACTTTTACTAGTTTTATAATGTCCAATATAGTTTTGTTTTAATAACATTTAAATAGAAACTTTTAAAATGTAAAGGTTGTTTAATTATTATTTTATATTGTTATTGTTAGGACAAGTGAACCTGTCATTAAACAAAAACAAATCACATTAATAAATCGCAAATATACCGGTACACGTTAGATAATTACAATATGATTTCACATTTATGATTAAATAGGCCTACTGACCCTTTCATTAGACAAAGACAAATCATAATCAGCAAATTTAAATTTAATTCTAATGATAAAAAATAATCAAGGCACACAAATTTTTGCACACAAGGAGAATAGGCCTACATCTATTTTGTTTTTAGATTAAATAGGAATTTTTACATCCAATGTCTATTAAAATATGGCTTCAATATTAAACAATTTTTAACAATCGTAATATTTTTGTGAATTGTGATTTAGATATATCTTAACATAGGTTTTTGTGATTCTACAAAGCATTCCATCATAAATTAACTACTAAATCTTAATATTGTATAGAAATAAGTGGTTTCTTAAAAAAAAGTATAATAAAAAGGTATCAACATTTTAAACAGTAATCCGATCTTTTTATTAACAATTTAAATAATCTTAATGAAAAATATCATTGTTTTAACTACATTTAAATAAAAACTACCTTTAGAAAATCGAATTAACGGTGAACGGGTCAAAATGAACGGATCATCGAACTGAACCAGATACAATGAATCGTTCATTTAAAAGAACGATTTTGCCCATCTCTACTTCAATATGATAAAATAAATAATAAATAACATAAAGTGCGACGAAAGTTTTTTTTCATGGTTTTTTAAAGAAATACTTTAAAACTTATTTTAATTTACTTTTAACTATTAAAGAAAATCTAAAATTGAAATATTAATATATATTAATTCAATTCATACTGAAATATGAGCGAAACAAATTCCCTGCCAGTGGAAAGTTTTGTACTTGTATTAAAAGAAAAACTGTTTCCATTTAAAAAAAATGTGCGCATGTGCGAGATTATTACGTCCGATGTTTCATTTTTTGGGCATCTTTAACAAATCGAAATAAAACAACACCAATATGCTAATATTTTATTTTATGATTATTAGATTTGTTATTTGTGAGTATTTTTATTTCTAATAACGTGCATAAATTGGAAAAAGACCTATGGTAAATATATTTATTTTGATATATTTTGTTTGGAATGTTGGATGTGCTGTTTATTTCAAACCTAAGTCGCTAAGAACAAGCTAATTATTCAAATATCACATACGAGAGAGCAGAGATAAAATATTATTTTTTTAGGACTTTAAATATACCCACACATTCTGAATAATCGGCATAAATAATCGGAGATTCAAACACCGATCATCGGAATCACCGGTTATGCGATAATCGGCCGATGATCGGATTAATAATCGGCATCGGCCCAGCCTTAATTATTAATACGTTTAGCACAATGATAATATTTTATAGGTTTTGGACAAGGAAACTAGTTGAGAGAAATTTTACCACAATTCGCTTTGTGAAAGAATATAAAAGCATTTCTGTAAAAAAAAGTTCCTACCTGGACTCGAACTTGTGCACACCAGTCATACATGTCGGTTCTAAACTAACTTTTCCAGTCATTTGAGCGCGTTGGTTACTAGACGCTGACATAGTGTATATTTAGATCTGGGTTTTGGTTGAGACACTGACAAAGCTGCCCCTCTACTGATTATGTTTCAAATTTCGGTTGGATCAATATTTAGTGATCACCGACTGATAAATCATGTAAGATACGAGCTTTTTTTAGGCCCGCCGCACATTGGATGCAGGGTAGGCGCAGCAAAGGCAGAGGGCAGGCATAGCACAGGAAGAGGTTTTTACAAGTCACCGCAGATTTTAAGCGAGCTTTCACCCAGTGGTACAAGACGTGAATTAGAGGAACTTCTGTATTCCGGGTCAGACTCTAAATTAAATAATTTAATTTTACTCTACTCGCTTAGTAAAAAAAAAAGAAAAAAAAAGAAAATTGTAATTTACTCCATGCGCAGTGTCTTGTAACAACTAATTCTTCTAATGGGTTATACAAACTAATGTAGATTCATTTCACTAACTACAAAAATCTAGAATATTACACTTAACATTCGAGTAATTCAGTTCAATAGCAATCTTTTCCCATAGCTCATCTTTCAGCTTCATCCTCATGTAGTCTGGATTGCTTGTTTCATATAATACTGGATGGTCTTGAACTAATTGAATAAGATGTTCCATCTCAATACACAAAAACTACGTGACAGAGGCGCAGAGGACACAGGAAAACTGTACGTCTACTACAACCAGAGAGAGGTGTGAAAGAGTTATCCCTACACTGCGCCTGCCCTCTGTCCAATGTGCGGTAACCCATAAGAACACGTGTATTACAGATTTTCCTCTTCCTTGCCTGCCCCTCTGCTGCGCCTGCCCTGCGTCCAATGTGCGGCGGGCTTAAGTGGTGCTAGCTTACATTGAGTATGCATTTCAAGTATAACAAAATTTGACTTCTTATCCACGTTCTGGGGACACATTTGAGTATGAAAAGTGATGTTGTCAATTCCGGGGGTGGTCGACAACCCGTGGGGGAAGGGATGAATAGCGCGCTTGGGGTGGAATTTTGTTTCCAATATAACATCCGACTCGTTCATCGTATAAACATTTAAAAAAATCTAATTGTGCTGCTATTAGGTAGGGCTATAATTATTGACTTTGTTTTGCAGTTTAATTTTAAAATTAAAGTGAATCTAAAGAAAAAAAGGGCAAGTAAAATGTAAAATAACTACAATTATGTCCGTGGATGCATCTTGTATAGATCTTATATCTCAACTTCCTGAGAAAGTCTTAAATCCTTTTAAACAAGGACATTTTTCAGTAAAATGGAAGAATGGAAAATTTAATTGTGTTGCTAGTGATCATGCCCTTGAGCAAATACTTATCCTTTCTTCTAAAGTTATTGGTGGCTGGATAGAAATATCCAGTAATATTCAAGAGACAAACAAATGGTGTCTACTTTATCACAGTAAATCATAATTGCATGAGACTGTTAGATTACTATGATTTGATCTCAGATCCCATTGGTGACATAGACGAATACTCGCACAGTGAATAGGGCACAAATATAAGAGTCAGAGATGAACGTGATATTTAAAAAAAATCCCATTCCTCTTTGAATACGATAATTAGCTAAACAAATGGCTTACGTAACATTGTGAGTGGTTTAGTAGTAAGCGGAGAAGAAGTAACATCATTCTTGCTCAAGGTGCAACCCATTGACAAAGAAATGTAGGTACGAAAAATTTTAAGCCGAGCGTTTAGTTGTAAAAACGAAAAGCTTTTTTTATCCTCCAAAACGGATTGCTGTTAAATCTTTCACATACTCAGCAACATAATCCAATAATAAAGATAACCAGAATAAAAGAAGCTTCGTAGAAAATAACTATCTACATTATGATTTTCTTTTAGATATACAGAGAAACACTAGTACTGCAGAGCATTACTGATGCTTTACGCCCCCCTCCCCTCCCCCGCCCTGGTCTTTCAAGGTCCTTGGTCTGGCATTCTAAAAAAAAAGCAAGAAAGCAAAATTGATGAATGAAATTGCAGTAGAGAGCGATTTCACAAGAAATATGAATATATTTCCTCTTAGTCTGGAAGAAGTGCACTTGATGGATGGAATAGCACTTATACATTCAGTACCCTTTGTGGTCCTTTCGAAGACTAAAACATTTGGGGATTTAGCAAGTTTTCATTTGGACGGAATATGAAAGTGCTGCAAAAGACTAATGTTACACGCATTGACGTAGTTTTTGTCACGTACAGGAAATCATCCATAAAATTTGAAGAGCAAGAGAGAAGATCAGCTGGTGAAGATTCACTAATTGTGAGAATAAAAGGAGAGAACACACAACTTCCAAAATAGTAGTCTAGATACATACACATTAATGAAAACAAAACCCTTTTAGGTCTGTTCCTATCGAATCTCATTTTACAGAATGCTTAGGTTCCAAAAGGCTGTCCTCTTTTTATTGGTGGAGAGTTTTTGAATGGACCCAAACGTGCCGAGTAAAATGGTGAACAACATGTTTCTAGGGTAACACATTTCGCAAGTTATCACTTGGGGCCTGATTCTAGAAAGTTATTTCATGCTTATGAAGATGTTCAACAGAACTATTAATGCGGTATTGTTATTCAGTCCTAACACTGACGTTTTCATACTTAGAATTTGATTTTGGAATCATTCATAACTGTTGGTTTTATTGGCCTCTTGATAATTGCCGAGGTCAGTTAAAATAGAATATGTCTTGGGTGCCACATTGCTTCAAAGTATTATGGGGATTCAGTTAGTGAAGTTCTGCCAGCGTTACATGCTCTAACATAACATGTAAATTGGGTAAAAAAAGAAGAGCCCTGAGATCTGCAAAGCAAACCGTAAATATCGATACTTAAGTCTAATAAACCTAAGCATCTTTGTAGAAAATCAACTAAAAGTACTTGAGTTGCTATATTTACAGTATATAAAGAAGCCTGAACAAAATTTGATGGGAGTAGACACATTTTATTTTGGGTCAACCCTAACGTCTTGAATAATATTGGTTCTCTACCCAGCACTTCTGATAGTTTTAGACTTCATGTACGCCGAGTATTAGTTCAACTTAATGTTTGGGATAATTCATTAAATGCATTTGTTAATCCACTTGATTTGTTGATATTTGGCTACGCTGCAGATTCTGAAGGTAACATACTACATGTTCTAATGAAACAGTCCGTTTAAAAAACATTTGCCGCTCCCGTGCAAGTGTCAAAATTTATGTTTGAAAAGTTTTTGCGTTTGTAATCCAAGCGAAACTTGGTTCTATGAGTACTGATACTGTCATGTTAACGGCTGCAAGAACTTCAACAACGAAATAAGTATTGTCGAAGAAGAGAACGGTGAAGAAGCTAATTGAACTTAACTTTGCATTTTGAGGTAAACAATCATTATTTTGAGGACTAACATCTATTTAACATTTAACTCTTAATTTAAAAAAAATTAACTGAAATGTATTTTGTTATTGAATTTAAATTTGTTCAGGCATAAAACAATACTTAATTGGATAACACATTATTTTTATATAGATTAAGGCCCCTTCATTGTTTAAATGTTGGTATCAGTACAATCCAGGTTAACTTAAGTTACCAACAACGTTAGCAGCCTACGTAATAGAAACCATTACTTTTTTATTTATTTTGATACGATGAATGAACCGGAAGTTATAGTGGAAACAAAATTCCACTCCAAGCGCGCTATTCCTGCTCCCCACCTCCCCCACGGGTTGTCGACCACACCCGGAATTGAAAACATCACTTTTCATACTCGCCTAGGTCCCCAGAACATGGAATAGAAGTCAAATTTTGTCATACTTGAAATGCATACTCACTGTAAGCTCTAATTTTTGTTTAGCTCTTGTATAAATGATGCTAACACAATATTTCACATACCCATATCCATTCCCACTACTTATCTTTTGGGTGAGACAAAATCGTCTCTAGGAAATTCTACAGAGAAAAATGCGTATCATTTAAACATCTAAAGTAATTTTTTTGAATACCACTTTTCACTGCAAGCTTAGAGAGACAAATGCGACAGTGGTGTAAAGGTGAACACACAGCTTGAACTGGCGTTATAAACACGTGATTGTTAGAGTATTCTTCTCGGTATCACGTCTTTATTTATAGTCTGGTCGAATGGGGGATTGACTGACATCCGATTATTGACTTTAAATACAACCTTTAAACATCCAAACCCTTATAGGTGGGCACGCGGAATAGACACCATTCTCGTCTAGTCTGGCTTGTTGGTGAAGAGGAGGTTGGGGTTTGAATCTGGATCCAGTTTTCGAAGTTTTTTTCCCTAAATGGTTTCCCACTCTCCCCCCACTAAAATGCGCGTACATCTTAAAATAAATCATCCCCATCCAAAATAAATCAACCCCGACTGATAGTAAGACGTGCTACAAAATAAAATAAATAAACACCCAACCAACGCGCTAAGAATTATAGTACAAGGTGTTATTTGTTTGAGCCATCTTAAATTTAAATCATTCAATTAGGTTTTCATATTCACATTTATTTTAACGTTAAATTCAACCCTATAAAATAAGAGTGAACTATTTGTTGGGAGTCGTGCCTTTTTTAGAAATTTTATCTTGCAAGGTGACTTTGAGGGGCCTCTACACCGCTTTTCATGAACGGCAGAGGACTACACTTTGTAATTCCGTTTCTCAGAATTTCCTTTGTGGATATCAAGGTAGAGGATGCAGAAGCCGAGGGCTATTGATGCTTTTGTTCGGCTCGCCACACTAGTCTCCTGAAATTAAAAAGAACCAATTCTGTCGGATTGTTAGTTCCTCCTCACTTTTAATATTCCTCGGGCTTTAAGCTGTGATGATAGTTATTAATACTTAAGAATGTTAACGACAAATTACACTATTTAATAAAATAAAATGTGGTTTTAGACAACTATAAGATTTTATTTAATAAACGAATTCACCAATTTCAAATGGCTAAAGCTCTCAAGTAATAAATGGCGATACAAACTGGTATTCCCCCAGAACCATTTTAAATAGCACACAACTGTAAAAGTTTTAAATCCCAAAACTAATTGTGGACAGATGGAGCCTCCAAACTCCCCACTTTAAATTATATTTATAGTGTTGTAAAACTTATCACAATACACCGTCTATATTCCTTCTCAACTGGTCTGACATGGAGTGTTGTCGGACATTAATTAGATTCCGCCGAGTGTGATATTTATCATCGTGTGGGGTAGACATCTCAAAACGTCATTACATATCGTGGCACATGTTGGCCCAATGACTGTGCACACCTACACCGCAAAAGGAAACCTCATATCTACTGACACTGGTGGTTTGTGTACCCCGTATGTTGACTTTGTGGCTAGTGATTGACATCTTGGAATGGTTTTCATTGTCCATCGGTAGATGTGGGGGTAACATCGGTGTAAACACTGTTGGAGTTTGATAGCGCGTGGGATTTACAGAAGTGACATTCAGTGCTTTGAGCAATGACATGGCATCTGAAGCAACTCTCTGGTTCTTTCACTCTCGATGGCAACCATTCAATTCGACCGATTTTAAGAAACCATTTCGGTTTTACTCCAGATAGATGTTGAAAGCAGACATGAACTCGCACTGTCCTTCATTTTCCATCCTTATTATCCGGCCCCGAGGTTTAGTGGTCAGTGCACCTATATACGAACCTAGGAATCCCGGGTTCTATTCCCGGCTGGTACCTTGGGTATTTTTCTCTTAAAGATAATTATTTCGACGTTCGCCAGGGGTTGCTGAATTAGGCTTAATTTGAGTTTAAATATCCCACTGGCTCCACACATCCATATTCACTATCATCGCATTATATAATCGCGGGTACGTGTAGACAATCTCCTATGGCGTATCCTGGGCAACGCTCTGTGCCATCAGAGTGGCGAATAGTCTATACTCTACATACAGGCGACCAAACTAGATTTCTTGTCTCTCCCGGTCAGTAAATCCATACGCTAAAAAAATAAATAAAAACCCATCCTTATTGCGAACTTGTAATTGAAATGTAGCTCACAATAAGATTTAAGTAGGAATGGAGATTGTTTTTCCTACCAGAAGACTACTATGTAGTCGGATTCTGGTAGTAAAAAAAAGGTCTCCCAGAATGTTATTCTTACCAATATTATAATATACGTTTAAAAGGCCGTAGTAAGGGGGGGGGTTGGGGTTTCAAACCTCCCTCCAAATTTTATTAACAAAATATGTATGGATTTATTTATAATTCAAACAATATCAAAATTAAGATACAATTAGAAATTAGGGGGCTGTGCTACCATAAAGAACACTTCAGAGAGCTTCTAGTGGTGTTTAGTATTTAGAATTTTTTCTAGCCTTCGGCAGTTAAGATGTTATGGTACACTTCACAAAACACTTCAAATAGCTTCTAGAACTGTTTATCATTTAGAAATTTTTTTCTAGCCTTTCGCAATTGGGGGGGTTGCCCCCCCCCCCCTGAAATTATTGGCTGGCTATGGCCTTGTACGTTTACCCTGAAAGGTAGAAATCTGACTTTGCTTGGTTCCACTCTGGTGCATCTTAAAAGATAGGGCCATAGTATACACAGTAAGATAAATGGAGTGTACGTACTTGGGGTTGAAGCAAGGGCAATAACTGCCACGAGAGAGAAGAACGATGTAAGCTAAGGTAAACTGGTTTGTTGGATTGGCGGTGAAAGCAGTTCCCTTTGCGTAGCTAATCAATTCAAACTTGATAGGCTCGCTACTTGGACTTGTGCGGAATGCTTTTACCGGAGCAAATCATACTCAATCTAACAGTGGTCTGAACGCACCCACAACTAACATAATTAGCTCAGTGCCAGCATGTTCGACTGATATGTTCAACATTTACTCCAGAGATCAGGATCAAGTCACTCCGAATGGTCTAAGACGTCACTCTCGTGTTAGATCGGCCTGCTGATACGGGGTTCCAATCCCGACCGGGTCAACTAAGAGGGGTTTATCTTAAAATATTTCCCTCCTCATCCCTACCCCATTATAGTAACTATCACATTTGCTTATAGTATGAACAGGTAGTAAAATGCGGTGATAAAAAAAGGATTAACCCCGAAATCCTCTCTACATACACTCACCTTAAAGGTGGTAGTTTAGGGAACACGAATTAGGAGCAGAGTTTTTTCAGTTTTTATAGCAAAACATTTTTTGGCCAAAATAATTAAAATATTGATCCAGTAGAAACATAAGAGTTTCATTTTCTTCACATTGTGATGTAAACAGTTGTTGAATGTATATTGTATCTGTAAGGAGCATAGCGGCATTAGTTGAAAAACTTTTTATATGAAGATAAAAAGAGGTCATTAAATTTAAATATGTTGTGAGCTTGATTCTTTAGGCCTTAGACCTTGTGACCGCTGTTGCAAGTAGGTTGTATGCTGATCTGATAATCTGCGTTGAGAAAGTGCACTTTAGATACCTCAATTTAAAAAAAAAAGACATGGAGATCAGGCAGAGGCTCGTCTTAACTTTCGTCTTCTGCGACTGTCAGCGTCGTTAAGTTCTGAATATACCTCATTATGAATGTAAGACCTCGAATTAGCAATAGCTTGCGTCAACAAGTGTTCCATTATGGATTTGATTTAATTACGTTAATTCAATGATTCATTCGTGCGGTACAATTTATTCAGCAAAGCTTGGCTATTCACTTAATTGTCAAACCCCAATGAATTAATGAATATACCTCGCTGACTCACGCTAAGAAATAAATCTCACTTTCAAAACTCAGCTCGGACGTCACTAAAAAGTTTTCCTATTGGCCGAATTAATAGATGAGAAAACCCACTTCGATGGCCGTATGGTCTAAGGTGCTACTCTTGAATTATACTAGACCACCGATGACGGGGAGATTGAGGTTTGAATCTCGGTCGGGTTGACTCTTGGTCGAGTGTACTGAGGGTGTTTTTTTTTCCCAAAATGGTTTTCCACTCTCTCTCTTTGTCCACGCAAATGCGGGTACACTTCCTCAAAATATAAACTTCCTAATCCCTAAAACAATTTATTTTGGCCAAAAAGATATTTTGCTGAAGGAATTGTTATGAAACACGAGATTGATTGATCGGCGTTTTATTTGTATTTTTGAACTGTCCTATAGGTGGGGGTAGGTTACCTCGGTTGAATTGGTAATTGGTGCCGCTTGACGGCCCAGACAACGTCGATGGTAATCAAAGCCTTCGAACCAATACACCCGTAATAGTGGGTGGAAGTGGTTGTGTTACAACCAACACAATAGTTGGAGCAATTTCCGGCAAGCTGCGTCACTGACGTCACAGTGACGTGGGTCGTCCTCAAGGTTCAGTCCGGAGTGGAATGTATTGAGCTCTTGTAGTATCTTTATATATCCTGACACACTGCCATTAAAATAATATGTGATAGTTGTGTTAAGTGGACAATGCCGTCGAGAACTTGCGTTCGTGTGGTCGGAGGGGGCAAAGTTTGCATTGTCGTTTGTGTAAGAACCAACTATCTTGTCGACTGCTTTCTCCACATTTTATACAATACCATCTATTTTAATAGGAAGAATTTTATCTGACAGATAGAACAGCTATGTAGCTATATATCAAGTCATGTGATCTGCAGCTGTCACTTTTGATGGATATTATCAATACCTATAAAATAACACTACATTTTAATTTTTTTTATTGAGGTATTTTTATGTGCACATTCTGAATATACCTATTACATAAGCACACGACTTATAAACTGACTTAAACCTAGACCAGACACAACATCCAGTCCCCAGCCGTTAGTTAATATTAAAATACTATCATTATTGACCACAAAAAAGTTGGAATTTTCTTTAGGTTTTTTCCTTGCAAAGTCATACTACATTTAATTATTTATTTGAGGTATTTAACTTGCACTTTCTAAATCGACTGATTGTATCAACACACAATCATTTTTATGAGCTAGAACAAAAGGTCCTACCGATTTGGCCAGGAAAGGTATTTTCACATACCTTCCAGGGTTCTTTAACATGCCACAATTGACACGGAACTAACGGCTTTACTTCCCCTCCGAATAAAGTTGTGCTACGGATTTTTATCACTCAATAAAAATCCGTTGACCCCGGCTAGGTTTGAGCATCGTGTCGTGAGGGATAGCACTTTATCCCCAAGACCACAGAGGTTGACATTTAACTAGAGATAATTGATTATTTGATTCCACTTGAATCACGTAGTGTATCGGGGGAAGTGTTAAACTAATTTGAACTGTCAAGTCTGTATACTACGGTTAAGGGGGCCGCCTACCAGAGAGTTGGAATGCGTTGCAGACGTTCAGGAAATACGCGATGGTTAGGTAGTGTTTAATCTTTTACAAACTTGACTTAAGCCAAAAGGAAGATAAAGGTGGGGAACATGCTTATTTATTATTATCAACCTTACATTTTGATAATCTATGTATATAAAAAATTAATGAAAACTCGAAACTTGCTCATTTTCAATGACCTTTAAATGGCCTTAAGTATATTGTCACAGTTCTGAGACGAGGGTAACTTATAAATAATCCTAGACACAACCTTTCAAAAACAAATAAAGTCATTTTTTGATAGGGTCACAACAGAAAATGTGAAGATAATTGCTAATTCCTTTTGCTGTTTTGATGCGTCAAAGCTAATGCTTTTCAGCCATCAAGTGGCGCAGCCATATCCTCCATCTACGCTTTGGAAGTAAAGAATAGCCGGAGAAAGAAGGAAAGGCAGTTGACTCCTTGCGCATGCGCTCTTTTAGTTGGATGTCTGCCTTCGCCTTGTTGAGAGTTGAGACAACGCACAGTGAGCCGGCACATTTTTAAGTTTTAGGTGTTCATTAGAAAATATTAAAAATAATATTTATTGTAGCTTTTACTGTAAATGTGTTTACAAACTGGTCCTGTGTTTCCGAACAGTTGTGTATGCTTTGCCTTCTTATGATAGCCATTATAATTATATATAAATAAAATAGAATAATATTGTTATTTTCGATAAATTAAAACTACTATGAACAATAACACAAGTGTTTCCGAACAGTTGTGTATGCTTTGCCTTCTTATGATAGCCATTATAATTATATATAAATAAAATAGAATAATATTGTTATTTTCAATAAATTAAAACTACTATGAACAATAACACAAGCAAAAGGGACTACCGTAAAGGGGGAAAAACTAGACTTCGACTATCTGCCCGCCGCAAAAAATTAGGATGGAAAAAGGGGAAGAAGCGTTTTATTAATGGATCAAAGTAAGTACATACTGATTGATTAGTATAAAAACAGGATCTAGTTCACTGTTCAACGGTTGGGTGTTAGTTTCATTTTACCGTGTTGCTCCTATATTCAGGAGGACGAGGTTAAAATCCCGTCCGGAAGTTTCATAAAGCTAGTCCTGTGAAGTAAAGAACCATAATTTGAATTCTGTTGCTTGGATAAAACATTTATTTATTTATTTGGTCATTCCTTGGACTGTAAAAAAAACATTACATAAAGATAAATAAGAGGGAAAAGTATATATTTACTGTACGTATACTAATTACTAACAAAGTGATAATGGACAATTTAATTTCTTAAAATATGTATAACTATATATTAAAACAAAATTTTTATTACACGCAAGATAACATTTAATTTTAATAAATATTAATTCAGTTCTGATACGTGAAGGTTAACTCTAAAGCAATTATTACAATGTTTAGTGCCTGATTGGTTGTCTCAACTGAAAAAGTTCCAAAATCAGCTCTACAATATAAAAAACTTGAGCAATATATTTAATTTATGAGTAAGTGTGAATTTGCTTTTTCAATATTAAGGGGGCCGCCTCGGTAGGCGAGAAGTTTCCGTGCAGACTTCCAGAAATCCCGTCATATTTAATCAGTGATGAGTTAAAAAATATAGTCTGCTCATTTAATATAATTAAGACCCAAACAATGTTTGGCACAGTAATTAATTAGTTTTCTATTAAGTTTGAAATACTTTCAATTATATATTTTTTTATTTAGTTGCTTGTGATACATATTCTTGTTTATTTTTTAAATGGATTACGTGACACGTAAAGAAGACAAACGTAGAGGGGAAAAAACAAAATTACGAATTTGTACTCGCCGCAAAAAAACAGAAAGAAAGCCGTGGAAACATTTATTTGATAGAACAAAGTATATATATATATATAAAATTTATTTTAATTTTAATAATAATAATAATAATAGTGAACACAAATGTTCTATAAGAAACGGTTAACTCAAATTAGACCGTGTTTTGTCATGATATACCTACAGTAGGCCATAAAAAACTAATAATTGATAACAATAAATTAAATAAATTTTTTTTCAGACAAGGTGTTTTTCTCTCTTCAGGCAGAGAGGACAAAGCTGATTGTTGGGACAGAGTAAACCTTTCTCAGTCCACTCCCATTGAAATGTCCACAACGTTGGATTCAACCCAACTTGAAGATAAAGCTATGGAACCAATAAATTTTGAGATTAGTCAGCTTTGTCTGGGGCAGGAAAACTAAATTAATAGGTTATCCATTATAAATTTTCGGGAGCAAATAGTTTTGTGTGAACATAGCTACATAGCTACTAGCATACATACGGTATTTATTTCATTTTCATGATCCATAATATCCTGGCCGCTTGTCCAATTTAGTAATAATCTCCACACGTTATATTTGACATAAGTCTACTAAATGTACCACACTCGGAGATTGAATGTGATAGAAGTTCCCAACCTGGGTTCGCAGGTCCCTAGGGATCTGCGAAGGCACCTGTGGGGGCCCGCGAAACAAATATAAGCCCTAGTATTTTTAAATTTTCTTTTATTTGAATTTTCACATCATATAAAAATATATGGTATTCACAATTTTCTCGAAAATCTCTTTTTTCCTGTTCGACAATATTTATATATATAATTGGTTACGTAGAGTACCATAAATGTGTAAGTGTTTTTATCTCACCATGTATGGCTGGGGAGGTTAGAGGGCCGCGATGAATTATCATTGGCTTGAGGGGGTCTGTGAACTGGAAAAGGATGGGAACCACTAATATAGAATATCTATGTTTGTGTGGTCTTAGTGTGTGTGTGTGGGGGGGGGGGGGGGAGGAGTTCTTGGGGTTGTTGACTTTTCTGTGCTAATTGTTAGGCCTAATATATTTCTAATAATGGGTTTCTTATATCAATACTATCAGCCTACTATCATAAACCATGGTGATTATGGTGAAGGAAATATCTATAGCCAGGGGCAGACTAAATGTATTGTCACAAGCGGAGAATAATTCTGCCACCCCTCATCCCGCCCCACCCTTCAAGCATCGTGGCGATGATGAAATCAATCCTGGGGTCTTTGTTGAAGTCTGCAATAATTTAATCAAGTTGTAAACAATACCATACCATCCATTACATTGGAAAATGGCTATATGAATAGTTATGAAACGAACTATAAAGTTTTGACATTAGTTATAATTAATTGCGTACCATAACAAAGAAATAGTATTAGGTACATTAGATAACCTTCGCCCTAAAGGGTTACGTAGAATTTACAATACAAGAATTGCATCCAATGATGTATTTGTATATACAGTCACATAATATATTTTATATAAATATAAGTACTATAATCAAAATAGTATTTGCTATAGTTATTGCAAGCTACGAAATTCCACCCATGGCAGCCACTGGTGCCCCAAGTGTCCGCTTGTTTCTTTTGCACCTTAGTCCACCCCTGTCCACAGTAAGATTTTAGAAAAGTCTTTTTAGGCTCTATTTTTATGAATAGCAAATATATATCTAGTTAAATAAAAATTCATCACTACTGTATTAAAAAAAATTAAAGTCTAGGACTTATTTATGAAAATTTAGCTATAAAATTCTATTTCTCAACTTTCGCCCTTGTAAACCTCTTGGCCGTAAATTCTCCTGTTGACAGTAGTAGGTAAATTTAAAAAAAAAATGTTCAGGGGTGCACCATAATTTTGGGGCTTGGCCAAATTGCGCCAATTTACCTAGCTTGGACCCGAATTGCGCCAAGAGCTTAAAAGTGCCCCCCAAACCAGACCCGAATTGCGCCAATACCCCCCTTCCCAAGACCGGACCCGAATTGCGCCAACTGTGAACGTAAACAAATATTAATGCTTTGGCTGGTGGTAAGAAGGACACAAGTCAAAAATTATTATTTAATTAACTATATTTAACTATATAAAACAAAATATAACATTATAACATCACAGTAAAATTTCTATATTAAAAACATTGTCAATAATAGCTAAATGTAAGCTAAATTATAATTTAATAATAACAAATAAAATAAAAAATAAGTTAAACATAAAAAAGAAGTCATACAAAGGATTTTTTAGGGTCACATATCTCACAGAGCTTAATCTATATATTAACAAAATCGTTAAAAATAATTTTAAAATATTTTGAATTTTTGAAAACTAGTCATCAGTAAACTACCCTTAAAAGGACTTTGCCCCCAAAATCAAGTATACAGTATTAATATACAGTATTAATTGTCATCTTAAATATAACCAAGATGTATTTTTTAATCATAATTGTTAAAGCTATTTTTGAGAAATTTCAAATTCTTTTAAAATTAGTCATTAGTAAACTGCCCATTATTAATTTTTTTAAGATCAATTATATAATCCTGTTCATCATTTAAAGAACTCCCCAGATATACACTTTGAACCTAATTACTTAATTATGAAAATTGAAAAATGACACCTGGACACGGGAATCGAACCCGTGTCCAGGTTTCATTGTTCAATTTTCATAATATGATATCTAGATTGAGTAGTCCTCACTAAAAGCATAAATAATAGCTTTGGCTATTTGATTCGAAATTACTTAAGCCAATGATTGGGTAGTTGGAGTGCGAATCCTGGTCGAGTGAACTGAAGGTGGTTTTTCCTTAGTGGTTTTCCACTCTCCCGCCAGGCAAATTTGGATTCCCTTTCTCTACATTCAACCTATCTCATCCCGAAGCCCACTATTATAATTATCACATAAAGGTATAACTCAAACAGGTAGTAAAATGCAATGCAAAAAAATCAACAGTGAAAAGTATAATAATCAAGTCAAATATTATAACAGTATTTATGTAAATTTGTATAATAAAGTTGTTTCGCTTGCTATGCTTGCACCAAATGAGATCGACAGCCTACTATCTTGGTTTGTGGAAATGCTGACAGGATGCACTCATGGAGTGCTTGCTCGAAATGAATCACAATGTGTAAAGGTTGAAGGTGAAGTTGTCTCTTCTCGCACTCGTTCTTTAGGATTCTCATAGCGTCAATGAAGCTCTGCTTTTTCCTGTCTTTAAAAGAAAATATCACAACCCCCTTCTCTTTTTAGTTTTTTAACAAAAAGTTTTCGCCTCGAGTGGTATTTAATTAAATTGAATCTAAGGTGAATTGAATTTCGTCGGAAGATTTAGGCAAATTTGGCAGTTTGTTATTCCTGAAACATTTCATGTCCTTGCGGGTCAATGTTTTAATAGTTTTTTCTCTGTAGGTACCTATTTGTGGATCAACTTTAAAGGCCTTACTTCAATCGCCTCAGCTTTCCTTTTAACTACGTTGCTGTTGGATTTTCTGTTCAACTCTTGAACTAGTAGTGATTCGTGGTTGTGTTGATCTTCAATCCGCGAGAAAATATTTTCTCCATCAAGTGTGAATATTTTGGCCTTACAGTCCTTTTTAGTGCATCTCCACCTCTCTTCCCTCGTCAAATTCAATTGATTCCTATTGAAACGTATAATTACTATAGACAATCAGATATTTCCCTCTTTCACTATAAATCCTTTCCATATCAATAATTATCGCTAATATCACAGTCCACACAAAACCCGAACAAAAACAAAACTATTACACATCTGGACACTCACTGTTGCCGAGATAATTTGTTAATACTGACCAGACTTATGTCAGAAAAGCTAATACAGATCTTGTTGGGGGCTCTTAGGGCGTTTTTACATTCTTTTACCTAAGGAAGGGATGACAAGACGTGGCGAGAGCTTGTTTGCATTGGTGTTTGTTTATTTCGTCCCCCATCGTCCACCTGAATTAGACTAGGCGCAATTCGGGTCCGGGTTAAGTGAACATATTCAAATACCTTAATTACTGGCGCAATTCGGGCTTGCCCTAATTTTGTACCAGTTGCACGGATTGGTTGCTACCACTGGTGGCGGAACGTTATTTGTGTAGAAGGGTGGAAGGGGGAGGCGGCGGTGGCAAACGAAAAATAAGTTTTTTGAGAAGTTGCCTTCCCCCCTTCACCTCTCCCTTACTCTGCCCCTTTTCGCAATAAATGTTGGAAACTTGGATGTCCCTAAAAGTTATTTGGAGATGTCCTCCTCCCCAAATCTAGAAAATCAGATTATTTTAATGCTATTTGGAGAAGTCTTCTACAAATTTTTTTTTAAACTTAAATGCTTCTAGAAGCTATCTGGAGTGGTCCTCGCCTTTAATTGAAAAATAAAATAGATGTCTCTAGAAACTATTTAAAGTGGTCTTCTCTAATTTATAAAAAAAATGTAAATCTTTAAATGCTATTTGAAATGATCCTCACCTGGACATTTTTGAAAATAGGATGCTTTTAGAATAAATTTGGAGTTGTCAGATAGATTTTTTAAAATGATTTGTATCTGGAATATATTTGGAGTGACCCTTTCCCAGAAAATTTAAAAAATAATATTCCTCTAGAACAGGGGCGTACACACAAAGGGGGTCCAGTGGGTCCCAGCCCCCCATGGAGAACATGAAGGATAAATAAAATATTAAATACAAAGGGACGATTTAACAATGTTAAATCACCTTAAAGCAGTGGTTGAAAATAACCCAATGTCTTGATACAGTGTGAGCAGTGGTGCATCCATGATTATGTCATGAGGGGGGAGGGGGGAGTGCCTACACCACAAAAGAAATACCTTTAGGAACCAACAGATCATAAACACCCCGTCTTACTACCCGTTAGGGTTATACGCACTTAGTTAATGTGTAATGGTAGGGTGATTGTGAGATGAAATGGAGGACCTACAGTTTAACGTGGGATCCGAACCACGGTGGAGGCCTGGCATTCCTCACATTCACAAGTTGTGATTAATACACGTCTTGTCAGAGGTGAAGGAAGGGTTTGGCAATCAGATAAATCTGTGCCGGGTCCAAGGATTGAACCCCGGACCCTCAGCACAGAAGTCTGACACCTTACCCCTAGACCACCAGGTCACCTTTAGGAACCAATAAAATGGTGGTCCGTGCCCTAGGGGCTTTTCACCCCTGGAGAAAAATTTGTAATTCTAAGGTTCAAAATGGTGCCCTTTAATTATATTTTGTACCTAATTGTTTCTGATTAAACTTATATGGGTTATAAATATATGTTACCTTCGATTTGATTGCCAGCTTTAATTTCTAGGTATATTCACTGTAGAATTTACATTTAGTTTGTGAGTATAATTTTTAAATTAATATAAAAATGAACTGTTAAAAATATAGATGCCTAATTCAAGTGACTATAATATAGTAATATTATTTTAGTTAAAATATGAAAATAAGTCAATAGTAAATAACACGCTCTTTACTACACAAAGGAGTGGTGAGATAGGAGGGTAGTGTGCGGGAAAGCCAGGGTTCGGAGTAAACGGGGTGAAACATGTGTTGTTCGAACACATTGGACGTATGTCTGCAGAGGAGGACAGCACCCTTCAATACGTCAATTTAATTTTTGAAAAATATCTCAAAAGGGGGGGATTATAGCTCCTTAGCCCCCTTGAATCCATGCCTGAGTGTGAGACATGCCCAACTGGATTTAACGCTGTCTAGTCTGTATAGCGTTATTAAGTATTTTGTTTAGTAATAATGGATTTAATTGATTATTGACTTATAACTTCTATACTTTGGATCCTCCTTTAGAATAATTTCTGTGTGCTCCCCTGCTCTAGAATATATTTGAAGTGTGCTTCCACCGACATACTTTTGGAAATTGGATGCTTTCAGAAACTATTTGGAGTTATCTTTCACTACGATTTTGTTTTAATTTGGAAAATAATTTAACACTGTCTTGTTTACTCTCTAACCAATAGTAAACTAAAGTAAAGATCTCTAACTACCCCCACTTTGTTGATGAAGTAATACATTATAATTGTTTTTGGTCTCTAAAAAACACAATACCCCCTCACCCAACACCCCTCTCCCTGCCCTCTTATTATATATCTTATTTCTATGAGCACTCACCTCGATATATCTATATTATCCGTATATATTATAGATTGAATTGAAGTCTCCCCTAAAATAAACCAAGTTGAACGCTAAATAGCTTGCTAAGGCATCCAATATTAATAATATTTTGGCCTCCTGCGTGGGAAAGCGAGTTGAAGGCTTTTTTTTTTTTACATCTTCCATATTTATAAGTATTTACTAAACATTTTACACAGATAGAATAAATCTAAGACGGGTTGGGGGTATAGGGCCGTGTGTTAGAGCTCCTTATACTCCTCGGTTCCGACGCCCTGCTATCAACTAAGTAAGGGTAAGATAGAAATTTAGTCTACACGTGATTAATTATTATATAGTTAATATTCACATTTTCCTAGAAAAAAAGTGACATGTATAAAAGTGTGTGTTCTTCAAGACAATTTTTTTTTAGCATCGCGTCCTACTACCCGTTCGTATTATAAGGTTTCAAGACAAGTTAAACTATCAATAGAGGATTGTGCATGTTTGTGAACCCTTCACGAGAATCTCAAGTTAGCAAAATATCACAAGATAAACACAGGCGGACAGCTGGACTGTGTAGTGAGTGGGGAGGCGATCAGTCACGCGCATTATTCCTCTTGACCTTGAAATAGTTTTCCATTTCTTTGCTTCTCTTCTTCTGACATGGGGTGGCAGGGTAAGTGTGAAGAGGATAAGATTAGAGAGAGACAGACGCTGTAGTTCAAGATAACAGCACAGAGCATTTCATTTTAAGACATGAGGTCTAACACGAATGATACTTTCTCACGTACCAAGGCGGCCCCCTTAACTGGTGTGGCGGAAGAATTCATTGTTATGTCAAACTCCGAGCAGGGTCAGTTCACTCATCCTCCGCGAGTCTGTCAGCCAAATGGGAGCAGGAAATGTTATTTCATTGCCATAGGAGGATACTAATGGGAAGAACAGTTTAGAAAATGCAATCCTTTTGGTGGCCAACATTGACATTTTAACGTATAGTTAGTATTATTTTACAGGTACCTACCTATTGATATTAAATTAATAATTTTAACATATTTTGTTTATGTCATATTAAGCCCCTACTCTTAGTATTACTAGAATTCTACTATATTTTCACAGGTTTTTAATAAGCTCTATCACTTGATCGACGGTAAGTCGGTGCCAGGGTAAGCAGACCTTGTTAAAACTGTAACTGTGATATGTTATTCCCTACTTCACCCCCACTCGACCAACACATGTTTTCTGCTCTACATACCTCATTTGGAAATGTATTTTCTTTTATAGCTAGTCGAGGAAAGTTCTTCTTAGTGATGAAAACAACTGACGAATACACTTGATACAACTCTCGAATGTCCTGGAAACAAACCTCAACACGCCACTGAACCTGTTACTCCCTGATTATAACCATACACTTTTACCTGGTCCGGTAAATTTCTTCTTTGGTCTCTAGCCTGCACAAGAGCAGGGCCTAATTTCGTCTGGAACGTTTCTCAATATTACACAAATACGGTTGGCTAACGCGCTAGTCGTATTGAGCTCGACTGCCGAGGACGGGGAGATCGAGGTTCGAATCTCGGTTGGGTGAACTGGAGGTTTTTTTCCTAAATGGTTTTCCACTCTCCCTCCACGCAAATGCGGGTTCACTTCCTCTAAATTCAACCTTCCCAATTCCTAATCTATTAGTGTAATTAGTACTTAAGCGTATAACCCAAACGGGTAGTAAGACGCGGTGCTAAATAATTATAAAAAAAATTACACAAATACACCTCAGATATTTTATTTGTTTTATTTTGACCCTAGACCTTAAATTAACGGTAGTTTACTGATTCTTTTTATGTATCAAATTTTTCAAAAATGATTGTTTTAGCTGTTATTGAAAACCGCATAATTATATTTTGGGTTCAAATTCGTTAAAGTGATGTAATTTACTGACGGGTAAATTTCGAAAATCGCTTGGACGATTTTGTTTAAAATACATATCTGGGGATGGTTTGACATGACAAACAAAACTATATTCATGTTTTTGGTGGACATTCGTTTAAAGGTGGTTTACTGATGACTGATTTTTGAAAAATTGAAATATTTTAAGAAATGACTAACGATTTCCTTCAAAATAGGTAGTTAAGTTTTTTACATCATAAATAATTACGTTAACATATTTATTTTCCTTAAAAAAACATTTTTATAGTAGTTTACTGAAAACTATTTTTTGAAATTCCATGATAATAAATACCGTAATTGTTAGTTTTAGAAAAAAATATAATTTATGGATTTTTTTAAAAATAAATTTGAGATATTTTGAAAATTCCCTTTAAGATGGTTTAAAAATATTCATCAAAAATAGTTTTTATTGATAAATAAGAATATAATTGTATTTTTACAATTATTAATCATCTGGGGGAGTTTACAAATTAACTTATTTAAAAAAATGTTGTCCCAAGGACTATATGATAAAGTTTTTGCGATTGTGTCGTACCATTCTTTTATTAAAATATATATGATGGTAGAGTAGGTCGTCAACTAAATACTAAATTATCACAACCTCCAAGTTCCTGAATCTCGATGCCTGGTAGCTCTCTTCAGTATATTCAAGGCTTACGCTGGCCGAAATGAAGTATTGCCTAACATTTCCCCCTTAAAGAAATAAAATTTCTTCATAGTCATTCCGCATTTATACTATAGAAGGAAACTCCTCTATCGGTTTGTTCTTGTATTTATTTCTCCTCATTTGCTTCGGTGGTCAAATGGTCTGAAGCGTCACTTTTGCAATAGACTGAATTGCCGATGTTGGGGAGATGGATGCTCTAATCCAGGTCAGCTGTACCGAGTCCTGAGGGGGTTTTCCCCCCGAAAACGTTTTTCCAATCTCTCTCCACACACATGTGGGCACACTTCCTCTAAATTCAACCTTACTCGTCCTTAACACATCAGCGTATTTAGTACATAGCCACCCGTTTCAGTGGACGAATTGTTTAAGGCGTCACTCCTGTGTTAGACTGTCATTCTGATGATAGAAAGATCGGGGTTCGAATCCCGGTTGAGCTTACTGAGGGTGTTTTTTCTAAATACTTTCCCAATCTGCCAAAAAATTTAATGAAGGGATTAAGTAATGTGGAATAATCTGTTTCCTTGTTCCATGACTCCTGTTTGATATCCAGCATCTTTCTAGTGCTGGATATCATAAAGGAGTAATGGGACAAGGAAACAGATAAGACTTAGATTATTCCACAACACTTAATCTTGCATCAAACTCTAAATTCTTATAGGTATCATTTAATTTTCAAACATTTGCCTTTGGTTTGTTTGGCCAAGGTCCTCAAAAACTTTTTTTTATAACTGTTCCCTATTCCACTGCCTAAACAAATAAGGTTTCACCGACACTGGTTGTTTCAAAGTTATTTTGACAAGGCAAAAGTTTCTGAAAAACCAGTTTGATATTTTGTTTATTTGAAAATATGTGTTTTATCACTTTGATGAAATAAGATCAATATCAACACCACTTGTCAAAGTGACAAACATATTTGCGAATCGAAAGAGTAAGTTTTATGTTCAGCTAAGTTTTCAACTGTCAGAAAAAGGCCAACGCCATGGTGAATTGACTTGAACCTTCGGGCTCGCGTCGGTTGACAGGCGGACTGACGCGTCAAACTCCTCTGATCTACTGGTGACTGGTTCCAGGCTTCAAGTCCTGGCCGAGTGTAATAAAGGCTGTTTTTCCAATCTCCCTCCATTTTTATACGGGTACATTTTCTTTCTTTTCTACTTTCTTAATACCCACCTCGGTGGCGTAGTCAGCTAACGCGCTAGTTTCCCGTTGAGCTAGACTGCCGAGGATGGAGAGATCGAGGTTCGAATCTCCCTCGGATGAACTGGGTGGCTTTTCCTAAATGGTTTTCCACTCTCCCTCCACGCAAATGTGGGTTCATTTCCTCTATATTAAACTTGTCCTATTCCTAACCCATTAATTTAAATATGCAGAGGGGTCGAAAAATGCAGTGATAACAAATATATATATATATATATATATGTTTTTTAAAGAAATATATATATATATATATATGTTTTTTAAAGAAATATAGTTGGATGAATAATTTCGCGATTTACATCTCTTGTAGTAAATCTCATCAAGAAGTGATAACGTAACACCGTTATTTGCATTTAAATGAACCAAACTAGATCTTCAAACACAGCAATAAACCAGGTTAGCTAGCCGAGATGTGGGCGGAAAGTTATCGGGTTCGAATCTCTGGCGCACTTTATGATCCTTCCAACAGATTACAGTTTGGTAGTGTTGAAACTTTTGTAAGATGATTGTAGGTTCGATTCCCAACGGGATAGGTGGCTTGCTATTTTACCACCAACTGTTAAGGGGTAGGGGAAAGGGTGGCGTGTCAAAATATTATCGCCATAATTCTTTCTCTATGCACCCGCAGGTTTATGATCGTGTACAGCGGTGTTCACAAAAATGTGGCTGACTTACATTGATACTTTTAGAGGCCTAATATCTTTCCACTTTTGTGAAAGAAACTGTACACGACTCTCACTTTTATTTAACTTATTTTACCAGAGAATGCAATCGTGAATAAAATTATATTTGTTTGTTTTGGGTTTTTAACACACTCATTGCCTGTTTTGTATAAATTATTAGCGGTGTATTCGACAATCCTAAATTCTAATTTTCATAGGAAGAACTTTATCCGACTGATAGAAAAGTTACTAGATCTACTTTTACATATTTGTACGTCAAGTCATTTAATATGCAGCTGTCATTTCTTATATATATTATCAATACCTATAAAATAACTCTAGTAAAATGCTATAAATGTTGAATGAAAAAAAAAGTTTGTTGTGCATCGTGTATCCGCCGTATATTTATACTAAAGGGGTAGGGTGAAGGGAGGTATGTTTTATATAAAATGTACCCCCTTTGGCGTGGAGTGATAGTGGGAAACTATTTAGGAAAAAAATCCCCCTCGGTTCACCCGGCTGGCATTCAAACCTCAACCTCTGTGTAACAGGAAAAACTAACTTAGATGAAACTGACGACTTAGTCTGCGTGCCCATCGATGTGGGCTACAACGCTAAGACCTCTCATCAGAGATATAGTCAATGACGTCATTGACCTAATAGCGTTTATATCCCCAGTTCAAGTGGGAGTGAAGGGGGCGCAAGAAAAGGCCCGTTTTTTTCTCAGTTTTTATCGCAAAACATTTTTTTTTGGCCAAAATAAATCAAATATTGCTTCATTACGAACACAGAGTTTAATTTTCTTCACATAGTGATACCAACAGTTCTTGAATATCTGTCATGAGAATAGCGGTATTCGATGCTAAACTTTTTAAATGAAGAGAAAAAGTTGTCAGTAAATTCCAGGACACCTTTGGCAGATATTCAATAAAGGTTGATATCTCACCTGTGTAGAAAATTAAACTCTACGTTTGTACTGAAACAATGTTTCATTTGTTTAGACCAAAAAAAGTTTTGGTATAAAAAATTCAAAAACTCTTAACTTTTCTCGCGTCCCCTACACTCCCACCTTAAGAAAAGAAGGTTCACTAGTGGAGTAACATTTATATACTTTTGATATAACAAAACGAATAATGATTTAAAAAAAATGTTTTCCTAGCTTTAATTTTGTTGTTGCAAACTGGTGCATGTCTTGCAATCAAATACAGCAGAGCAGTCAGATGTCGATTGAGATAAAGAGGCTGCAAAATAACTCTTGAGCTAATTATCTCAGTAGGACAACTGTAAAGTTATATAGAGTTGATAGTTTCCCACTTTTTGTTGTTGTTGACCGGTTTTGTTAATAACCGTCGTTGATAGAGATATTAATGGCATTAATTAAATGTGACGACCTGCTTCTTAAATTGAACTTTATATAAATGCACTTTGATACGCTCCTTTTTTTATAAACTACAACTGGCCGTTAAAAACATGATCGTATAGCCTAAATTTAAACTTTTGTTGGATTGGTTTTTGATGACTATTTAAGGGGTTGTATCCTGATTGCGAACAAGTAAAAGAGCAACTCACAGGAATTACTCCGTGAGGGTGGAAGGGGTTACTGGCAGCACCCACCGGCCACCGGGACTTTCCTTCTGACCAAGCTTACCCTAACATAGCCTAACCTAACCTCACCGAGAGATACCCGTGTATGTAATTTAGTTAAATTAAGACTGATAATAATGAAAGAACATGCGACTGCTAGCCCCCCGTGGGCCGCCCCTATTATCAGATTAAGGGGGGGGATGGCATAGCAACATGACATGTCCGCAATCTGGACTCATCCCCACATATCAAAAGTATCACGTTCGCAATCAGGAGGCCACCGTTTAAGGTCATTCGACAAACAAGTCTCTCTAATAATAAGTAGGCTTTTAACATTTTGGTAGGGAATGTTTATATCATGGCTGAATGGTGAAGGGGGAGGGGGGCTAGCAAGGGAAGTATGCTGGGGCTGCCTGCCATATCTTATCTTGTTTGTAAATAACAACACCTTGGTGACCTGGTGGTCTAGGGGTAAGGTGTCGAACTTCTGTGCTAGGGGTCCGGGGTTCAATCCTCGGTCCCGGTACAGATTTGTCTGATTGCCAAACCCTTCCTTCACCTCTGACAAGATGTGTATTAATCACAACTTGTGAATGTGAGGAATGCCAGGCCTCCACCGTGGTTCGGATTCCACGTTAAACTGTAGGTCCTCCATTTCATCTCACAATCACCCTACCATTACACATTAGCGTAAGTGCGTATAACCCGAACGGGTAGTAAGACGCGGTGCTAATAATAATAATAATAATAACACCATCTTTTTTTATTTTTGTCAGCTGAGGACCTTCAATTGTTGATGCTTAGTATTTCAGAGAGTAAATCATCACTGCATGGCTCAGCCATTAGTTGGGCCTTGAGTTTAAATCCTGGTTGTGTTTACTCTGGAATTTTTTCCCCGTGGCCAGTAATATATATATTTTGTATCAAGTGTCCTGTTTAGGCCTATGCTAAAGCAGCAAAGTCATTTACAACATTTGTTGCAGATACATGAAAATACAACTGTAGTGTATATTTGTGCTAACATTCTGAGCTCGGTATATCTCGGTGTTGTGACTGCTGTGATGATTACCACAAAATAATTACAATAGAATCTAACACGTCTATAAATTAAAATAACAAGATTCATAGTATAAATATTTTTTATCGCCGCGTCTTACTACTCGTTCGAGTTGTACGCTTATGCACTAATTACGCTGATTGTTTTAGAGACTCTGGAGGTTATATTTATAGGAAGTGTATCATCATTTGCGTGGATGGAAACGGGAAAACCACTTTTGAAAAGCCACCCTCATTACACCCGACCGAGATTTGAGCCTCTATTTCCCTGTCATCGGCAGTGCATTATATTGCGAGAGTAGTGCTTTAGACCACGCGGCCACTAAAGTGGGTGATGAAAGATTGAATCGCAGGGGCAAGAAAGCAAGTTCATCTATCGTGTCGCGGATGTTACTCTGACTCTTTGGGTCATGAACAATTCTAAGTTTGAATAACGTTTAGAAGTAGTGCTAGAGGATTGCCGTGGTCATAGAATGAAGGAGGTGTGTGAACCACCCGGGCATTGAACACCAACTATAGCGCTGGTTACTGACATGGCAATATTTGGTTTGGTGTGATTTCTTTCCTTCCGGAGCTGGGCATGCACTCAGCCCTTCGGTTGGTTAGTGCTACCTGCACCATATGGTAAAAAAAATCCCATGTATTAGGGGAGTTAAGGAAGTGACGTGGTTCCCCGTTCCCTTCTACACTGAATTTCTATGAGCTAGAGAGAATAGGACTATCAATTTTGCGGAAAAGGTATTTTCACATACCTTCCAGGGTTCTTTACATACCACAATCGACATGGGACACACGACTTTACTTACCCCCCGAAGAAAGTTGTGCTACGGATTTTTATCGCTCAAGAAAAATCCCTCAATCCCGGCTGGGTTTTGAACACACCAACATCGGGTCCTGAAGCGAGTACTTTACCTCAAGACCACCGAGGTCGACGGTACAAAGTTGAAGATAAATTATATCTGGGGGTACGCGAACAAAAAAGTTTAGAAAAAAAACCCAACAAAGTGTGAAATAGCCCGGTTGACGATTGATTGTGTAGAACACGTGGTACCCTTCACGTGACGTGAAAGCTCTCTCCTGGACACTAAGCTAACTGTATCATCGTGATAGCCTCCACCCAAAACCACGAGGAAAACCTTTACGTCAGACTAAACTGCGATAACTTTAGGTGGATTTAGATCCCGGCTTTT